>MEHQ01002488.1:970366-1041194 GCA_008828725.1 Saccharina japonica
CGCCCCCCCCGCCGCCCCCCTCCCCTCGAACGTCCGAGGTCGACTGCATCACGGACCCGCACCTGGTTCGCGACCGCGGTGGTGCCATCGCCGCCATAAACGAAAACCCACTGAATCGGCAAATCGACATAATCCTGTCAGGCCACCTATCTCTGCTGCCAAAGGCCTGTTAGCGTTGCCGGACGTGAATAACAATGCGATCGAAAGGCGAAATATTCCTCGTCTTCCCCGGGTAAGACCCCATCCCTCCGGGACCTCTGGCTCCGACGAATTGGTGTCCCCACCCTATACTATCTACAGTAGGTAAACGGCCCCCAGCTTACCAGGTACTATGATTCAAGGCTCGCGCGACGGCCTCTCTGGTGGTTGCGTAAACATGAAAACCGTACCTACTCGGGCAGCTCCTATACCGTGCGCGTCCTGAACGATTTCGCCTCGATCTCAAGACCAACTTGCAAACTGTCCCGTATATGATACCGCTGCACGAGATGCCGCGCGGGGATTCGCGGTGCTATCAATTACGCAAGGCCGGCGGCGGCCCAACCGGCGGCGTTTTGCGTAGCCTGTTTGTATCTGCTTGCTTGGATTTTCTGGTTTGGTGTGCTTTGTTGGGACGAGCCTGCTTAGCTATGAGTGCCCCGCTAAATCTATACGTATTCAGCATATGTATATAGAGATATATGCATGTCTATGTGTGAGTTATATATGTGAGTTTAGTACCAAGCTTCAGCATCACGACGACAGTGGCTGACATTATCCTCTCTTGTTCGCTCGGCTTGCGACGTGCCAGGCACCAGGCACCAGGAGCCTCTTTGTACTTGCCGCCCCCTTCTCTCTGTTTCCCTTGCCCCTTCTTCCATTTGCGCTTTCTCCAAATCGTCGTAGGCGCCCGCCAATGATAAGAGTAACCCTTGGTGGAAGCTGCGGCATCATAGTGGTTAATGAAGTGCTCAACCAAGCATTGGGAAAAGGCTCGCGCTTTTTTTGTAGACGTAGCGGGAAGGGTCGGAGCCGAACACGATGACGTCGGGCTGGCGTCGGGCACAGCGGATTTACGTTTTATTTAGTCATTATCTTGCGTTGTTTGGACGCCTCAATGGAGCACCCGGGCGGGCTTGTTGTCCTGCACGACAAGGGTCGGAATATTTATGTTTTTGGAATTGCAGAAGGTTGGTGAGGAGGAGGCCTGTGTTCTTGCGAGCAGTGGTCTAGGGGAACGAGGCGACCAGGTCGAGAAAATGGGAAGGTGTTGCCCATACCAAGGGAGCTCATGATCTCTTCGACGCGGGGTACAGTATATATGGGGAACTAGACGAAGGAACGAAGTGATATAGCTGAACTTTTTTTGTGCTGCAGTTGATGGGGATGCGCACGCTGATGTCCTTTTACTCCAAAGGCCCAAGCGGTCTGGAATACGAAAGAGGTGAAGAAACATCGGACAAGGCCTGCCGCAAGGTACTGGTCCGGGTAATCTTGGGCAGGTTCGGGGGTTGCAGACCCCACCGCTGGAAACAAAAGGTGACGCCATGAACGGAAGAGAAGCCACAAACGTACCGATGTTGCCCGTAATCAGCTGTCTATCCATGATAATGATGACAACCCATTGGTTTGGTAGATTCGGGGGCTGCTAAGCCACTGGTATAAAAAAAAACACCGTAAGGGGAAGATAAGACACTGCCTAGTCTACTGTTGTTGTCTGTAGGGGCCTGCCCATCCACGATAATGATGACACACCATTGTTTCGCTCATCGCCAGGATATCTCGGGGGAGACAGCTGTGAAGGGCTCTGTGTGTCGGGATCCGCTCGCCCACGCGCTGAACGCTTGAACATCGGACATAAGCCGTTCCCTGTAGCAACCTTTACAGTCGAAGCCTAGTGGTAGGGACGGCGATACTGGCGAGGAGCGCTGCATGGGGAATGCCCGCTATTGATCTAATGTACACGAAGTATTAGGCACTTCAGGTTGAATAATACAAATTCCGGCTTGGAGCGCAATGGCATCAGTTCTAAAAATTCTACCTCCGGAAAGGTATCTAGGGTTGATCCGGGTAGATGGGGTATACTACTGTACCTTTCGTTTTTTTCTTCATATTTTTCCTTTTCTTCTTTTTTTCGGTTGTGTACATACACTACCATGGATATATTCCTGATGTTAGTTTGGTTGCAAGCGGTACGGGGTGGTATACCCGTACCTGTTTGTTTTCTCCCATCGGGATGCATTTTTTTGTTTCAGCCTGTTCCGTGACCACAGGCAGGATTTCAGGGGAATAAGCTAATATGAGAACATCACCATCACTATAGCGGTGGTAATTGGCGTCAGGTTGGACTGTGCCAGGCCGGTCCATCGCAGAATGAGGCAACACAGCGCATGGTGACCTACAGCATCAAGGGCAGTTTCTACTGTTGCTGCTGCTGATGCTGCCGATGTTGACTTCAAACGAAGGACGGTATTGCAATATACCATTTTATCCCAGCAGAGGGAATCAAGCGTGTATTATATTACAGTACAACGGTACCATTTCCGAACACTCCTGTTCTAAAACCAAATGGGGCAATACAAAAAACAAAAACTTTTCAAGAGGTATCACTCCCACACGTACGTAGTGGTAGTCCCTGTGGCGGGGGGCTTCGGCGGGCTTATTTTTTTTAAGAGACTGACAACACGCCCCTCGCTTTATCGCAAGTCTATTTGACGCTCTGTGTTGTTGAGGGCTTTCTTCAGCGCCCCTCGAAGCTCTTGCAGCTCTTTGGTCGTTAGGGGGTCCAAGCTCCGGCCGTTGAGGTGTGATATCTGTTCATTCGCAGCTGAAAGCTTGTCTCGCTGGCCTGTGGTATCGCGGCGCGGGCGCGCGAGCACAACAAGGGGGCCGGCGGGTACCCAGGATGAGCTCAACGACTTTGCATCCTGAAGTAAATGGCGAGCTTTCGTGTGGTGGTCACTCTACGCAGACTTGAGCATCGGACGAAAACGAGAACGATCCGCACATTGACCTTTCAACGGTTCGCGAAGAGATTTCAGCATCCGAAAGCACTCGATGGTTCCATTCGGTTTTGCCACATGTGTCCAAGAGGGTGTGTGCTGTGCACTCACTAGCAGAGGTGCGCTGTACTAGCGAAACTCTTGTAGCACAGTCAACTTCCCTGTTTACCGCTGCCTCAGCGGTGCGTAAAATACGCTGAAACTCGTACCACAGCACTCGGAAACATCGCGTTGAACCCGGGGCGTGCCCTTGGCGTCGATCTAGCGCCCAAGAGCTATCAAGAGTGAAGCAGCTACCCGGCAAGCAGGAGTACGCGAGAAACGAAAACGTGCTCCGAGGCGTCTGTCAACCTTTTTGAGGCCCACAATCGAAATATCGGCCAAAAGCACGACAAGCGCGATACGACACAGGTGACCGGGACCCGGGACCCGGGACCCCCCCCCCCTCCTGCACAATGTGGAGGTAAAACAATCCTCGTGGAGACATTGAACGAATGTAGCACACCATTACGTAGGCGAACCGAATTCAGAGGGCTGTCGACACCTGGCGGGATTTTTCAACATTGTTTTATCGTCTACATACACACGTTTTTTTTTTCCAAGCTCACATTGTGCAAGGAGGAGGAGTCCCGGTCACCGGCGTATCAACCATCTAGGAAGAGCGCGCAGCAAGCACACATACCCTGCATACGCCAGCAGCCTGGAATTGTTTTGTTCGTGTTGCCGACTATGCTGTAATCGGCGCTACTGTAGTTCGACATGCCCCCCCCCGTCTGAAGTCCTCAAAGGGTAACGTAGTAGAGGCAAGGACGAAACGTACACCCCACTTTCTCTCTCGCTGACCTTTCAGCTCCATCTGAGACTGGTCGCCTAGCAACGATGCCCGCCACCCTCTTCTGCAGACGAGAAACCATCCAGCCCAGGCAAACAGAAACCTCGCGAGGTTGAAGCCGTACCAAATATGTATCTGAGGCGGAAAAAAAACGATGGTCGGGGGGTTGGGTGTTTGCCGCTTCGTTCCTCCTTGGTCTGCAGACAGTTACTCATGATTATACAGCTGAACAGGTCCTTAGTGCACGGGGAAATCGTGCAGGCGTGGACCTACATCAAGTTGGTGCATATTTCAGGCGTGCTTTGAGGCTTCTGCAAAACCGACCGACCTAAAGTACTGAAATTTTGACGTAACGAGCCAAAACAAACTGAGAGGTTTTGAGGGTCGATGTCCTGACGGCATACTGTATATATTTACGTGGGGATAATGCAATATCGTACTGCTATGACGTTTTGAAGAGTCCTGTATCTCCCTTCGGAGTCACGTCGTCATAGGACGAGGTCACAAAACGATGCAGGGCACGAGTTGCCTTGCTTGCTGCTGTCACGAGCTGTTTTGGAGGGTGTGAGTTCCGAAGTGATTGGGTTTGGTCTTGTCCGGTGTGTTATCGATTGTGTTAGTTGGCAAGAGGCTTTGTGCGCTCACCTTCCGTTGAAAGCTTGGCTCCTCAAGGGCCGAGGTGTACCACGAATCAGACTCGGATCCGTTCGCGTTTGCTATCACGGTGTCAGCCACAGCGCAGACGAGCGTACTCACCAAGCACCCACCGTACAAGAACACACAGGCCTGCGAGTTGGTTGGTGCGGGTTCAAGCGTATCGGCGTGCAACAGTTAGGGAAACATGCCAACACAGATAGTCATCCGCTTTTTTTTCAAGGTGGGGATGGGGATGCCCCATGCAGCGTAGATCTAAAACCTCAGATGATGCCGTTAAGTAAAATGACCAGGGCGTGGATGGATGGACCTTTCAGCCTCCCAGGATATCGCTAAGGCTACCGTTTATTTTGCTGAGGCGAATCATCTATCTATGGGGTTCCTGGTTGTAGCAAGGGACTACAAAAAATATGTATCAAACTACGCGATGGTGTCTGTTGGATCGACGTCCGTCAAAACAGCGTCATCTCCGGTTATATTTGTTCTTGGCTGGCCCAACTAGGTCAACTGTCCAGTCGAGCGAACTGCGCGGGGGAGGCATGCAATGTGTCCAGGGGAAATCCAGACTCTTTCCCAAAAAGTAGAGAGGAACGCCTCAGTTGAGTCAACCTCCTCTGGAGGAACTTTTGTTAGATATTCTGAAGCAGCGATAGGATAATGGCGTCTCACACCCAATCGGAAGGCGCTCTTGAAACCATGGGCAAAACCATGGGAGAAACGCCTCGTCCTCGATACTCTAAGCGGCTTCAAGGTCCGTGCCCACAACTCACGGCTGCCATGTCGAGCGCAGGAACAAAGTATGACGTATTTGCGAGCAAAACAGAGCCTACAACAGATGGAACCATAGTTTCACCAGTAAGTACCTTTCTTCCTTGCTTCGATCAATTTTGAAAACTTGGCGGGGGTGTTTGCGATTTGAGCTGACCCATTCGGTGCATAGATAATTCCCAACACCGTGCACACATATGGCAACTCCTCACCCGAAGCTCGAGCCTCCCCGACCAGGTTAAAGTTTGCCAGACTTCTCGTTTGCCCTTGGCCTGAATTAGCTGGTCTTCCGTGCCCGCGAGGGCCAGCGTGCAGAGGAGGAACATAGCGCGCCGCCACTCTCCTGCTTGGGCCTGCAGGATATTGGGTAGAAGGACGACGCGGGTGCAAACACCCAATTGTGCTTAAAACAGACGTTGCCCAGCTCGAAGGAAGGCGACTGGATTGGTTCACGCCAAGGTGTGTATTGTGTCGGTGATAGCTTCGCTTCAAAGCCTTTATAAGGGGGAAAGGAACAAGACGGGACGACTCTGGGAGTTGTGTTTTTTTATGCGGTGTGCGAGGGATGAACGTCATGCAGGAGTGCCGGCGCGATTCGTTGCCTGGCAGCCATCTCGAGTTTTGTTCATGCCCGTTCTATCTACAATCGTGCCTAACAGCTTCACGTAATATTAATCATAGCTCGTTGCACAAACTATTTCTTAGAGACCATTTGTTAATATGGGTTTGTTCTGGACCCACTCAGCATTGATCCCAATAACGGTGAACGAAGCGGACAGCGACGAGGTACGGTGTTGGTCTTAGTATCCAGCAACAAGAGGAAATCATACGCTGATCCGAAGCATTTTGTTTTCCCGATCACCATAACCCCCTTTCCTTTCGGCACTCATCACGAATGGAGCAAATACCAGTACCCGCGATAATTATGAATCGGCCTGGCATGCAAACTCATTTGGCTTTAAGAAGGTAGATAAACGGGCAAGACTACTAGCTCGACGATTGTCGGGATCTGCACCTCGTAGGCGGCGATGAAGCTTTCGAGACTGTCCCCCAGCAACACCGCGTACAACGAAGCCAAGGTCAGACCGGCCAGTATCCCCTGCACAAGTAGTACTCCTGCCTCCAGTCCTTTGTCCAGTCTCATGATTGAGACCTTCACATTTCGATGGTAGCGGGGGCGGGGAAGGAGAGGTGAAGACGTCAGGACACGGCATGCACAAGTTTTTATGATGTCTGGAGAAACGAACTTGCGGCATAAACGTCGTTCCCGCGAACGACTGTGACAAAAAAAGGTTCGCTGGAAAAGGCAGACGTAGGAGCAGCTAGGGCCACGTGTTGAAGCTTGCCACTTCGCCGTCGGGGGAAAAACAAAACTATTTTGGCTTCATAATAAACGGCATCACTCTGTGCTCTACACTATGAGGACCGTTTCATATTTTTATTTCATCCAACCAGTCCTTGTACGCATTTAGAGACAGAGTGGTTAATGTCTCACCTCTCGCACGGAAATACCAAGCCTCTCTGCCGTTGCAGCTTTGTCCTCAGCGAGCCCTTCGCGGCCGCCTCCACCGCTCCCACCCCCGCCGCCACCGTGCCCCCTGTCCCGACCGTCGACGCCGAGACCATCTCCGGTTTGATTACCCGACCCGGGCAGGAACCACGCTCCCGTGGTTGCTGCTCCCCCCACTCCTTCGTATACCTGGAGGTCGCCGGGAATGTCGCGGGAATGGAGGGCTGCTTGATCGAGTCGCACCACAAAATAAAGCGTGTTACGTGAGAGAGGAAACAGAGGACTCGCCCTACGTTACATAGTATCAGATACATATCAGGCGTTAGGCTGTGGTGGCCAGAGCTGGATTTGTCACTGTTGCCGTGTATACGTGTTCGTGCGCACTTATCCGAGCGTTTTATGACAATTGAAAAGTGCAGTATGCTCAAGTTCAAACGGTAAGCTTACGGCTTGCACATATGAAGTAGCGGTCTTTCGATTTGCAATGACTGGAGCTTGTTGTCGTAGTGTATCATCGTGGGCGCTCCTACCGGCTGGCGTAGTTTCACAGCCACCCCATCTTTGAGTGAGACGTCCTGCTGACCGAACCGTCCCAATGTGTCGTGCTGACTCAGGACGACCACGATGTTCACCTTTCAATGGTCGCTACCAAACCGTCGCAACCTGTCACAGCGCCATCACCCTCTTCCCCGAACAGGAAAAAAAGGTGGCCTCAAAGGACCTTAAGCCCAGCCATTTCCTCAAAACTGTGAATACGTGTTTCCTTCCCCCCCGCCATGTTGTCATCCAAAAACGACACGACCTCGGTGGCAGGCATGAGCGCACTCGTGCCCCCCCCCCCCCCCCCCCCCCCCCCCCGCCGCATTCCACTTTTTCCGAGAGGTTCCCGATTAGACCCTCACCTTGAAAAACTTGCCAGTAGTCGCCGATTCGACGTGGACCACACGTGTTCGCCCCACGGTCGAGCCACCCCTTCGCCCGCTACCGGCCCGGCCCCCTCCCTGAACACCGCCCACCCTCCCCGGATGATGCACACCATCAACGCCCGTCATTCCCGCCCAAAACTTAGAGCCTCTTCCCACAGGCGCGAAGTCTTCGGCTTCCCGGAACGCCCGCGCGACATCATTGGGAGGAAGCGCGCTCGGGCCGGTACCGTCTCGGAAATCGACATTGATGTACCCAGCCACCTTTTGTTTTTTTGCAAAAAATAGAGGAAACTCTCAGGCGGTTTCGTATGTATAACTTCTCAAGGCGGTACAGTGTATGTAAATCGTATACATTTTCGGCCGTTTTGGGACTGAAAAAAATATATATCCCATACTCGTGCTAGTTTCGAGTGCTTTGTTCCAAAAAAACAGGGCTCTTCACGGGTCATGATCCGATCCGCGGGTTGGGTCAAGATTTTTTTTTAATATCACGGGTCGGGTCGGGTCGGGTCGGGTCGAGTCGGGAAGTTTCCAAACTATCACGGATGGGTCGGGCCATCCTTACTCGATCCGGTCCGACCTGACCTGCGAGGTTTGACCCGACCCGTAAGTAGCGCTGCGAAAAACGTGGTGCCGCTCTAAAGGAGCTAGGTAGGCGGTATCGTGTAGCCTCTCCTACTCGGAGAAAAACGAAGGGGGGCTGTAATCTGCTACCAGGTATACATGTAAACGTATCGGCCCTCGGTGAATATTTTTGTGTGGATTGGCGAGGGAGCCTGTCTCGACGTCGCAAACAGGAAGGCAGAAAGTGTTTCACTCGCGGCAAGAAAAAGAGCTGGGGAGTCACGCCGGTTGTAGTGCACGGCTGGCGTACTTGCTGTGTCGTACTCGTCGCACCTCTTCCCGGAGAAGTGGCTGCCCTTCGCCCTCGTGGGCGTTTGCTTCCTCGTCCGCACCCGTCCCCAAATAGCCAGATCCACCGAACCCGTGGTCGTCACCCCCGCGTCCCCTCGTTTCCGGCACACTTTGGTGTGCTTGTTCCTCGTCGCGGTTGAAATTGGTTGTACCCCTGCAAACATCATAGCGTGCACAGGTGAGCACACTTGCAGATTAAGACCTGTTGTAACGATACAGAACAGGCCACCTACTCAAATATGAAACAGAAGAGCTGGTCTAGGTAGGGTTTAGTTTTCGAAAATGGGTGCGTTCTACTGTACAATACTCTGTGGAACTTCTGTATTCCCGAATTTACGATTTTCCTGTAAAATGTCAGTCTGCCTTTCTTATTGCTCGTTTTACTATTGGCTATTATTAAGTGTCCTGAAGCAGCGGGCCAGAGGTACATAGACAGACAATGCTGTTTTTGTACCTGGGCGGTCTTATCGTCGCAAGCGCTGACATTATGCCAGAGATCAAACGACGGATCCGCGACTCGCAAGGGCATCATGCTACAATCGGTTCAAGCGGGACTTGTACGACATGGAGGAGGATGCCCCGTTCGCTCTAAAGGTGCGCATGCTACATAAAGACCCAGGTGATGGAGACCCTTCTGTGCGGGTGTGTGACGTGGACCCTTGGCCTGGAGCACTTCGCTGAGCTCCGAACGGCACACCACAACCTCCTCCTACGGATGACTGACTTCCAGCGCCGACAACGCACCGACCACCTCATGTCGTACGCCAAGGCCCTCAAAAAGGCACAATGCAAAAACGTTGAGACGACCATCCACAAATGACGCCCCCTCTTTGAGGGGACCGCACAGCGGACGACCAATAATCGGCTGACCCGTCGGGTGATGTTTGGGACGATGGCTCGTGGGGAGAACCCGGGACCAGGCCGACCAGAAATAACTGGGCCCGGTGTCTAGCAGACGACCTCAGGGTTTTTCAAGCCACCGAGGGGTCCACGGGAAGCTCCCCTTTGTTGTTCGGAGCAGAGGCGTTGTTATGGCCGAGGGCGGCTAATAAGAGTGGGAAGTGGTATCGGGGGGTCGTCGAAGCGGCGGACCGTTTCATGGCCGAGATGGCACAGGGGCGAGGCGGAGAGGAGCCGAATAAGGCACGCAGCTGAGGGCGCCAAGACAGGCGACAAGGGGAGGGGAGGGGGAAGCCGCACTGATACAGCTGTCGACGAAGGCAGAAACGAAATGGTAGATCGTGTGGCAAGGTATCGGTTCGACTAGCCCTTGTTTTTTTTCCTTGTTGAGTTGTTCACTATGGGGGGCGCGACAGCGGCGTACCGACACTTGACACCGCGATTGACGAGTGAAGGAAGGAGATGGGCAGAAGGTGTGGCAAAGTCCCCGGATCGGTTATGTAGCAGAGACGGAAGCCCATGTTATTATGATCGTCTTGAGCACGTTTTTCTCCTTCTCTCTTATTTCTTGTTTTTTTGCCTTGTTTCTCTCTTTGTTTTATTCTTCGCCCCTCCGTCCTTATGCCGGCATCTTCCTCCTCTTCTTCGTGTTACTTCGTCCGTGCAGCAGTTATTTGTTCGTCTTGAGTACGCATGCTTTTCTTCTATGAAAAGCAGCTCCATTGGTCTCCTTGCGTAATTTGCATTATATTTAATTTCGTAATTCGTTTCTTTCATGGTCTTTTTATTTGATTTTTCTGGTATATATGATGGTGTCGTTGTGTTCTCGTACCCGGTACGTTGGCATTTCACTTGCTTTACCTATATATTAGTTTGTGATTATTTTTGTTTTTGTTTTTCTCGGTCTCAGTCTGTGACCACAGCATTAGTACTAGGTATCTCTCTAGGACTAAGAATCAGGACAGACACTGGGTGTACTGATGTAGTCGGTAGAAATACCGGTTGAAAGTGAAGACAACACACACTGTATCGGCCTGGCTCAGTCTTGCACGTGGGATTGAACGAATGCAATGGTACATTCACGTCACATCAGCGAAACGTGTACTCGCTCTTGGTTGAACTCTATCCTACGATTACAACTCCTTCACCGAAGTATGGCGCATTATCTGTGTACAGTAGTAGTATCTCAAACCTGTGGTTGCTCACCTCGCGTATTCCGTGGGGAGTTGTTGCTCGTCCTCGGATTCGACAGGATCAGCATCGATGTCACGCCCATGGCTGGCTTGCCTGAGCATTGCGCGAAATACAATTGAAATACCCGTGATACGTTTCAGAGACGAACTTGCAGGATATACATATCATACTGCTTGTACGGCACGTCGTAAGCTTACACCCAGCACCTGAGTAATACCGGTACCTTGAATATGTTAAATGTTAAATATTATATAGAGTGGGGAAAGACGGGCACCACTGGCTTCTTCCGTGTACGACACATACAGCAGGTAACGAAATGACGTCTCTCTGTATCTTCTGGTACTTGTACGTACCCATTACGAGTACGTACGACTTCTGGCGGATACCCTTGCTTCGATACGTACTCGTACGACAGCGTCGTAGAATACGTACTCGCAACGTCTGAAGTACAGCAGCAGTAGGTTACAAGAACCCGTACATAATACGTACAGAGCCAATATTTGACGCGCTTGTATGCACGTTCTCGTACTGCAGAACCTAAAATAACCTAAAAAATAAAAGAGCTGCTCGTACGTACGAGTACGACGTACCACAGGTATTACGCATGTATGTATCATATGGACGATCTGGGATCTGGTATACAGCGGAATACCATACCACCACCGAATGCTATTATACCGTTGCAACCAGTACAGGGGTGCTGGTATGAGTGCGCGACAGCATGCTGGTACTTATTCCTTATGCGCATTGATTGCATGAGATCGCTCGAAAGCACACCTTACATATCTATCTATGTTGCTTCGCTGTATCCAGAAGTCTGACCGATTCCACCTTCCTCGCACATAAAAGGGTCCCGACCAAACGTTTATTCCTGACGACGTATATACGTATGCTATGTTACGTACATATATACGAGTATCACAAACCGGTGCGTATCGTATCGTGGCGAGATGTGTCACCTGCGCAGCAGTCTCTTCATTTCGTCGGCGTGCAGGCTGTATACTGCTGTACCAGGTATAGCTGTGCAACCCGCAAAACCCTCCAACACCAGGTTGGCTCGCGGCGACGAAAGAAAAACAGAACGGGGGCTCTCTGCGACGGCTCTAAGGCTCAGAGGCCTCGTCTACAGCTTTCGAAGTTGGCCGTCTGTCTACGACTGACTGCTATGCGTCGCAGCGTCGCAGAGTCGGAGCTTTACTCGTCGTGTGTATGATACGTACGGCGTACGGCGCCTGATTCTCTCGCCTCTCTACGTATCCAAACGACGGTTTCACATTCGCAACCAACCACCGTATTTTGCAAAATTCCCAGAAAGTTCTAACGGTATGCGTTTGTCGAGGCTCGGAGTGCGGCGCAATTCTATGATACAGTTGCGGCCTATCATCTTTTTTTGAAGGGTCATACCCCAAACGAAGCACCTTGACCACAGCAGGCAGCTATCAGGGTGATGCGTTCGATTTTTCTGTTGCTGTGCTGTGCAGCCCCAGGAGGAGCGTTTGCCCCTAGCTTGCCACCCCCTGTCGTCAGGTCGTCACTTTGGCGGCACGCTACAACTTGCCTTGTGTCTGGGGCGTGGCGTGCCTCCCCTTGGTTGCCATCGCGTGCTTCGGTCTCGCACGTACAAGCCGACGAGGAGGGGGGTGATGGCACGCGAGCTACGCCCGCGGAGCAATCTTCCGCTGCGGGGACAAAGGTGAAGGAGGAGGCTCTCGAGGCGAAAATGGAGCTTGTGGAGGCGAGCATTAAGACTACTGTGGAGGCGAAGATCGAGAGCGTGGAGGCTGCGTTTTCTGGTGGACCTCCATATTTCGGTATCACCGACAGCGGCGTCCTCTTGAAGAAGAAGCAGCTGCACAAGAAGGAGGAGGAGCTGCGTAAGGTTGAGGAGCAGCTTCGCGAGAAGGAGGAGCAGCTGCTGGAGAAGCTCCTGTTCACCCGACGGGGTAAGATTGAAGATTCGGTGCCAACCTCAGGTAAACTGGTTCACCTCCAGGGGATAGCAGTACTGCTGCTGTACTCGTAATTTTTTTGAATAAAAGATGCAGCGCGATTTTTTTTCACGTACATTTATCATAGGGCATTTGACATAAAGGGGGACACCCCCCCTATATCGTGACAAAAAGGGGGACATCGGTTTTCGCCGCCGGGTACGCCCTATATACTCTGTCAAATCGACTCGAAATTAAAACCTGATGCGATGGCCACACTCACATGGCATCTCCCTACCATCCACAACGTTTTTTTTTGTTTTCATATGTTTCGCGGGAGAACGAGAGCGCTCAAAAACTCGAAAAAATATAATATCCTATCTTGATCCTATGCATGCAATGATCTGATAACTCGCGACAATGCGGTCTTTCGCAAGTACACGTGTACTATGAGGCACGCAAAGAAGCGGTCACTCACACCTCCACACCTATACCCCTGAACTCAGCAGGAACCCGGGGCCAGCACTGCTGTGCTCTCGGCTAGATAGGTGGACTCAGATCAAGAAGAGATAAAACAGAGTGATATTATGCGCCTCGTGAATGGTGACGATCCCAGAGGTATCTATGACGGTTACACGTCACAGTTTGAGTAACTTTGTGTATGCTACACATCTATAGCAACTCTACTGTAGAGGATACCCACGGATGTCCCAGACGCCACAGGGGGGTGTGAGCATATCCCCCTTTTTATTAAGCCTACGCGAGGGTATCCCTCCTTCCATCTACTAAGTTTGGAAAAGTCCCCCTTTTTACTTAACGTCCCCCATTTTGTTACGTTGCGGAGAGACATCCCCCTTTCTATTTCAAAAAGACTACGGGTAAGTGACCACTCCATGTTCTGGTTGTTGTGACACGCCCAACAGACGACGTCTAACGTCGAAAAGACCAACGGCCTATACCCAGGCAAACGTGGTCAGTGGTCAGCATATCAGCATACGTGATGTACGTATATATCACAAATGATCCCGTGAGTACTGCCTGCGTACCGTATACGAGAGAAGGTCCTGTGACACGCACATCTGGTTCAGAATCAATCGTGGTTTCCAGGTGTGGCCCTGCAAATCAATGCATTACATTGGTTGGCGCCCTGTGCCCTGTGGTCCCCAAAAATCACCCACATAATACATACGAGCATACGTAAATATATACGTACCTTGACGTACCAAAGGATAGTAGTACTTCTCTGGTACTGCTTTTGCTGCTGTACTGTAGTAGTACCGGTACCGCCGTATACGTATATGCGTATGTCAGATACGTACCATGGCGTAGAGGAGAGGGGAGTCTTATTGTACCAGGCAGTGAGCTGTTGAGCTGTTCGGTCACAGCAGTGATGGTTAATATATGACTATGAGTATACCGTTAATGCGCTGGGCCGTTGGATTGGTGTTGACGATCACCTCTTTAACGAGAACCTCGCCGCCGGTGCTTGGTAGTGTCCCCCATTTTGTCACGATATATGGGGGTGTACCCCTTTTTGTCAAATTCCCTTCATTAAACATTTACTAGTAATTGGTGGTAATTAGGCGCGACCTCGGGTACCTGCAGTAGTCAAATCTGCGATGCATCACGCTGGGGGGATACTGCTGTGCTGAGTGCTGAGTGCTGAGCCAAAACACGAACGAACATCTAGGTATACGTGCCGTTTGGGTTATTTCTTGAAACAAAAAAAATCAACAGCATACAACATACAGCAGCAGCAGCAGCAGCAGCTGTGGCGGACGCAGCAGCAACAGCAACGGAACGGCAGCAACAGCCGCGGCAGTAGGACACATGAGGTACACTCGGCTTGTCGGTCTGGCCCTTGAACCCTCTGTACTCGTACTCAAACTGTTGTGTACACGTGTCTCCTGGTTCCCCAACACGATGATAGTGATATTCGGCATAATTTGAAGAAAGCTGGGTTGTGATCGGTAGAACTCCAGAAACAAAAACCTTTGTGACGATTTACGTCCCGATTTATGTGCCTGTAAAAATAAATGGCCCACAGCCTTGTTTGAATACACACGTTGCCGCACCTATTATCGTAGCAGGTGCCACCACAACTACTGCTGTACGACATTACAGCAGAGCTTCTCCTTCCCCTCATCAGTAGGAGAGTGGGCCTTACAATACCACCTACATCATAGAACTCCGAAAACAAAAACAAAAAACTCACCGCTGTGACGTATTTTTAAAATTTTATAAAAAAACCGTTATGATGTTTTACGTCCCGATTTTTTTTTAAAAGGCATGTACCTGTAAAACACACGCGTTGCCGCACCTAGCTCCACCAACTCTGAACGAGTTACAACGATACCAGCACGAGAAGACTTCGTTAAAATGTGTGCGTGCTCAGAGTTCGACGGGACTGGCGTTGGTGCCGTGTATGTTGAGAGCGGTGTACAAACGACGATGTTGATGGTTACGCACACACACAACCACACAGAAGAAATCTGCAAAGACCACGCTACATGGGTTTTTACGAAGAACGCAAGCTTCTATTAAGAGGCTTTTCCCTTGGAAAACCAAGAAAAAAAGGCTCGCGCTTCGCGCTCGCGCGCCTCATTATTACTGCTACTGAGTCCCCGTGACAACGACTTAGGATAGATCTTCCAGGGATCGGGATGATTATTACGATTCTGGCGCTGGGAATCGAGGCACCCTAACCCTGACACCGACCCGGGCCCAAAACGGGCCAAAAACGGGTCGAAAACGCGGCTGCGCCGCTTTCGTTCCTTTTTTTGAGTTATACCGAATTGCGGACCACGAAATTCCTCCCGATACTATCAGTGAGTCGAAAATTCCCGGAAAACCGCTGGAAGATCTATCCTAAGTCGTTGTCAGGGTTACTGGTATTATATGTTCACGTACAGACGTACAGTCAGGAAAACACAATATTTTCAATTGTATGGTCAGGCGTTTCACAAAAAAACGGGGATTTTAGTTCGCGTCCCCGGTTTATGGCCGTCAAGGCGTCAAGGCTGTCTGTCAAAGGGGTGAAAGTGCCGTCTCCTTACATATTTGCTCTGTACCGCAGTCTTTTGTGTCTTATTTTCACACACACATTTCTCTTATTTTCTATTCTCTCGTGTGGTTTGATATATCACACAACGCCTATGATACGTACTGATGTATTAAATAAAATTATTACAAATACGTCAGCTGTGAGTTCAACCGATTGAATAGTAGATACTCGTATTATAAAACGAGAATAAACGACAGCGACCAGCGGAAGCCAATAACTGCAGGTTGTTGCGCTCTTTCGCACCCAGTACGTTTGTTTTTCGTGTTGTCCGCAATATTATACCAGGTACAAGGGGCTTCGCCGGCGGCCTGGACGGCCGCCGGTCGCAGCCTTGCGTGACACCGGAAATGTTAGCAGCATTGTGGCTAAGGATGGGGGTCAGACGTAATGGTTACACACGTTATAGCAGCAGCATTGTGTCAAAGAATAAAAATCAGACGTACTGCCAAGAGTTGAGAGCGCTCTGCACACTGCCCACGGAGAGTGACGACGTGGCGACCGTACTACTCGTAATAAATGTGATCCTGCTGCTGCTGTACTCACACGTGTGTGCGCGTATGTATCCTGCTCACACACCTGACACGTGCGCATTGTATGCTGTACAGTTCTGCCTACTGTGTGGGCCTACACATCTTCGAAACAGGCGAACAACGGCGACAACAGGAACAAAACAACAACTGATATTATACGACGTGCGTGTATCTTTGATACTGGTCATCATACATATCCAACCCACCTACTTTGGACTGCTCACAGCTCGTGGTAGGTACTGTTGTAGTACAGTAGTATTTAATAGTACTGATACACACGTGTCTTCGATATATACCCGATGTACGTATGCATCTACGCACCTCCTCCGCCAAAGAACAAAAAACAAAAAACGACAAAAAAACGACAAAAAAAACGTGTTTCCCCATCCCCGTTTGCAAATGCCATTTTTTTATTTTGAAACCCTCAACAGTATATTGAGCGCGATGAGGCGAAACATATTTTTGAGGGCATTCTCTCGATAGCCTCGTATCCCCCATCGTCCTTCCTTCGCCGACACGTCTCCGATTCAAGCGTACCGAGACTCTCCGTCCTCTCTGTCTCAGAGGGCCCCGTCGTCTCTCGGCGCGCTTGACGGGCACGCCATTTGAGCTCGTTCGACGAGTCACCGACACGGGGACTAATTTCGTATCTGTGATTCAAGTTGGCACCACTCTGGGCGTAAATATAGGGACCGTTTATACTTGATAATTATGGTACAACATCCCTTATGTTTCCGTCCAGAGTGCTGTCGAAGTCTTGCAAAATTGTTAATTTCAAGCTCTCGACCTCTCTTTGTTCGACCGTGCTCCCTCTACGTGCGCGTGGCGGCGAGACGCGAAACCGGCCAACCCCCTCCTTCCCCCCCCTCGTCTGCACGCCCGCGCTCGCTAAAGCCGGTTTTGGCCATGGGCTTGCTTGTGTTCATGATGCAGAGCCAGGCTTACTCCTCTCTCCGAAAAAATAACAGTGAGCGGCGTACGCAGACGTTTCGTACGCCATCGCGACGAAACCTGGACGGCGTGTTTGTTCCGGAAGTACGAAACATGCCGTAGATCTCGACCTTGCGTTCGCCCGCAGAGGTCCCCACGAAGGCGGCGCTGGCAGGGCGGCCGACTCCCGCGAGGCACCGGAGGCCGGAGAGCACGCCCCCGAAAAAATCACGATGAAATATTATTTCTGTGACGAGGCGTTTGGGTCAAAACGCTGAGAGGGCAGAGAGGGCTCGTAGATGGCGGAGATACCCGCCGTAGATTCCGACGTTGAGCCCTCCCCTTGGTTTATAATTTCATACCTGGTACATAGTATTCTTTGAGCGGCATGTGCTAAGTAATATACTTGCACGTATATGTAACAAAGCCTAAACATCAGGCACTGGTGGCACAGGCTTGCACTTCGCACAGCAGTCACACACACCAAACCGCTTCAGGCCCTCCTCCCCGAATTTCCTCCCCCTAACTCTCCTCCTTGTTCTAAAGACACCATCCCGCCGCTCCTCTACTGGTACTTGGCACTGAGACTTGCCGCACCCCGCTACGCGGGCATGCCTGTGCAACGCTTGGTATTCGCCCTCCTGTTTGCGTTGGCCGCACTCGCGGCACGTCTTCGGTCGCTGCTTCGACTTATTCTTAAGGCACGGTAACGATAAGACCGGCAGCATTTTCGCCCCCCCCCCCCCGCCTCGATGCCGCCAACAGCTATCATCTCTTCATCATCACTACTGTTCGGCAAGATACCTCCCCCATCACCTGCGGACCCCCCCCTCTCAACGGCGCCAACGCCCGACCCACGTCCCTTCCGCGGAGGAGCTGGAGTAGGTTCTACTTCGCCAACTAGATAATCAAACTCTTCCCCTGTTGCAAGTTCTTGTAAAAACTTACGCAGCTCCTCGTTCCCCCGCTTAATTGGTAACATCGTCAGCGTGGTGTTCGCTCTTTGCTTAAAATCGTCGAAATACTTCTCGAGGTCTTTGGAAGTTTTCCGGTAGACTGGCTCCCAATCCACATCCCCAGATTCTATTCTGCTGCAGTACGCATTCCATGCAACCGCCCACCTATCAAATTTTATGCGCTGAAATTGTTGCAGTCTCCCGCTCGGATCGCCTGGCTGGAAATAGTTGTCGGCGAGTTCCGTTGGCAAATTTCCGCTTCTCTACTCCGGTGTGAACGGGTAATTCGGGTATCCCAGTTTTCATCATACTTGCGTACTGTCTGGCGGTGCGCGTGAAATTCGGGAGAGGCACGGTACTCTCAGCTGTTTCTTCCCCGTCCAAAATATCTGCTACGTTTCCATCGCCATGACATCCCCACGTGCTTTCAGAAAGCCCGCTATTCTCACCAGTATATGCGACGTCAAGCACAGAAATCCAGCCAGAAAACAAGGGCTTCTCCAGGTTCCAGCTGGCCGTGTCACGCTGAATTATATCTATATCATACTGGTCGTAAAAACCTCCAAGACTTCGCCGCAAGCCTCGGTTTCGCACGGCCATCTTGATGTTCCACCGGTAGTTGAACTCGAGCAGAATAGTGTGGGCCAAGGCAGGAGATGCACAATACGACGATAGCAGAGTCCTGAGGTAACGATGGTAACCCTGCGACGAGGTAGAAGACGGGCGGATCAGGCGTTTAGTTCTGGGTATACTTGCCAGTCAACACGATCGCGTAGAAACCCGACGAGCGCACGATGAACAGTGCTTGACGAAACTATAAAACATATAAGACGTATGGAGAGCTCTATGACACGTCTGTCCGAGACATAGTTCATGGCAGCCAGAATAACGCGCTATGGTACACGCAACCGATTACACATACATAATATGTCATGTTATAGCAGTACGCATCAGTCTACTTTTACCAGACATAAATTAACCTCGGTGCTGTGGTCCCTCTGACACATCGCCGCGTGGTGACTCCAGCTGCAGTCGTGTCCGTCGTATAATACAGCAGTAGGAGTTCTTCTTCCGATCTCGAATCGGTAACGTGTTTGAACTGCTGAATCACCAAATCGAAATGGTTCAACAACCGCGCACGTTCCGGCACGAGGCAACGGGACTGACGCAAAAAGAAGGTCCAGTTCTCTTCCCTGAGCTCTTTCGCTGTTTCCGGCGTCATACCTCCAGCTTCAAGAGCTCTCTCTACCTGCCACCGCCGTACATCGGCAACACGGGTTGTACTGTTAGAAGTGGGATCCGGTATATGGGTGGCGTGTGAGTTATGTAGTCATGCTAGATCTCTTACATTTCATACTCTCTATACTACGCATCAGGAGGAACATCCGCAAGAAACTTGCCCCTGCGATATCATCCCGATTAACAACGAAACACGCGTCTCTCAATGGAGCCATGAAGGGCTTGAAGGCGCCGTGGCTTTTCTTCACTAATCTCGATATGCGCTGGAGCCCGTGAAAGAGATCCAGACGTACCACGATCGTGCGCCCCGTTGGCTCCTGCCCCAAGTAAGGAAGGACAACGATGCAGATGATGAGGGCCGTAGCAGGAAAAAGGGCGGTAGCAGGGGAGTCAAATAAGGTGCTTCTGGGCCTGCAAAGACAGAAAACATCGTCGACAACGACCGGCCGTTGGCAATAATGTGTGTTTTTTTTCTTACTGTACGATACTCACATGCTCCATGTCGAACATCTCTATTTTCTTCCGCCGCGCTGTCGTGGGCCTCTTCAGATACATGCCTGCTACGCCTGCCAGGGCGATGCCCAATGTCGTTATCTAAATCGTCCTCGTCTTCCTCAAAATCATCTGTGCAGGAGCACGGCACGCAACAATAAAAATAAATGAAACAGTTTCGAAAATAACACGGCGAAATCGACACCAAGAAAACGGGTTAAGAGTTCGCGACAAACCAACCAAACCTTCATGTAAATACTCGACCCTTTAAATATGTGTATAATAATAGCAGTACAAGAACCAATTGCGACAGGCAGTCGGAGAAGTAACTGACCTTCAGGGCACACAACGCGTGCAGGTGGTCTACATAGCCGCAAAGAACTCGGCGTTGTCGTCGTAAGCCGAACTTGCATTTGCGCCCGAAGTTACCTGTGCCAAGGGAGGCGCTTCCCAGTCCGACGCCCGGCGAACATGGGCAATGTCCCAAAGAGCAAGCCCGCCGCCACTACAGACATCTTTCATAGTTAGACGGGGGTCGCCAACCGAGGGTGGCGGCGGGGCGCCTTTGTGCGGTGCGAATGCGGCGGGGACAAGCGCCTCGGTCACCTTAACCAAAACTCGTGTAGCCTGCCGTTGACCTCCCAAGCGTAACCTCGACCCCCACAGGTAGAGAGAATCTTTCGCCGCCTTGTCGTCCTGCACTTCTCCGACACCGATGCAACTGGCGTTGTTTTTTTTTCTGTAGAGCCGTACCTGTTAGATAACGGGTGCGTGGGACACCAGTCCAACCGTCGTGGGAGTGAGACTATGTCGATCGAGACTGATCGACTGTAGCACTGCAGTACATGTCAAGAAATACGAGACCTAACAATAAGTGCTGCATGTTGCACCTTTGTTTTCGGCTCAACGAGTTAGGGGCAGGGCCGCATATCGGATCCTTCAGCTTCTCGATCTCCTTAAATACCAGAAAAGAGGCATACGCATGCAGGCAGGCATACTTCACCTGTGGCTGGGCATCCAGACAGGGTATATCACACACAGTAACATACATGTAACCTTCAAAGTCAACATGATGGCAGCCGACGGCGAGAGGAACAACAACCCAAGCATATACACCCGAAAAATAAATAACGCTGACAGACACGATCAAAACAACCACGGGATCGATTTATTTCTTACCTGTTCGGGGGTGAGTTGGCGGCTGCTCCACTGAGACAAGCGAATGGCCGGGTATTTTCTCAATGTTTTACCGATCAAAGAAGACACCATAACGGCCAGGGAGCGAGGTGGTGTCTCCACCAAACATTGGCGTGCGTGAGTCCTTAAGTCCACAGTGTTGGCAACCCCAACCTTGCAGTCCCGAAACAGGTACGCTGCGTCCAAATTAGCGTTGACGCCGACCTAGAGGAGAACGACATCGAAAGGTCGCGTCAGGAGTTCGTCAGGGGTTCGGAAGCACAAACGGCGCATCATTTAGTTTTGCAAAAACAGATGCTGCACTCGTTCCTGCCGAGACGAAAACGCACCTTTTTGATGTCAGGATCCTCCATAAATGCTTGCAAAGATGCGGGGAAAACGGGATTGTTTTGCTTGCGTTGCAAATGAAACAAGGCTGCAGTGCCATCAGGAAGCGAGAGTTGAACAGTCGACACAGGGTTTGGTGTCTTGCCGCCCAGCGCTGGTTCCCACTCGCAGTCCAAGCCCACGACGTTCCCCTGTAACCCACAGCCTCGGACAAGCTCGGCGATCTTCATCCCGACAGCTTCGGGTCCGAATACGTACGCACCATGCTTAGGCGAGGGGAACGTCAACTCCGGCAAAATGACGCCTCCTGGGTCTACGCCCTCGCCCGCCGCATCATCGTACAACCGAACACCGATTTCCTGCTCGATCTCCCTGAACATGGCGAGAAGCATGCTCCGATCCTCGCAACAGTCGTCTGAAAATGAAAATAATGCCACGATATTAGACCGGGCAGGAACCGCTCAGAAACAGCGTACGAATCTGCAGACTGCAAATCAAAGTCAACAAACACCTATGGCAGACTGAGATTCATACCTGTGAATAAGACAACCGGTAGTTCGAAACCAACGCCAAGGAACCGTTTGACGAACATCATCTTCAGATCGTTCCTGAGGTCATGAACTGACGCAGTCTTCATGGCCTTCGAAAATACGACCTACAGGATGCAAGACACGATGGCGAAGCTGATCAGATTGGCCTATACTACAAGCGCTGAGCAGGGAGGGAAGCGCGTGTGCCTCAGTTGCTCGGGCTTCCTAAACTATACCGGTATATACCAATCTTGCGCATCGAAATTACTGTACAGCGCTGCACTGACAGGCATGCGCGACCTAATTTGAACCCACCTCGTCGTACTTGTTTATGATCGTGAATATTCCATAAACAGGGCGCGCGCGCTTCCCATCCGGCCCTGTCGATAACCGGATGATCTTCGCGTACTTGAACGACGCGTCGCCTGCAAACACCTCGCGACACCGGAGTCCGCGTCTAGATCGCTCTCGCTGTCGGCTCGTGGTCGATGTCCCCCCCAGTACACCAACCATAGCCTACCCCTCTATTTTCAATTTATACTTGATTGAGCCGCATCCGTCACCTCCACTTCTCTCGCCCGCGTCGGCCCGAGCCTGAGCTTCCGCGGCGCGAGAGGGGGGACTCCCCCCTGTCTGCACCCCACTCCTTCCACCCACGGCGAAATCCGGGGCCGAAACGCCCCGGGACGGTCGCGGCCACACCAATCCCAGTATGTTAGGCCTATATTTTTTCCTAGTAAAAAACGGACACCACCACCGCCACCACCACCACCACCACCACCAACAACAACCACCAACGTTCATTGGAAAGTAGTTATACAAATGGCGCTGCACACGCGTTCAATGCGAACTTCGGTCGACTCAGACACAAGCGAGCGTTAAACTACTTGCTCCGCCCTGCCGTTTACTTGGTGGTGAGCAGCTTTGTGCACCAGGAGCACCAGCGATGTTGACCTATCCGGATGTAGCGAGTGGTACGCAAATGTGCGGTGATGATGACCACCAGGTTTTCGCTGTGCGGTAGTACCATGTTTCCAGCTTCGACTCGCACTTATTTTTGCGCTTGCGAACGCTATTTCGGGGGTGCGGCACGGTTGCTGTTATGGTGTTCGTTAGTGCACTCCTGGTCCTGCACAATCCGCCCTACAGCAGCGGTGTCCTCGTGCTATGTCATGTACGTGTCACAGGCATTGCCTCCGTTTATGTTTCGTGTCTTTTTTTAACGCCACCGAACTTCCTTGATGGTGGGTTTGGTCTATCGCTATGTGAAATGGCATTCGGAGTGTGGATATCCGACTCATGTTTCATGTTTTTTGTTCCTTTATTGACCCGCAACATTAGCCTTGGTGCACGGCATATCTACGGCAACATACTTTCCCCCGTTGTGTTTTGACGAATTACCATCGCTCTCCCCCTTCTCCTCTCCCGCTGCGTGCTTGTATGCTTTGGCTGGACGCATGGCATGCTCATACTTCAGGTCCAGCTTTTCTTCCAGGTGTGGTGGCCGGTGGCAAGTGAGCTCAATTTCTGTGTATAATTTTGTTCGCCGTGGATTGATGATGCACAAGAGTCGATGGTGTCCATGCTACTTTGGCACAACGCACCTTCCTGTTGCTTGCCAATGTGGTGGAAATAGTTGAGTAGCATAGATGGCGTTAAGACCCTCGTTCCAGGCGCCGTGTGTGGCATGGCAACCGCGCTGTGACTGCAGGGGTCGAGCGAAATTAGCTGATGGGGGGGGGGCGAACTTGGCTTGACAGCCGCTCTCGTCACTCCTTGGTGCCGATTGATGTGTCATTATATCATACATTTGATTGTTATGAAGTACAGTTTGGTTTTGCTTCAGTTTTGGTGCTTGTTGCATGCTTTTTTAGTCGTTTACATATCTCTAGTGACGTTGATAAACGAATGCCGGTTGTTTGTTTGATGCAGACCCTCGTGTATGACATTGTCCCGTGTGCCGACTGCTGTCATCGGCTCCGTCGGCGGAATACTGCTCTCGTCAACTGATCTACAGTAACATCTATTTCTTACGCCATTGCCCTATTTTATCCTCTGCCAGGTGAAACCTCGAAGGGAGTTACGGATTTCGGGGCCGCACTCACAAGAGCGGTGGTAACCAACAACACCCTGGAACTAGCAAGCGACACGTCCTTTCTCGGCATACCTTTGCTGGGATCCAAGCTCTTCATCCGTCGTCGTTTCAAGGAGTTGTCAGAGCTTCTCTTAGACGGTGCTAGCAGCGGTACTTTGCAGAATGTTGTTGTCACAGGCACCCCCGGAATCGGCAAATCAGTGTTCGGTTTCTATCTGCTGTACTTGCTTCGCTGCCAAGGAAAAACTGTCGTTTTTGAAAGAAAGGGCAGGTGGTTTCGGTTCAGTGATGAAGGCGTGAGGATAGGTGGGTATTGGGATTTTATCCGTGCTGGGTATTGGCACAATGACCCTAATAGTTGGTATTTGAGTGACCCGGAGGACCGGCCCGAGGAGGGTTTTGCTGGTACAACGGTTGTGTTGGTGTCGCCCAAGCCGGCCAGAGTTCACCAGTTCATGAAACAGCCCAAGTCCGATATGTTTTTCATGCCAGTATGGAGCGAGGATGAGCTGTTGGAATGTCAGCGAGCTGTTTTCTCTCATATACCAAGGACCGACGTGAAGAAAGCTTTTGGTGTTGTCGGAGGTGACGCGAGAACAGTCTTCCAGGTGGAAAAAACTCGGGCGGATCAAGGGAGATATTAAGAACAATGTGTTCGGTGTAGATGTGGGTTTGCTGAGAGCTGCAGCTTCGGGTCGATTGACACGCATTTCCAACGATGCCCCTGGGGACGCACTCTTCCATATATTCCCTGGCAGTGCAAACACATACGAAGATTACACTGTCAGGTTTGCCAGCAATTTCGCGAAAACATTGGTCGTAAAGGAAGTTTCCAAAAAGGAAGAACGTTCAATTTTAGCCTTTGTTGGGGCCGCTATCAGGGACCCAAAACTTGGCAGGATGCTTGGTGGATCTACTGTGGGCCGTCTCTTTCAAGAGGCTGCACACAAGGCGATTGGTCTGCTATATAACAGCGGACGACGGTTCAGAATGAAAATGCTGACCCAAGGCGGTAGTGAGGATATGTCGGGGGTGCACTGTCTGAGCGTTGATTTCACTAAACAAGAGGAATTCACGGGGAAAAGTCTTCCTGATACGTTCGACATTGGGTCATACTATAAGCCGCGCAGCCGGACTTTTGCAGCAATTGATTCCTTCGGTGTGGACAGGGGCAGTGGTACCCTGTACTTCTTTAAAATTATGTATGCAGGCGTGAAGGCTGTTGACGGAGGGAAATTAGAGGAGTATTGGAAAAGCGCTGTTTCTAACTGCGCGTCAATCAAGAGATGTGTGTTTGTGTTCGTAGTTCCAGGGGGGGAACAGTGGCAGAAGGCAACCGAGATTAGAGAAGGTGGTGATTGGCTGAAAGGAGCGACTCGTGGTTTTAAAAGTGATGTAACAGTTTGCGTTATTGAGCTTCAAGTTGATTATTAAAATCCCGAGTAGGATTGGTTTCTGTTGTGTCTAAAACAATCGACAAAACAATCTTGATCTCGTTTTTCGTGAGGCAGTTTTTTGTGAAGCCGATTTTTTTCATGACGTTTTTGTGAAGACGTTTTCTTGACCCCGGTCGATTTCGCTGAGCTCACAAAAGCTACGCGTGCGAGGCCGTGCCTCCGTATGTTCAGCCCGGACGAGTCGATACCGCTGGGTTTTGTTAGGAGCATTTCCGATCGCTGAAAAAGCAATGAAATAGGCTTACACCCACCCGTGGATTGGGTGGAGGCCTCTTGTACGCATTTTTTTTCCGGCACGTGCTTCGTAACGGAGACAGCCACACGCTCGTGGCGCCGGCAGCCCATGCGCACGCAAAAGCCCAGCATTGGGTGCGTTTGCCGGAAATGTATTATGCTGGAAAGCTGAGAGTTCACGGTGCAGCGGCGAGATGCGTTTTTGATTTTATCTCGAGGGTGGAGCAAGTCCCCGGCATCTTGGGACGGCAGCCCATAGGTGCAAACATGTACTGGAAGCCATGTGTGCAGTTCCACAATTACAAGCACCCGCGCGCTTTTTCAATGAGGGGGCACGCGCCCGATGCAACGTTATCCTTGGAATTTGTCATGACTAGCCGACAGCATTAGACTTTCAGAGCTTGAGAGACTGCCGCAACTCTGCCGTTGGCGAGGTGTTGGACCAACGGTACTTCGCTCATTGAAATTCTAAAATATGTCATCGACGTCAATGTCTTCAATGATGATTTCTACCGCCGCCGCATGAATATCTCCCTCCGCTGTGTGAAAGAACAAGGATTTCCTTTCAAAACCCCTTCCATGTCTCTTCAATACCCGGTATTTGCTGGAAATGTGTCCCAATATTTAAGATTCCCTTTGAACGGTGTGATGCTGGGATGGCATGCATTCAACCCAAGCACACGAGCAGAATATTTTAGCTTTTTATCAACTTGAGAAGTAAAACTGAAACCCGGTGCATAGAAGTCCCAAATATTCTAGCCACGAGTCGAAACGAACTGAGTATAATATTGCGAGAAACCAAACGACACATTTTGTTTTCAGCCTTCATGTAGCGATCGGTAATCTCGTGCTTAGCTTCTGTTCACCCAAACTTGTAAGTGGTACATTCGGACAAGGCTCAAAGCACCGATCGAGAGGTTGACCCGAAAGCTTTGACCTTCAATATGATGCTGGGATGGCATTCATTCATCCCAAGCACACGCGCAGAATATTTCAGCTTCCTCTCAGGTTGACAAGTAAAAATGAAACCCGGTAGTTGTGTTCCTTGCGGTAGCATGCGAATTAAGGGTTTGGACGATTTGCAGTGTAGAACTACAACAGTAGCATTTTGCTTTCCTGTTACTGAATGAGTCGCCCAGCAGAAAAAAATGAATATATGGAACAGCAGGCATTACCGTCGCCGCCGCCGCCGCCGCCCGCAATCATGTTGCCGGTTGGCGACGGGAGCTTGCGCGGGCGTACGGTAGACGATATTCTGACCGCGAGGTTGGGATTTTCTTTCGGCCGTGAGAGCGAAAACAAAATTGCTGGAATTTAAACCGGGTACAATGGTATCCCGAGACATGAGTTCGGATATCTTGTTTTTTAGTGGATAAAATATCTTTTATTTAGCGAGGATTTTATATTTGAGACGTAACCTCTGTGTACGTAGTTGTTTTTTGTTCTTGGTTTTTCCGGTGGTTTCTTCTGGAATTTGGATGAGTTTGGTGTCTCCACAGCACGGAATTGGCTGTTAGGTACTATACGTAGTGGGTTATGGAATCCTTGTTTTTGGAGTGATAGCTAGAACTTATATTGTCCAGTGTCTGGTGATTTATGATACTTCGCTGCTATCTTGTGTGCGTTCCTGGTGACTCGGGAACTAGTCTTGGGATTTAGGGGGACATTTTTGGGGTCAATTTTTTCAAAGCTATTGGGGAATAATTAGTCACACATCACTGGAGGTATACTTCAGAGTACAGTGAACAGTCATCAACATATCGCGTAAGTTCGGGTGTTTTTATTTTTATGATTTTTGCTCTAGGATGCAATGCACCTCATAGCGACAAGTATTGGCCTTAGGCGGGATGTGATAATATAATGCCACCACTTTCGTACGATACATATCTGGTATGGAAGATGATTGCATCTGTTTAGGCTTGGAGTGGCTGGAATATTCTATTGCTCTATACCTAGTATGATCTTCTCTATTTGGTGGATGTTCCGCGGGCCCATATTCCCATACTTCGTATCATTGTGGTACAATACGTGTCAATGCTATGGATGGGAGTTATCTTGTGTGGCATATGCGTATAACAGTGGGATACCACTTTCCATAGGTCTGTAGGTAGTGAATGTTCTCATACGTACGTACAGGAAGAGTAGTTTGTGGTACCGTAATGTAGGGCCAGTATTCATGGCATAGCCGCGTGGGTGTCGTTTTGTGGTACGATACGGAAATGAGACTCGGGCAGGATTTGCCTACCCGAGCACTTTTATTTTATTCGCGTGGCGGCGACGGCGTCGTCGGCGGCGAAACTCGGTCTAGCCACCAATCTGGTTCATCACTCCACAGCGGCGGTGGTGTCGGCGGCGAAACTAGGTCTAGCCACCAATCTGGTTCATCACTCCACAGCGGCGGTGGTGTCGGCGGCGACATCGACTCCTCCGCCTCTGCACTCACCCCCTTCTCTTCCTGCTTCCCCCGCTGCTTCTCCTCCAGTTACTTCTGCGGCGGCTGTTGCACCGCCGGCGGTGGCGGCGGCGGTGACGGCGGCGATAGCGACTCCTCCTGTAGAAAACCCAGTTCCATTGCGATGACGCCTGCCTCCAAGACGTTGTCTTCGATCTCGTCCATTAGCTTGGTTGTCCAGTACGTGTGCTGCACCAGCGATTCTTCTCGGAACCATATGGCCAGTTCCGTTCGCCGAGCGCGGCCATGCTCTCCAAGCGGCCCGGTGTTGAGACTGCGCAGCTCCTAGGTTCTTCCTGGGCTGACGCTGGTCTCTTGTCATCACGGGTCTCGCGCTGGGTTTGGCTGGCGTTCGTGTCTCGACAGGCTCTCCAAGCATTGGCGATCTTTTGAGCAACTTTCCGGAAACCGGAAATTTCGATATACAACGCGGCCTCGATTCTGGCTTTTTCGATAAATAGAGTCTGCGCTGCTGCTGCTTCTGCACCGGGGTCCCTCTGAATGGGTGATGTACATTATCCGACATTGTTTTGCACGCTTTTTTAGCACTCCGCCACGGACAGGCCATGGCTACCCGACGGCGGCGCCATGTCTACTCCATGGCATGTCCATGGCGACTCCATGGCACGGTCATGGCGACATGCCCATGGCGTCTCCATGGCATGCCCATGGCGACTCCATGGCATGTCCATGGCCACTCCATGGTACGGCCATGGCGGCATGCCCATGGCGACATGCCCATGGCGACTCCATGGCATGCCCATGGCGACTCCATGGCATGTCCATGGCAACTCCATGGCATGTCAATGGCGACTCCATGGTATAGGCCACGGCATGTCCATGGCGTCTCCACGGCTTACCCGTGGCGATTCCGTGGCGCACCCATGGCGTCTCCACGGCGAATCCATGGATAGGCCATGGCATATCCATGGCGACACCACGGCGACCCCATGGCACCTCCATGGTATGTCCATGGTGCCGCCACGGTGTGTCCATGGCGTGTCCATGGCGTCTCCGTGGCGACTCCATGGTGTGTCCGCAGTGCTTTCATGGTGCGACCACGGTACCGCCACGGTGTGACCACGGTGCCGCCATGGTGTGTCGACGGCGTGTCCATGGCGCCTCCGTGGCGACTCCATGGTGTGACCACGGTGCCTCCATGGTGCGACCACGGTATCGCCATGGCGTGTCCATGGCTAAACCACTGCGACTCCATGGCGTGTCCATCGCGACTCCATGGATAGGGCATGCACACGCCATGGCGTCTCCACGGCTGCAGCGTGGCGACCCCGTTGCTACTCCATGGGGTGTCCATGGCATGTCCGTGGCGTCTCTATGGCATGTCCGTGGCGTCTCCATGGTGTGTCCATGGCATGTCCATGGCTCCTGCACGGTATGTTCATGGCGACTTCACGGCGATTCCATGCAGGAGCCATGGCCACACCATGGAGTCGCCATGGTCAAGCCATGGACATACTGTGGAGGAGCCATGGACATGCCATGGAGTCGCCATGGACATGCCATGGAGACGCCATGGACATACCATGGCAACCGTGGACAGGCCATGGAGTCGCCATGGACAAGCCATGGCGTGTCCATGGAGACGCCATGGAGTCGCCATGGAGTACCCGTGGACATGCCATGGCGTATCCATGGAGTCGCTATAGAGGCGCCGTGGAACCGCCATGGAGGCGCCATGGTGACTCCACGGCATGTCCATGGCGACTCCACGGTATGACCATGGCGACTCCACGTCGGTTCCATGGGCGAGCCATGGACACACCATGGAGTCGCCATGGTCAAGCCATGGGCATACCATGGAGGGGCCACGGACATGGCGTGGAGGCGCCATGGACATACCTGGCAACCGTGGACAGACCATGGAGACGCCATGGACATGCCATGGAGTAGCCGTGGACATGCCATGGAGACGCCATGGAGTCGCCATGAAGTAGCCGTGGACACGCCATGGTGTATCCATGGAGTAGCTGTGGACAGGCCATGGCGTATCCATGGAGTCGCCGTGGACAGGCCATAACGTATACATGGAGTCTCCATGGACAGTCCATGGAGTCGCCATGGACAAGCCATGGCGTGTCCATGGAGACGCCATGGACATACCATGGAGTAGTCGTGGACATGCCATGGAGACGACATGGAGTCGCCATGGAGTACCCGTGGACACGCCATGGCGTATCCATGGAGTCACTATGGCCATGCCATAGCTCGTCCGTGGGGACGCCATGAACATGCCATGGAGACGCCGTGGACAGGCCATGGCGTATCCATGGAGTCGACATGAACAGTCCACGGAGTCGCTATGGACAAGCCATGGCGTGTCCATGGAGACGCCATGGACATACCATGGAGTAGCCGTGGACATGCCATGGGAAAGCCATGGAGTCGCCATGGAGACGCCGTGGACATGCCATGGAGTATCCATGGAGTCGCCATGGCGGCGGTGGACAGTCCATGGGGGCGCCACGGTTTGTCCATGGCGACTCCACGGCATCTCCATGGCTGAGCCATGGACACACCATGGAGTCGCCATGGGCATGCCGTGGGGGAGCCATGGACATACCATGGGGTCACCATGGAGTCGACATGGACATGCCATGGCGTGTCCATGGAGACGCCGTGGACATACCATGGAGTAGCCGTGGACATGCCATGGAAAAGCCATGCAGTCGCCATGGAGACGCCATGGACATGCCATGGCGTATCCATGGAGTCGTCATGGCGGCGCTGTGGACAGTCCATGGGGGTGCCATGGTTGGTCCATGGCGACTCCACGGCATGTCCATGGCTGAGCCATGGACACACCATGGAGTCGCCATGGAGACACACCATGGAGTCGCCATGGACAAGCCATGGGCATGCCGTGGGGGAGCCATGGACATGCCATGGGGTCACCATGAAGTCGCCATGGACATGCCATGGCGTGTCCGTGGAGACGCCATGGGCACGCCATGGAGTAGTCGTGGACATGGCATGGAGTGGTCATGGAGTCACCATGGAGTAGTAGCCGTGGAGGAGCCATGGCGTATCCATGGAGACGCCAAATTGCCATGGAATCGCCATGGATCCGCCATGGGGTAGCCATGGAGTGTCCATGGAATAAACATGGAGTCACCGTGAAGTCGCCGTGGACATGCCATGGAGTCGCCATGGAGTACCCATAAAATGACCATGGACGCACCATGGACACACCACGGGAACGTCATGGACACACCATGGAGTCATCGTTTAGGCGCCATGGACACAACAAAAAGTAGCCATGGAGACGCCGAGTCGCCATGGAGTGGCCATGAACCCGCCATGGAGTAACCATGGAGTCGCCATGGAATAGCCACGAACACACCGTGGAGTGGCCATGGAGTGGCCATGGAGTCGCCATGCAGTCGCCATGGAGTCACCATGGAGTGGCCATGGAGTGGCCATGGAGTCGCCATGGCGAGAACCATGGTGCCAGGACAAACCTGTGCTGAAAAAAGGTAGATAATATAAATAATCGCTGCCCTGCCGCTGCTGCTGCTGCTGCTGCTGTGTTGGACGAAAATCACGCCGAAATCGATGCACGGCTGGCCTTGTGTGAGCGCGAGATCGACGCAGCAGGCGATGAAGTCAAACGCATCGGGGACGCCCTCCAAGGGGGCGGGGCAGACTATCTGGGCATGGCGTGTCCTCAAGACAAGGATGCGCTACCACGTTGCCTCGAGGCGTCCCAGAAGAAGGAGGGCCAGCTGAGGGCGGAGAAGTGGCAGCTGAGGGAGTCGAGGCAGGGTCAGCAACGACTTCTCCCACCGACTGTCCCGGGTAGGTGCTTCGCCAAACTTTTTGATTTTTTCCAGGGCAGTTCTCCGGTGCTCGTTTCACTGCTGTTGTGTACGAGTACTCGTACTGGTGTTTCGCCAAACCATTTTTTTTTCCAGAGAGCAGACCTCAGGTCCTCATTACTGCTGTTTAACTACAGTAGTACTACTTGCTACGGCATACTGGTACCTGGTAACTACCTGTCTTGCTGATCTCATGGGATGCCCCATGGGACGTCCCGTGAGCTGACCAGATATTTTACTGCAGGCTACCGTGATGCCCAAACTGCTATTAACAGTATACGTATGATACGAGTATGGCAGCAGCGTTGTGGCGAACGATGGAGGTCAGACTTGATGCCAAGAGTTGAGAGTGCTCTGCACAAACACATGGCCAAATCTGCTCGCCAAACTACCCTCCAGAGGGGCTCTTTTCTGAAGCCTCCGGAGGGCCGGCGAAAACAACTCACCCACTGCATGGGACAAAATCTGGGCTCCAGAGGGTGCTGTTCCGTCAGTGAGCCTTCGGAGGAGGGGATGCTGCGAAGCCTCTGGAGGGTATGGAAAATATTTCGCCCCTGTAGAGGAGTTGGCCAAGATACCCTCCAGAGGGGGCATATCCCGAAGCCTCCGGAGTGTCGGCGAAAACAACTCACCCACTGCATGGGACAACAATTGGGCTCCAGAGGGGGCCGTTCCGTCAGTGAGCCTCCGGAGGAGAGGACGATGTGAAGCCTCTGGAGGGTAAACAGGTTTCGTCCTCCAGAGGCTGTCGCCAGTGAGACGTTAGAGGGGAGAGGGGGGAGGAGCCGCGAAGCCTCTGGAGGGTAGGACAATGTTTTACACTCCAAAGTAGTAGGGTATTCACCCTCCAGAGGGTGCTTCAGATTTCGCAACCTCTAGAGGAAGCGTGTATTATGCCCTATCGGGGCGAACCCAGTACGATAGAGCTCCAGGGCAATGACTGACGTGTTCGCGTCACACCCCATGGGTCGAGGCTATCGTGTACCACTATTTATCGTATTATAACTAAACATAACAGTACTTTAGTACAGTAGTGTTATATTAAATCACACGCAGACTCGAAGTGAGGCATTTAACCCCTCAAGAACCGGTCTCCCGTTTTTGGAGGCAACCTACTTGGAAATAGCGTAGGGTACGTTTTGCAGTTCTGAAAGGGTTAACAAGCTCTCCGTTTCGTTTTGACGATTTTCTCACATATCATACTTTTATATCGCCATGATATTTGGTCCGGCTCAGCAAGACTGGCACCAACGTGCTCAATATTATCGTCACGGGAAGAAAAAAACGACGCGAGCATAAAATATAAACAAGCATGAGGTAACCTTACAGAGTACTGGAAATCAAGCAATAACGCAAGTCGGTCGGTCGTGGAAACATACAGTACACAAAAAAAAATCCTGCGAGCTCTTTTCCGACAAACAAAATAACAAGTCAGACAAGTGGTGAGGAATACTACTATTTTTCTGTCGTTCGTTGTAGATCACCTACAAGCTCTACCCAAATTTCAAGCAGGTTGAAACTGGCAGCCTGTCTCGAGAAATTCCCGCCCGGCCATGGCCCCGCATGCACTACGTATAGCATATATCCCATTCCATGCAGCTACGTACAACCCCGCCTTTCTAACACCTACTCGCTCTGGCTACCATACTACCTATATTGCCAGTATAAAATACATGATTTGCTGACCAACATGGGTTAAATACTATACTTCGAAGTATGCATAGCACTCTAATCACCCACGTACTATACAAATATTTCATAAATGAGTATATGGTAGTATCGAAACGACACCGTCCTGAACATAAGCTTCACTCTCGGCAAATACAAGAAAAAAAAAAACCGGTAAACTACCCAACTATATTACTCCTCACGAGCCCGGTCTGCGCGAAATTCTATACGTATTCCATGCTTCCAACCAACACCAACTGAACTGCTCGTGCAATCACGAAGAGGCTCCGCTACTCCCTCGACCAGCCTCAACGTTGTCGCTGTTGCAACAGCCACCATCAAGATAGCCCTCGTCATCGCAACTCCTCCGCCCACGTTCTTCCTCCCCCGGGTATCCTGCATTTCCTCCGTGTTGGGTCGATGGAGCCGTCCCATTTCCCCCCAACCTCGTTGCTTCAGCTATACGGGCACGGTCGCGTCAGCTGCCGCCGCCTGAGAGCTGCTGGTTGGTCATCGTCCTCGGTGCTGCCTGAGATACGAGGCATCTCAAGAGGGAAGGGTCGAATACGCGTCAGCGTCAACAAACAAACGTACAGGCCACACGATTGATAGAAAGGCCTCCAGAGGATACAAAAGCATCCATCTCTCCTGCAGAGGCCGTAATGTCGAACCCTCTAGAGGATTGTCTTCGTACGGGCCTCCCCAGTGTGTCGCATTGCTCTACGCCCCCTCCAGAGGGTGATATAAATCACGCTCTACAGGCCATAGTCAGTATAACGGCCTCCAGAGGATGCATATACTATACACGCCCTACAAAGGGCTTCACTTTTAAGCTCTGGAGGGCGAACGCTCTTCAGAGAGCGCTTTTGTCTGTGGAGAGTATTCGGGAGGTAGCAGATTGGCCGCGTGTTGCCCTAGTCGTAACTCAGATCCGGGGTCACAAAGTAGGCTCCTCTCCCTCCTCCCCCACTACGGTTATTGCCTTGATTTTTATCGCGCAGAGGGTTCAGCCGTTCAGCCTTTCCAACGCTCGTCGATTTTCATCGAATTTTGCTTAATACCCAAATATTGTACTTGCTAATTGTAATATAGAATACACGACAACGATATACATGCGTTGCCGTGCTGTTCCCTAGGTGTTACCTTAATGCATATGCGTGTATGGTAATTCGGTAGACCTTTGAGTCGGCACGACTTAATCAAGTTACCAACTATCATGTAGTAACTATTTAACAGTCGAACTAACAGTTATTCTCCTCCCGGAGGTGCAGGCTATTCGACTTATTGGGTTTCCATGTTGTATACTTCGTACATATACGAGTATAGGAAGGATTGTTTTAATGTGGGGTGTGGGATACATTGTATTTTGGGGGGGGGGCGGGGCCTCCTTGGCCGGGGAGGGCTGATTCGGCTCGCTTCGCTCGCCAGGCGTAAAAGTCGGCAAGTCAGCTGGCCATCATCAGCTGGTTTCCCCAGCCGACTTGCCGACTAAAAAGTCAGATAGTTGGTTAACGCTATATCTACCGATTATAGTTATTAGTCGTGAAATCCTGTGGACTCACACAGCTCTAGCAATCGCGATAGTGGCGGCCGGCGTTAGGGTTAAGTTCGGTTTGGAAACTGCCAACCCGAACAGCAACAAGTGACAGCCAAGACTGGTGCTACGGTAGGGGGGCCATGTATAGGTGCTTGTTTTACACCTACACATAGCCACTCGGCCGAGTGACTGCTTTACTTCATATTTTTTTCTTTCTTTTTTGTTATTCTATATGCACCGCCATTGGAGGTTTTGTTACGTAACGCGAACAAACTATGTTTATGTCCAGTTTTCAGTTAGTTTCGGAGCCACTCCGAGTGGCTAAAACCCGGTAGTCAAAATGTAGGCACCTTCCCTATCGTAGCACCGGTCTCAACCTAATTTCGGTTAAAAAAAACCCTGTCTGCGAGCGCTTCGGAAGTAGGGGGTGGGCGACGTATGCACACTTTATGTATATGTACGAGTTATGCACCTAGACTACACTAATTTTGGGGCGTTAGCCATAAAACGGTATACCGTGGGTTTTCTGCGCCTCTTCACGGTACAGGGCAAAATACGCCGCAGAAAGCACATTGTACACGGGCGGCGCTCATTGGCAAAACCACCACACCTCTGCATCGTGACGTATAGCCACAACCCCCACGGTACACTCACACGCAGTTCCTACTACTCAGCAGGCTGGCTTTCACCGTTTTATGGCCTAAGGCTCACCGTTTCTTGGCGTACAAATCGCCGCGGGCGATACGCCGGGCAACGCAAAATATGTCGAGTGTACGTAGAACTAAACTTACGTTCCACGGAGCAACAACATGTAAAATACAACCAACGGAGCACTGCTGTTGTCGGAGGTCAGAACACGCAACAGCATGGTTGAGGCATCTGAATGTGGGAGCCCCCTTTGGCTCCCTGCTCGGACCCCCCATCCACGGCAAAAACGCCCGCCACGCACCCGCGGAACAACTCGCGGGCGTGCAGTCGGAACCCGTTGACAAGGGCACGTACCAAAATGGTATGATGATATAACATACCTGGTACCAGGTATATATTATGTTTCTTCTCCTTCTGTGGTTTTCTTGTTTTCTTGTTTCGGAGTGAGTGCTTATGAGTGATCAATGTTGAAGCTCATTGTCCATGCTACACACACTGCTGCTGTTGGATGGTAAGGATAATACTATAAACAGAGTAGAAGCGTTGACATTACTACCGGTATACAGTAGTAGTAGTAGTAGTAGTAGTAGTAGTAGTAGTAGTAGTAGTAGTAGTAGTAGTAGTAGTAGTAGTAGTAGTAGTAGTAGTAGTAGTAGTAGTAGTAGTAGTAGTAGTAGTAGTAGTAGTACAACATAGGACGAATACTACCACCTACCATGTATGCGCACAACGCGTCGTGTGTGACTCTTCGGCGCGAGACCGCGTCCGAACTTCGCGATCCTTCTGGACTCGCCGTCCAGTCAATCGGTCGGTCAGTCAGTCAGGGGGGGGGTGCCCGCAACAAGCCGCACCGAAGCACCTACTACCTGTGCCTGTACCTGTAGCTACCTGTACTCCACACACACACCACTTCTGGCCAAAACCACTGCAAAACGAACGAAGAGGCCCCACCCCAACGTGGACCATGTCACAGCAGCATTCAGCCACTGCAAACCTCTAGAAAGTGGGCATGGGGCCATCCATGCTCCGGAACTACGGCACTACGGCACTACGGCAGGTATTGGGGTCGCACTTTCGGGCCCATTTTTTTTTTTTTGGCGGAGCTCCTCGACTGACGAGAGCTGCAGTATACCAGCTGGGTATACCCGATATACATATAATATGTACAGCAGTAGTATAGTTTGATCCGATGTATTATACTATACGCAGGGGAGGGGGATTTATTGGGTGAGATCGGGTCACAGCTTTTTCATTCTGGACGACGACTACGCGACTCGTAATGCCCTGCACCTTGTCGGAAGGCAAAACTTAAAATAACATTTGGGTAAACGGTGGTAGTGCGTATTCTATTGAGTACACGGAGGGGAGGTGAATTGGTTGGACGAGATTGGTGGTATTCGACGAATTGGGTCAGCTTTTTCATTCTGAATGAATAATGCCCAGCCCATTGTCAGAAAGCAAATAATATAATAGTAATATTAATAATAGGTATTTTACTAAATCACGGTCAAACAACTCCGGTCAAGAAAATATAGAGGTACACGTATTTCAGAGCCGAAACAGAAACTAAACCCTAAAGGGATTTATAATAAATAGTTACCTGGTACGACACGTTTAGATTGAGATAGCTTAGCTGTATGCGTAGCTCATGGTGGGGGCTGCGTGTAAATCGGGCTTATGATAGAGCATACCAGGTACATTTTATTTTTTGTCCCAAAAGTAAAAGTTGGTTGTTGGGTGGGTGGGTGAGAGCTAGCTCCTCGCCCGAGAGGGCATAAAAAGAAATGTCCGTGCCATGATCCCTCCACCAGTTCCATGAAACACTATTTTCTCTTACTCGACACGGGGGTACAACGTCGCCGCTAAGTGTTCTTACAGCTGAACCCAAGCCGCCGTTCTCCGCTGAAAGTTGGACGCGGTCAAAAATAATTGTCCGGATAGTTTGTTTTCCGCCTCTCGAAGACGGCCTCCAGACCGCGAGCAACTCCCTCCTCCTCCGTTTGTGGTCATCCAGGGAGCAACCGGGCGATAAAAAGGGTGCAGCTCGCCCTTCGTTCGATTCGTCGAACACTTCACGTTTCGCTTCGCGCTTTTGTGCAAGTATTGTGTCTGCCTGGTCGGTGAAAACCTGACGTTGCTCCGTCCCGGCAGTGTAGGAACACAGGGGTCTATGGTCATGCGACTACGGCCATGCATGAGCGCCGCAGACAGTGCTACGATAGGGGGGGTACCTCACAGTCTTCACTGACCAGGGGTTTAGCCACTCTGGACGGGTGGCTCCGAGTCTAACTGAAAATTGGACCTAAGACAAAGTTGTTGCGATTACGTAACAAAACCTCCAAGGCCGTGTCATAGTAGAACAACAAACAAAAAGCAAAAAGGTCAACGAGTACAACGCAGTTAAGCAGTCATTCGGCCGAGTGGCTCTGTGCAGGTGAAACTCAAGCACCTATACTACCCCTACCGTAGCACCAGTCTGATATTGTTTGGGTCGGCTGGATACTGAGTCGTGGTGAAAAATGGCGTAGAGCCAGTGCCCGTGGATTCAATGCATTCTACGTGCAATGCATTGAACTAGGCGTGACAGGGTGGGGTATGTATAGAGCTCTGCAAGTGTGGGGCCCCTCAAAAGTAATGGTAGGTGCTGCGTACGTATGTACGTACAGTACAGGACACCTAACTAAATAAGAAACAGGTCAATAAGAAAGCCAGGCCGACATTTAGAGGAAAAATTACGAAATTCGGGAGTCGTTATCTTGATATTATTGTAGAAAGCACCTTCTTCTCTCAAATAAGAAATCCAGCCCCAGGGGGACCATACTTCCTGTTTCTTTATTATTACTGTAGGTGTCCTGTACCGTACTACTTCTTTCGTTTTTATTGTTATGTTTGTTTGCCACCCGACCATGTGTATTTTTACAGCGTGTGTCAATCGCTAAAAAATGACGGGAGAAAAGAAGAAAAAAACGAAGACGAGTAAAAAGAACGAGTTATGTATATATATGTATATTACAGTAACACCAGTAACACCGGTGTGACGCACAAAGAGTCTCCTAGACCTCAACGCCCCTGCCTATCATGCGTCAAACAGCGACTGTGACCCCCCCCCTCCCCCCTCCTCTCTTTTAGCAAGCACTTCCAACGAAGCATCGATCGACCAAAGACCCGCTGTCCATAAAAATGGCTGGTTTGCAACTGCAACCGTAAGATAGCACGCAGCATCCATGCTGCTCTCCTCGTCCAAATAGCTCCTGTGTACGCTCTATAAGCAAGGCGTCTTCACAAAAAAAAAAAAAAAACAGACCCGGCACATTGTTTGGGGGTGACTGACTGTCTCACGAACCGTCTGCCATCTACCCCCCCTTCTTGAGTCACTCCGGTCTGCACAAGCCGCCCCCCCCCTCCCTCCCACCCCATATTTGCCATGCGTGTGTGCCACCTTCGCGGCCCCCGAAACCTCCCTGCTGCTTTCACTCTATTTCTATGCCAGCCCTCCGTCCCTTCGACCCTATACCCCACGCATGCGTGTCCATCAAAATTGAAAAAAAAATGTGTGCGAATCTTGGCACAAGTATTGGAACGACGAGGCAGCGTCGTGCCGACCAGGAACAACAGGAGGAGGTCTCCGCGTGGTGTAGCTTCGCCACCAACCATCTGCACGATTGTTGTACAGCTGATAAAAAGGAGGAAATTACTCTACGTATGTATGTTATTCATGCTGTCAGGGCAAAGGCCAAAAAGCGATACACCTCCAAGAGTTTCGGCCAAAAAGGGGGACAACAGCAGCAGCAGTGGTTTTAGAAAAGGGGGGAGGCCCTCGACGTCTGATTCGTAGGTCGACAATACAATACAGTAGTCGTCAGCTGCTCTTCCATGGTGTTGCACTATCATAGTCGAGGACCCTTTTCCACTTCGTCGGCGATGTGCAGCGAGCGTCACCGCCTCCGTACCCGGCATTACCCGCACGGCCTCTTATTGCGGAACTAAGTGTTGACCTTTGCCACGCAACAGCAGCAGCAGCAGCAGCAGCAGCAGCAGCAGTGGTTCTCTTTCCACCCCCCCCCCTGTTTTCCCCATGGCCTGAAAACATTTCGACCGGACTACCTTGAAACGTGTAAAGACCGCTTTATTTGCCCTTCTCGTTACGCTTCGACCCACAGTAGCATGATACTTGGTCTATTAGGCCCTCCACCCCGACAATGGTGTTGCCTTTGCGGGTGCCCACCCTCTGACTCCTCCCTCGGAAACTGTCCACCGAACCTCGGTATTTTCTTCGCCGCTCGGTCTGCGCAGCCCTTGTTTACCACTTATAACCACGTCGGGCTTCCCCCTTTCATCCGAATGGCACCCGCAAGTTTGACAGCAACGAACGCTCCTATCCCAAACCCACAAAAACAAATACCGCCGCTCCTTTGTGAGCTCACCCACCTCTTGTCGAAACGTACACTCACCAGACATCTCTATTGGATAATATTCATCTCTGTTGGGGGCGAAACCGCGCTTTTGGTCTGGCCCGAATTTTGCCCGCAGCCCACAAACTCCACCAAGAAAGCCTATTTCATCCTCTTACTGACAATGCGCTATCAGTCGAGTACTACTACTACTGTGGTCTATCTTGCTCCTATATATATATATATATATATCGCATCATCGTTTCTCGGTCTCTCCTTGCACATCCTCGTGCCTTCTTCGAATACAGTAGTGGCATGCCAAACCCTGCTATATATATATATATATATCGCATCATCGTTTCTCGGTCTCTCCTTGCACATCCTCGTGCCTTCTTCGAATACAGTAGTGGCATGCCAAACCCTGCGCTTTTTCGCTCTCTTCCTCCGTTCGTTCGTTCCCACTGGCGACACTCTTGGACCCGGTGTTTCTTGCGCGCGTTCTAATGGGAAATCGGCAATCTCCTCCGCGTCACGACCGCAAGCATCTGCCCGTGGTAGACAAGGTCGTGTTGGAGGTTCGCCACACTCGAGCAGCTTCATTCCCGCAGCGCCCTGCTGCGGATTTTTCCCCCTGCTTTGCGTCCATCGAGGTCCCTACTTGCTCCGTCCACATGCGGGGCGAGGAGCCCCCCCCCCCCGCGCCCAGACCAGTGCTACGATAGGGAAGGTGCCTACATTTTGACTACCGGGTTTTAGCCACTCGGAGTGGCTCCGAAACTAACTGAAAACTGGACATAAACATAGTTTGTTCGCGTTACGTAACAAAACCTCCAATGGCGGTGCATATAGAATAACAAAAAAGCAACAAAAAAAAGGTTACGAGTACCACGCAGTAAAGCAGCCACTCGGCCGAGTGGCTATGTGCAGGTGAAAAACAAGCACCTATACATGACCCTCCTACCGTAGCACCTATACATGTTCCTCTCAAAGAAAGAGGAAAAATACCGCGAGCGACAACACAATAGCGATGTGACCAACGGTGTTGGGAAGGAGAAATACGGAAGACATAGAAATACTCGATATTCATGCATGGCCGTAATCGTATGACCATAGACCCTGCGCATCCCTACAATGCCGGGAAGGAGCATGTCACGCCTAGTTCAATGCATTGCACGTAGAATGCATTGAATCCACGGGCACTGGCTCTACGCCATTTTTCACCACGACTCAGTATCCAGCCGACCCAAACAATATCAGACTGGTGCTACGGTAGGGTAGGTGCTTGTATTTCACCTGCACAGAGCCACTCGGCCGAGTGACTGCTTTACTGCGTTGTACTCATGTTAACGTTTTTGCTTTGTTGTTGTTCACTATGCACCGCCGTTGGAGGTTTTGTTACGCAACTCCAACACACTTTGTTTAGGTCCAATTTTCAGTTAGATTCGGAGCCACTCGTCCAAGTGGCTAAACCCCGGTAGTGAAAATGGAGGTACCCCCCCTATCGTAGCACTGTCTGCGGCGCGGGGGGGGCTCCTTCGCCCCGCATGTGGACGGAGCCCAATAGGGACCTCGATGGGACGCCAAAGCAGGGGAAAAATCCGCAGCAGGGCGTGCGGGAATTGAAGCTGCTCCGAGTGTGCGAACTCCAACACGACCTGTCTACCACGGCAGATGCTCGCTGTCGTGACGCGGAGGAGATTGCCGATTTCCCATTAGAACGCGCGCAAGAAACACCGGGTCCAAGAGTGTCGCCAGTGGGAACGAACGAACGGAGGAAGAGAGCGAAAAAGCGCAGGGTTTGGCATGCCTCTACTGTATTCGAAGAAGGCACGAGGGTGTGCAAGGAGAGACCGAGAAACGATGATGCGATATATATATATATATATATAGGAGCAAGATAGACCACAGTAGTAGTAGTACTCGACTGATAGCGCATTGTCAGTAAGAGGATGAAATAGGCTTTCTTGGTGGAGTTTGTGGGCTGCGGGCAAAATTCGGGCCAGACCAAAAGCGCGGTTTCGCCCCCAACAGAGATGAATATTATCCAATAGAGATGTCTGGTGAGTGTACGTTTCGACAAGAGGTGGGTGAGCTCACAAAGGAGCGGCGGTATTTGTTTTTGTGGGTTTGGGATAGGAGCGTTCGTTGCTGTCAAACTTGCGGGTGCCATTCGGATGAAAGGGGGAAGCCCGACGTGGTTATAAGTGGTAAACAAGGGCTGCGCAGACCGAGCGGCGAAGAAAATACCGAGGTTCGGTGGACAGTTTCCGAGGGAGGAGTCAGAGGGTGGGCACCCGCAAAGGCAACACCATTGTCGGGGTGGAGGGCCTAATAGACCAAGTATCATGCTACTGTGGGTCGAAGCGTAACGAGAAGGGCAAATAAAGCGGTCTTTACACGTTTCAAGGTAGTCCGGTCGAAATGTTTTCAGGCCATGGGGAAAACAGGGGGGGGGGGTGGAAAGAGAACCACTGCTGCTGCTGCTGCTGCTGCTGCTGCTGCTGCTGCTGTTGCGTGGCAAAGGTCAACACTTAGTTCCGCAATAAGAGGCCGTGCGGGTAATGCCGGGTACGGAGGCGGTGACGCTCGCTGCACATCGCCGACGAAGTGGAAAAGGGTCCTCGACTATGATAGTGCAACACCATGGAAGAGCAGCTGACGACTACTGTATTGTATTGTCGACCTACGAATCAGACGTCGAGGGCCTCCCCCCTTTTCTAAAACCACTGCTGCTGCTGTTGTCCCCCTTTTTGGCCGAAACTCTTGGAGGTGTATCGCTTTTTGGCCTTTGCCCTGACAGCATGAATAACATACATACGTAGAGTAATTTCCTCCTTTTTATCAGCTGTACAACAATCGTGCAGATGGTTGGTGGCGAAGCTACACCACGCGGAGACCTCCTCCTGTTGTTCCTGGTCGGCACGACGCTGCCTCGTCGTTCCAATACTTGTGCCAAGATTCGCACACATTTTTTTTCAATTTTGATGGAACACGCATGCGTGGGTATAGGGTCGAAGGGACGGAGGCGCTGGCATAGGAAATAGAGTGAAGCAGCAGGGAGGTTCGGGGGCCGCTAAGGTGGCACACACGCATGGCAAAATATGGGGTGGGAGGAGGGGGGGGGCGGCTTGTGCAGACCGGAGTGACTCAAGAAGGGGGGGTAGATGGCAGACGGTTCGTGAGACAGTCAGTCACCCCCAAACAATGTGCCGGGTCTGTTMMTTTTTTTTTTTGTGAAGACGCCTTGCTTATAGAGCGTACACAGGAGCTATTTGGACGAGGAGAGCAGCATGGATGCTGCGTGCTATCTTACGGTTGCAGTTGCAAACCAGCCATTTTTATGGACAGCGGGTCTTTGGTCGATCGATGCTTCGTTGGAAGTGCTTGCTAAAAGAGAGGAGGGGGGAGGGGGGGGGTCACAGTCGCTGTTTGACGCATGATAGGCAGGGGCGTTGAGGTCTAGGAGACTCTTTGTGCGTCACACCGGTGTTACTGGTGTTACTGTAATATACATATATATACATAACTCGTTCTTTTTACTCGTCTTCGTTTTTTTCTTCTTTTCTCCCGTCATTTTTTAGCGATTGACACACGCTGTAAAAATACACATGGTCGGGTGGCAAACAAACATAACAATAAAAACGAAAGAAGTAGTACGGTACAGGACACCTACAGTAATAATAAAGAAACAGGAAGTATGGTCCCCCTGGGGCTGGATTTCTTATTTGAGAGAAGAAGGTGCTTTCTACAATAATATCAAGATAACGACTCCCGAATTTCGTAAATTTTCCTCTAAATGTCGGCCTGGCTTTCTTATTGACCTGTTTCTTATTTAGTTAGGTGTCCTGTACTGTACGTACATACGTACGCAGCACCTACCATTACTTTTGAGGGGCCCCACACTTGCAGAGCTCTATACATACCCCACCCGCCCCACCAACCCACCCACCCAACAACCAACTTTTACTTTTGGGACAAAAAATAAAATGTACCTGGTATGCTCTATCATAAGCCCGATTTACACGCAGCCCCCACCATGAGCTCAAGAAGGGGGGGTAGATGGCAGACGGTTCGTGAGACAGTCAGTCACCCCCAAACAATGTGCCGGGTCTGTTTTTTTTTTTTTTTGTGAAGACGCCTTGCTTATAGAGCGTACACAGGAGCTATTTGGACGAGGAGAGCAGCATGGATGCTGCGTGCTATCTTACGGTTGCAGTTGCAAACCAGCCATTTTTATGGACAGCGGGTCTTTGGTCGATCGATGCTTCGTTGGAAGTGCTTGCTAAAAGAGAGGAGGGGGGAGGGGGGGGGTCACAGTCGCTGTTTGACGCATGATAGGCAGGGGCGTTGAGGTCTAGGAGACTCTTTGTGCGTCACACCGGTGTTACTGGTGTTACTGTAATATACATATATATACATAACTCGTTCTTTTTACTCGTCTTCGTTTTTTTCTTCTTTTCTCCCGTCATTTTTTAGCGATTGACACACGCTGTAAAAATACACATGGTCGGGTGGCAAACAAACATAACAATAAAAACGAAAGAAGTAGTACGGTACAGGACACCTACAGTAATAATAAAGAAACAGGAAGTATGGTCCCCCTGGGGCTGGATTTCTTATTTGAGAGAAGAAGGTGCTTTCTACAATAATATCAAGATAACGACTCCCGAATTTCGTAATTTTTCCTCTAAATGTCGGCCTGGCTTTCTTATTGACCTGTTTCTTATTTAGTTAGGTGTCCTGTACTGTACGTACATACGTACGCAGCACCTACCATTACTTTTGAGGGGCCCCACACTTGCAGAGCTCTATACATACCCCACCCGCCCCACCCACCCACCCACCCCCCCCCCCCCCCCGTGCGTACGCTGTGGTCACCGAAAATTGTATGTGACACTGCTTTTCGGAGCCCTCCTTCGGCTGTGACAGCCTACACATCGAAGACCCCTGACACCAGTGCTCCTCTAGCTGTACCCCCGCGGTCGAACTGCCCCAGTCCCGACGACACTGAACCTTGCGTCAGCCTCTGGCCTTTTGGCCAGGCCTGCGTCCTTTTTCTCGCCGCCAAAACCATCCCTCTTGCGCTCCGACCCTTCCCCTGCCCTCGGGAATTTCCCGCGGGCTTCAAGGTTGGCTGCAAATGTTATCAAAGACTAGCAGCACCCACGCCTCTTTATTTTTTGTAGATGGCTTCTACCCCCCCCCCAAGCACGTTCGGACCCCGCGCTGTCGGCCTTGTCACGGGCCTTGTCACCAAACCTCGACACAATCCCCACCTCCGCTCTGGCCCGTTCCCCCTCCCGGTGACGGATTGGACCGCGAAATCGCTCCCGGGTCCTCATCGACGCGTGCCCCGCCGTACACAGCTACTGTATTGACGCAGCACCAACGGCACGACCTTGGCTGTACTAATCCGGATGGCGGCAACGGCGGGTCTTTGAACGGACCCCAAGTGTGTCACCGCGCTCTCCGCTTCATCCTGAATGCCACATCGAGCACTCGCCTTGACCCCGTGCGCGGGTGCTAGTTGAACAGCAAATTAACTCTTTTTTTTTTTTTTTGTATCTGAGGCGCATCGTAGTGCTGAGTGTTCCGTCGCTGACGATGTGGCTCGAAGTTCGTGAATCTCGCGGCCACTGGCCTGCGGTATTACGGAGGACCCTAATAAACAGGACCAAATATTGTAAGTATAAAAATAGGGAAATATATAGATTTTGTGTGTACCTAGGGTCCTATTTACTGTGCCCCCCCCGCAGTAGTAGCGACCCAACGCTTTTGACCGCGCCTTCGTTTCTCGCCCTGTCTGCACGGCCTCGTCGGCCGAAAACGCCGCCAGGGATATATATCACCACGCCCAACAGCGCCACCGCCAGATGCGACATCGATACCGCTTTCCTCCCCCATATACCCGATCGGTTTCCTCCCACGTACTTGTGCACATCTAGCCTGGTGGAATGGTTCGTTCCCTCTTATCCCAGCCTACCGCCTCTCCCGTTTAGAGCCGCAGTTGTCTGCTTGCGGCAAAGGAAACGGCGAAACTACGATGGTACGCTCGAGATGACGTCTAGGCGGATTGTGTACGTAGCGTTGACCCCCCCCTTACAAGATGCTCTGTCTCGAAAGGGATGCGTGGTCAATGGTCAAATGACTAAGGCAAGCAGCAAATGAGTACGCCCCCCCCCCAATGCCACTCGTGACCAGGCTGTCTCCTCAACTCTTTCCTCCCAGGCCTCACCCGATCCCTGGGAGCTTTGTCAGCTGCTCGCAATCCGCAAGCTGCAGCTTGAGGGTGCCTTCGCAAGACGGGCGTGCGATCGTGCGACCAGCGAGCCCCTTCCGTGAAAGTCGCCCTGAAAAGTCACTACTGTGGAGCAAAGGAGATGAATCGTTCTAGTCGTGGGGGCGCGTAGCTTAAGGATGATCGAGGTCCGACGAGGCCTGGCGGCAAGGCAGTGGGCGGCACTACGGGCTATGACTACCGTACATGTAGTGCATACCAGTTTGGTTCGTATGATACCTAGTATATTAATCATAACCCATACAATAGGTGCAGCATTTGGACCACGAGTACGACGCAGTCATTTTTTATTTGCCATCCTTGCGAGGCTTCAGCAGCCAATCAATGTTATGTGTAGCAGTTTTCAACGACCCATCATATGAAAAAAGAGCTCGCGACGACCGTGATATTTTGGTCGGCTCCCCGCTGTCTTCTGTGGCTTCTTTTTTTCACTGCATACTGCGGGGTCCAATTCTTCTCCACTTTTGTCGATGACGCATGCTACGATAGAGGTGCACCATGTTTTTTCTGAGCTCCTCACTTAAGGAGCGTCATACCTCACCGAAAAAAGGATTTTGAAGGAAACTAAAAGTGCTGCCGGATCAGAAATCTCACGACCGAAGTATATTCTGAAACATATTTCGTAAAAAAAAATGAAAGTCCGACCAATTTGGGCTAAGGAGCCCGATCGTTCAGAAAACGATTCAGCCAAAAAGTGCTACCTCTACCGTAGCACGCGTCCGATTATTCATTTTAATAGTTCTTCCTGCTGAATATATAGGCCGTCTTCAGGGGCTACGGCGGTAGGAATGGGGCCGGACTGACCGGAGCGGCAACACCTGCGTGCGGGCTATCGCCTCGTTACCAGGAATCGAGCTTCTATTACGAGGGGGGGCATAGTAATCAGGACCAAATATGCTTCGTAAAAATAACGGAATACATATGTTTTAGTGTATACGATGGGTTCTGATTGGACGATTCCGGATGACGACAAATGTCGACCAAGGATTTTCCACCAATCAAAATTCCCAACCAAAAAAATCGTCCGATCAGAAAACTGCGGGCACGAAATCCCTTTCTCTACTGTAACTATTATTGTTGTCAGTCATTGGGCATATAGGTACATATGATGTCTCAGTCTCAATAGCGACATGTGCTGACCTTCTCACTCTTTCTTGACCGTTTTTAACCCCCCCCCGGGGCTAACCCCCGCCGCCCCCCCCCGCGCGTGCCTGCCCGCCTATCAAGCCTCCCAGCGCCCACCCACGGTAGTCCTAAACATGCCATACCTATGTATGATGCATCGATTTCAATGTCGCGGGTTCGACGGATCGACTTCCAGCAGAGGGGGGCTGAGGGGACCCTGAAAAGGGGGTGGGGCCTCGTAACGTTTTGTCACATCGACCCAGAGATACCTCGTATTCATATCAGCAGACCCAGACCTCACGAGTGGGTGTCGCGTCTCCCGCGGCCGAGAGACGTCAGCGACGGCCCGTCGTGTGCGCGGCGGCCGGGCTTGCACGAGACAAAAGGTTGAACATACTCGTCAGCGGCTTTCGACAGGACACAGAGCTAACCTGTCGAATATGTTATATACGTACTGCGGAGCTCCGATGTGTTTTCCGGCCGTACAGTATTGCATTCTGGGCTCAATACGTCATCATCTCATGCGGGGTCACTGGTCACTGGTCACCGGATTGATATCTGCATAAATGCCGGTCTTCCCTATATGTGGTCCAGGATCCAGCCTCTTGAGTCTTGAGTGATTCAGCCACGAATTCGATCCCCTGTATGACACGTAGGTGGTATATACCTGGTATATACCTGGTAGCAACATAACATCATGGCCGATTTCTCATACGTGATACGTGTGAGGTCGGTCGCGTGGTATTTGGTACGGTTATTCGTCTGCGTCAACACTGCGTCACGAAGGTTGTAGGTTGTATAAATATGATAGGACGGCCTTTTGTGCCGATCTGATGTGCAGGGACACATCGTAGAGTGAAAAAAAGTCTCGAAACTCCGTGCGTAGATGTTCCACAAGATGTAAGATGCAAGATAGATGCGCCACTTCCATTACTAGTTGTACCCCAAGCCTATCTACATTATCTAACTCTGTTCATGGGTAGAACATAATATATACGTGTATCATATCAGTATACGATTCATACACATATATTTTTGGTTACATTAATGGCACGCGCCCTCGCATTGTGTCATCAAAAGCCTGACTGAGTTGTTTGCGTGCATGCCTCGCACTATTAATATTATCCTCGCACGACGAGTACAACAGTATATAGTGGTATTCACAGGCATCCTCGTCGGCATCCGGGGCTGATTCGAGAATATGTCATTACTATTAGTATTATTATCCTTGCCGTCCTATGATCCATGTGTAGCATGAATGAGCTTCAACATTGATCACTCATAAGCACTCACTCCGAAACAAGAAAACCACACAAGAAAAACAAAACAAAAAAGCTCTCCGCACGAAATCTACTGCTGCTGTACCCCCTTCTGTAATTAATGAGACGAGAGGTTCGTGATTTAACGATTTTCTTGGTGAATGATCCCCCTTTCTTATGCAGGATATATCATTATAGTACTAGCAGTACACACCCAAGATATGTGCTTTGTGTTGTTTTTCATCCCATGTATTATCTCCCCCCTTATTATACTCCTGCTCCTCCCCCTCCTCCTCCTCCTGTTAGTAGTTGCAACTCAGATCCAGCTTCACATGATAGGGGGGCTTTCTCCCCCCTCCCCACTCCGTGCGGTACGTGCCTTGCAATATGTCTTTCTCCCTCTTTCGCTAAATTAATGAATCCCCACTACTAGCTCAAATGTAGTTTAATTAATTAATTATTTTCATCTACCCCCATCCACACTACATTTAGCACGATCACAGAGCCACCCACACCTCTTAACACAAAATCGACGTCATGAATCGTGAGGTTTTTGTCCATCATGACAAGAAGGTTTTTGTCTATCAACACTTTCTTCCCTCGTCGACTCGCGTCAAGTTGCGCTTACGAACCCACGCTATACGTATAACAGGCGCTTTTGACAGTTAGTTGGTGTCATTCGAGAAATACAAACTCCACACATATAGAATACATCTACGGAGAATCGAACCCATGACATCAACGCCACGTGTATCCTAGCCAGTATTCCAGGTCAACCACTAGACTACCGGGGCGACCGGCGCAATATACTTTTTTTTTTTTTTTTATTATCCTCCGGCGGATGGGTAAAAATATCCTCCGGCGGATGGGTAAAAATAAAGCTTACGCCCTCCACACTACGTATTCTGGCTAATACCATTCGGTATGAGACGTTTATTACTGTGCGGCTTCTTGAGGTAGGGGGGTGTGACGATTCGTGACATAATAGAGTACAGAGCCTAGTAGAACTGGGGTACTACTGCCGTACATACGGCGTAGTAGTGGCATAACAGAGTACGTTACCTATAGCTGGGGGTATTGGTAGTACTTGGAAGGCGTATCTTAGATGGAAACCAGGGGTTTCCAATGTGAGGTACTCTACTGCTGCGCATTAGAAGGCGCAGCAAGGGGGGGGGGTACGGCATATAGAGAGCAGCATCAGAGCTCGAGAACGCGTAATTCGCGCAGTCCAAGTTCATCCACAGGGACGCATAGCACTTTTAACTGCGCTACGCGCCTCACGACTGTGGAGGAAGAAAGAATGACCCGACGATGGTTCTCCATTGAGCGCACTGCAGGTTCCAGTAGCAGGAGGCACCACAGGAGGCACCATACACACGAAAGGAACCCGCGTATGTATGCACGTACGTACGTAGGCTGTGCCAGGTATAAGAGTTAAACCTTTGAAAATTCATTATAAATTGTTCCCAGGGCACCAGGTATCTGGCATGCTTTATGCACTACCATTAAATCTACTGCTGCTGTTGCTACTGTACAGTACTCACACCACCAATAACGCTTAGTATGTCAACATGGTGCCGGCGTACGTGGACTGTGACGACTCTTCGCATTTCCTCCGCAAGGACCAATTTTTTTAGCACAAACTTGCATCGTCGGCGCAAAACCAGATACATATCATACATATCATACATGGGTGCGTACGGACAAGGGCCAAAAAAAGGCCGCTCGCCCCAGTTGGTTGCACACATTACTTAATGCTCGCTTACATACACACGTCCCCTCGTTCCCACACTATGACGCCTGACCAACACATACCCCCCCCCTCGCGCTTGGTGCTAGCAATGTCTGCCTGGTCGGTGAAAACCCGACATGCTCCGTCCCCCCGGCATTGTAGGGATGCGAGGGTCTATGGTCATACGACTACGGCCATGCATGAAAATTAATTTCACCTCTCCCCCCCCCCCTTCATTGTAGGGATACGAGGGTCTATGGTCATACGACTACGGCCGTGCACGACAGAAGTACCCCCCCTTGTAGACTACGGTCATACGACTACGGCCATGCATGAAAATTAAGTACACCCCCCACCCCTCCCATGGAATGCCTCGCGCACACCGTTTTATGCCGCCCTGCCGTGCTTTGTTTTGGCAGTACCCGGACGTGGAATTTACCGCTCAAGGGCACACCCTCGGCGTGTGGCCCCACTTTACGGTCGGGGCCCTGGCGACCGTGTTGCTCATCTGGTTTGTGACGTGAGTAATTACGGAGGGCCATAGTAAATGGGACCAAAAATTGTTAGTAAAAATAGGGAAATATATAAGTTTCAGTGTGTGTACCGTAGGTTCTGTTTACTACATTAGCCCACCCCCGTATGGTATGTACCTTGCTATATATGTACCATTCTGTCTTGAAAAATAGAAGGAGCGTTCGGACGAGATATTTATTTACATAACTGTCTCTAAAAAAATCTGGATTTATGGGCGAGGTACCTCGCTCATGAATGCAAATTCCCCTAAATCCTCGATTTTACGAGCCTGTCAAGTTTGATTTCAATTTTGTTTTCGGACGCATGCTACGATAGAGGTGCACCATGTTTTTTCTGAGCTCCTCACTTAAGGAGCGTCATGCCTCACCGAAAAAAAGACTTTGGAGGAAACTAAAAGTGCTGCCGGATGATAAATATCATGACCGAAGTATACTCTGAAACATTATTCGTCACAAAAATGAAAGTCCGACGAATTTGGGTTAAGGAGCCCGATCGTTCGGAAAATGATTAAGCCAAAAAGTGCTACCTCTACCGTAGCACGTGTCTTCGTGGATCGATACCTACCATCGAGGAACACATGTTCTAGGTGAAAGTTTGATCGTGAGCGAAATACAACTTTTAAACAATAAAAAAGTACTAACATCGATTTTCATTATCATCGAAAAGGCAATTCTCAATTGGGATAATCGGCTGTTATATACCTGGTACACGGTTGTAACCCTAACCCCGACCGCCCAGGATTTGTTCGGAATGAAGATGATTGACGTAGTGGGGAGATTTTGTGGGCACTCCTGAGTATGCTTACTGGCGATGGGTAGTGTATTGTACTCGTAGTGCAAACTACAACTAACTTTGGAAATTAATTTACTGCTGTAGAGCGCCATGAAAGCTATTCGATGGGATACGTCTACTCGTACACATGATAGAACGAAAACCTTTCTCGGATAGCACACCGTAGTGACATTGAACAGACACATCTTTTGTCTGCCGCGCAGTCATTTTTTTCACTGTAAACTATTGTCAGTTGTGACACCCGTCGATGACAAAAGAAAAATGAAATCGGCATAGGCAGTCTCAGAATATCGAAGATCTAAAAAAATCTGGATTTATGGGCGAGGTACCTCGCTCATGAATGCAAATTCCCCTAAATCCTCGATTTTACGAGCCTGTCAAGTTTGATTTCAATTTTGTTTTCGGACGCATGCTACGATAGAGGTTGCACCATGTTTTTTCTGAGCTCCTCACTTAAGGAGCGTCATACCTCACCGAAAAAAGGATTTTGAAGGAAACTAAAAGTGCTGCCGGATCAGAAATCTCACGACCGAAGTATATTCTGAAACATATTTCGTAAAAAAAAATGAAAGTCCGACCAATTTGGGCTAAGGAGCCCGATCGTTCAGAAAACGATTCAGCCAAAAAGTGCTACCTCTACCGTAGCACGCGTCCGATTATTCATTTTAATAGTTCTTCCTGCTGAATATATAGGCCGTCTTCAGGGGCTACGGCGGTAGGAATGGGGCCGGACTGACCGGAGCGGCAACACCTGCGTGCGGGCTATCGCCTCGTTACCAGGAATCGAGCTTCTATTACGAGGGGGGGCATAGTAATCAGGACCAAATATGCTTCGTAAAAATAACGGAATACATATGTTTTAGTGTATACGATGGGTTCTGATTGGACGATTCCGGATGACGACAAATGTCGACCAAGGATTTTCCACCAATCAAAATTCCCAACCAAAAAAATCGTCCAATCAGAAAACTGCGGGCACGAAATCCCTTTCTCTACTGTAACTATTATTGTTGTCAGTCATTGGGCATATAGGTACATATGATGTCTCAGTCTCAATAGCGACATGTGCTGACCTTCTCACTCTTTCTTGACCGTTTTTAACCCCCCCCCGGGGCTAACCCCCGCCGCCCCCCCCCGCGCGTGCCTGCCCGCCTATCAAGCCTCCCAGCGCCCGCCCACGGTAGTCCTAAACATGCCATACCTATGTATGATGCATCGATTTCAATGTCGCGGGTTCGACGGATCGACTTCCAGCAGAGGGGGGCTGAGGGGACCCTGAAAAGGGGGTGGGGCCTCGTAACGTTTTGTCACATCGACCCAGAGATACCTCGTATTCATATCAGCAGACCCAGACCTCACGAGTGGGTGTCGCGTCTCCCGCGGCCGAGAGACGTCAGCGACGGCCCGTCGTGTGCGCGGCGGCCGGGCTTGCACGAGACAAAAGGTTGAACATACTCGTCAGCGGCTTTCGACAGGACACAGAGCTAACCTGTCGAATATGTTATATACGTACTGCGGAGCTCCGATGTGTTTTCCGGCCGTACAGTATTGCATTCTGGGCTCAATACGTCATCATCTCATGCGGGGTCACTGGTCACTGGTCACCGGATTGATATCTGCATAAATGCCGGTCTTCCCTATATGTGGTCCAGGATCCAGCCTCTTGAGTCTTGAGTGATTCAGCCACGAATTCGATCCCCTGTATGACACGTAGGTGGTATATACCTGGTATATACCTGGTAGCAACATAACATCATGGCCGATTTCTCATACGTGATACGTGTGAGGTCGGTCGCGTGGTATTTGGTACGGTTATTCGTCTGCGTCAACACTGCGTCACGAAGGTTGTAGGTTGTATAAATATGATAGGACGGCCTTTTGTGCCGATCTGATGTGCAGGGACACATCGTAGAGTGAAAAAAAGTATCGAAACTCCTTGCGTAGATGTTCCACAAGATGTATGATGCAAGATAGATGCGCCACTTCCATTACTAGTTGTACCCCAAGCCTATCTACATTCTCTAACTCTGTTCATGGGTAGAACATAATATATACGTGTATCATATCAGTATACGATTCATACACATATATTTTTGGTTACATTAATGGCACGCGCCCTCGCATTGTGTCATCAAAAGCCTGACTGAGTTGTTTGCGTGCATGCCTCGCACTATCAATATTATACTCGTACGACGAGTACAACAGTATATAGTGGTATTCACAGGCATCCTCGTCGGCATCCGGGGCTGATTCGAGAATATGTCATTACTATTAGTATTATTATCCTTGCCGTCCTATGATCCATGTGTAGCATGAATGAGCTTCAACATTGATCACTCATAAGCACTCACTCCGAAACAAGAAAACCACACAAGAAAAACAAAACAAAAAAGCTCTCCGCACGAAATCTACTGCTGCTGTACCCCCTTCTGTAATTAATGAGACGAGAGGTTCGTGATTTAACGATTTTCTTGGTGAATGATCCCCCTTTCTTATGCAGGATATATCATTATAGTACTAGCAGTACACACCCAAGATATGTGCTTTGTGTTGTTTTTCATCCCATGTATTATCTCCCCCCTTATTATACTCCTGCTCCTCCCCCTCCTCCTCCTCCTGTTAGTAGTTGCAACTCAGATCCAGCTTCACATGATAGGGGGGCTTTCTCCCCCCTCCCCACTCCGTGCGGTACGTGCCTTGCAATATGTCTTTCTCCCTCTTTCGCTAAATTAATGAATCCCCACTACTAGCTCAAATGTAGTTTAATTAATTAATTATTTTCATCTACCCCCATCCACACTACATTTAGCACGATCACAGAGCCACCCACACCTCTTAACACAAAATCGACGTCATGAATCGTGAGGTTTTTGTCCATCATGACAAGAAGGTTTTTGTCTATCAACACTTTCTTCCCTCGTCGACTCGCGTCAAGTTGCGCTTACGAACCCACGCTATACGTATAACAGGCGCTTTTGACAGTTAGTTGGTGTCATTCGAGAAATACAAACTCCACACATATAGAATACATCTACGGAGAATCGAACCCATGACATCAACGCCACGTGTATCCTAGCCAGTATTCCAGGTCAACCACTAGACTACCGGGGCGACCGGCGCAATATACTTTTTTTTTTTTTTTTATTATCCTCCGGCGGATGGGTAAAAATATCCTCCGGCGGATGGGTAAAAATAAAGCTTACGCCCTCCACACTACGTATTCTGGCTAATACCATTCGGTATGAGACGTTTATTACTGTGCGGCTTCTTGAGGTAGGGGGGTGTGACGATTCGTGACATAATAGAGTACAGAGCCTAGTAGAACTGGGGTACTACTGCCGTACATACGGCGTAGTAGTGGCATAACAGAGTACGTTACCTATAGCTGGGGGTATTGGTAGTACTTGGAAGGCGTATCTTAGATGGAAACCAGGGGTTTCCAATGTGAGGTACTCTACTGCTGCGCATTAGAAGGCGCAGCAAGGGGGGGGGGTACGGCATATAGAGAGCAGCATCAGAGCTCGAGAACGCGTAATTCGCGCAGTCCAAGTTCATCCACAGGGACGCATAGCACTTTTAACTGCGCTACGCGCCTCACGACTGTGGAGGAAGAAAGAATGACCCGACGATGGTTCTCCATTGAGCGCACTGCAGGTTCCAGTAGCAGGAGGCACCACAGGAGGCACCATACACACGAAAGGAACCCGCGTATGTATGCACGTACGTACGTAGGCTGTGCCAGGTATAAGAGTTAAACCTTTGAAAATTCATTATAAATTGTTCCCAGGGCACCAGGTATCTGGCATGCTTTATGCACTACCATTAAATCTACTGCTGCTGTTGCTACTGTACAGTACTCACACCACCAATAACGCTTAGTATGTCAACATGGTGCCGGCGTACGTGGACTGTGACGACTCTTCGCATTTCCTCCGCAAGGACCAATTTTTTTAGCACAAACTTGCATCGTCGGCGCAAAACCAGATACATATCATACATATCATACATGGGTGCGTACGGACAAGGGCCAAAAAAAGGCCGCTCGCCCCAGTTGGTTGCACACATTACTTAATGCTCGCTTACATACACACGTCCCCTCGTTCCCACACTATGACGCCTGACCAACACATACCCCCCCCCTCGCGCTTGGTGCTAGCAATGTCTGCCTGGTCGGTGAAAACCCGACATGCTCCGTCCCCCCGGCATTGTAGGGATGCGAGGGTCTATGGTCATACGACTACGGCCGTGCACGACATGAAGTACACCCCCCCCACCCCCCCCTCCCCTCCTTCCAGCAATGTGTGTCTGGTTGGTGAAAACCCAACGTGCTCCGTCCCGGCATTGTAGGGGTGCGAGGGTCTATGGTCATACGACTACGGCCGTGCACGACATGAGTACACCCCCCCCACCSCCCCCTCCCCCCTCCCCCCCCCTCCCCCCCCACCCCGCCTTCACTACGTTTCTGAAACGTCTGGAAAAGCGATGGTCGTGTCGCTCAAAAGTACAAGCAATAATCGGTCGAAGCGCGAGTGGCAACAACACCAAGAACAGATCATAAGCACTACTAATAAATCAAGCTTCATTCAGTAGTAGCAGTCAGTCAGTCAGTCATGCTTTTATCAAAAGACCCCCATATCACTAGAACACCCATCCGCATCGACAGAGGGAGGCCTAGACCCTCCATCTAACCCCGGAGCTAACTTTCTGCTGCGGCTGCTGCTGCTGCTGCTGCTGCTGCTGCTGCTGCTGCTGCGGCTGCTGCTGGAGAGCCCGGAGAGCGTATACAAGGCGAAAAAAAAAAAAAACCCGGCAATCATTGAAAAAGACACAAAACAATCAGCCAGCCGTTACTCGTCACACATCACTTCACTTGATCACTTGCGCCTTGCGCGTGGCATGATGTGAGCAAAATTCAAAAACAGGGGGAAGGGCACTCCTGTACGTATAGCCCACTATAACAAATGAATCGCACCACAACAAGTGGAAGGAAGCAAAAAAAAAACACACACACACACACACAAGACGAAAAAAAAAAAACGCGGAAAGGCTTCATTGACCTCCTCGACACTTGAGGAGGAAGAGTCGCGGCTAACTTCGAAACTCGAACGCACACTTAATAATAACACCAACCAGAATAGCTGGCGTGGCTTTCATGGCAGAGACGTAAGGCCACCACTAGAAAGTTTTATATAAACTAAAAAAAACAAAAACAAACAAAAAAAACGTCAGAAGAAGATGTTGAGATCGACCATTTATTTGGTTGAAACTCACTCATCTTTTTTTTCTTTTCTGCAAGCTGCTTTGCGTCGTATTTTACTTCGTTCGGCCTGTTCAAAGCAAGCGAAAGACGAAAGGTCAGCTTCGCGCTAACTTGAACGGGCCCGCTTTCTTGACGAAACGGGCCATCAGCACCAATAAATCTCGGAACCAAGCCCTGAAACGAGCACACAAAACACACACACCCACGCGTCTTTGGGCACGAATGACGCCATAAAACGGAGCCAGGCAGGCATGTGTCGTCAGCGCTACTCGCCGTCCCCATCCTGACCACCGCCGTGGAACAAATCTGCCCCGTAAACCACCCCTCTTCCACCAACAAAAACACTCCCAACCAACCAACCAACCAACCAACCATGAGCAACACCTATACAGCGAGGTTGTGACGTACACAAAATACCATAGGATCATGTAATTTTTCACCACAAATAATTCCAGCCCTCACGGCCCTTGGGCATACACATCACAGCAGACAATGCAACATCGACTATAAATAAGGCGTATGGTATGCACGCATGCAGCACCGGGTCGCGCAAGCAAGCGCCTCCTGCCTCCTCCTGCTCGGAATCATCATCCATCATCATCCACAACAACAATGACGATGCTCTCTCTCTCCACGGCCAACAAATAACAACACGACGATCGTATATACCAAAAGCTTTTTTTGTTATTTTTTTTTTTTTCGGTTGGGGATGGAGATTGTCCCTACCACCACTTTTATATACCAAAAACTTGTTTTTTCTTGTCTTTTTGTTGCGTTTGGGGATGGAGGTTGTCCCCCCCCCCCCACCACCATTATTTCTTTTTTTATGTTAGAAAAACCGACAAAATTTCTCTCTTTTTCTCTCTCTCTCACTCCCTCTCTCTTAGCTCCAGCGAGCCGTACACGTAGCCCAGAGGTACACACCGCCCTCCGCACGAAGAGTACAGTTTCCGTTGTTCTCCATCTTCAGCGTGTACGGGCCCGGGGCTTTGTTGGCCGTCTTAGACTCCCAGACCAGGCGGTAGGACGAGTCCACCGCCACCAGGTTCCCGTCCTTCTGCAGGATCAGGCGCACGGTGGTGTTGGCCTCGCACGCGCGCGGCGCCAGATAGATCGCCCACAGGTCGTCCTCCCCCATGTAGAGCACCAAGGTGCGGTCCGACAGCAGGACGAACCGGAACAGGCCGTTCTCGGAATGCAGCTCTTCCACCTCGATGCTGCGCTCCTTGGCGCACACAGACGAAGGGTGCGCCGACGGGGAGGAGTCTTTGGCCAGGGCGGGGCTGGAGTGCGACCGCGCGAAGCCTCCGTCGTCACCTCCTCGATCGGCGTCCTAAGTGATGCGGGAGAGGCGAGAAAAACGAAGCAGAGCGCGGTCCGCAACACAGACAACAACAGAGATCCAGCCATCATGGTTGGGGCGCGGGGGGGGAGGGGGGGGTCGGTAATTTCGCCAAGTAAGTAAGTAAGTAAGTATGTATGTATGTATGGTCAGGTATACATCGCTCTTTCTTGTGACTGCTCACAATAAAGATTGAAAAAAAAAAAAAAAACTTTTGTTTTGTGGGTGTAAAATGCGTCTTGAAAAAAAAGTTACCAGTAAGTATTAAATGGCATACATGTTCGGGGGGGGGGGGGCGGCATATGTATTAGTAGTAATCAGCGTCCACGAAGGCCCCTAAAACCACATTTCGTACCCCCTCAATGATAACAGACCATATTTATATATACACGGCAGTATTTTGTTATGATTTACTATTTATATATATACCAGGTATATATGTTTATAAACCGCTCTGTAAGGAAAAATAAGGACCATTTGAGTATTTACAGCAATATATAACGGTCCTTGTATTTGCGTCCAGAGTTGTATACTTCGAAGGATATGTTTTCCCGTTATACCAGGTGCCTTACATGAGTAATGCCAGGTACTGACTGCTGTACCTGGTACCCGGTATTTATTACATATCCCGGCCGCAACGGAACCCTCGGAGGCCAAAGTATACCCGCCCAAAACGCCCGACATCATCATCATCATCATCATCATCATCATGATTGTTGCGAAGGTTTCCAGCGTACATACATACTATTACAGGGAGACCATAGTAAACACTAGTAAATAGGACCAAATATTGTTACAGTAGTAAACATAGGTGAGTATATAGGCTTTTCGTCTATACCGTAGGTGCTATTTACTATGCCCTCTCCGTAATGCTACTGTTGTAGTTACATCACATACATGACATGCATGCGTTATGACATGCATGCGTTACTAGCATCGTGCATCGTGCGTGTATACTCACGTACGACTATTATTATTGCTATTCATAAGAACATCAATACAAAGAAGCCTCGCTACATAATAAGCAGACTATTTGCTATTATTTGCCCACTACGGACCGTGCTTGCTGTAACTTGACTGCTGTGCACGCACTATTATATCGATACGACCTAACTATACTTTTACCGCGTGCTTACCGCTGTGACTTGACTGACTGCACGCACTCGTATTGATCGAGTAGAAAGTGGAAATTCAGACAGAACGCCTGCTGCTGCGGCCTATCCCCCCATAACAGCCCATCGCCCCTCACGCCTCTCGCTGACAGAGGCAAGCGGCGCACCGCCGGCGGTCCCGAAAACAAAACAAAAAAAACGTACGTAGGAAGGAAAAGAAGAAAAAAAGAGCCCAAAGAGAGGAGGAGGTTCTGAGTTCGGAGACCCCCGTCTTCAACTCATCAAAAAAAAAAAGCTGCAGAGGGACGGACTTTTGATTTATTTTCACCTTCGTTTATACTCAATCAAGCTTACCATTTTTTTTGTTTGCTCTCTTGCGGATGTTGTGAAACTGGAATATCCGAATATATATATATATCCTAAAAGTATCATACGAATGAGTGAGGTATGTTCGCGCTTCGCACAGCAGCAACAGCAACAGCAACAGCGACAACAACAACAGCAGCAGCAGCAGCAGCAGCAGCAGTAGTAGGCGAGGCAGAGGGGAATCTGACCGGGGCGCACGGCACGGAGGAGCAAGCAGCTCGTGGTATATACAACGTGCCGATACATGATACCCAGATACCGCGATGAGTACATATTTATACGACACGAACGACCCTTCCAGGAATAAGGCCCACGGACGACTGACTTATCTGTGGCGTTCGTGTATTCGATCCGGTAGTAGTACAAACACGGAAGTATACCTCTTTCGAGGGAAGTTTCGGTCTCGCACAAAGCTGTTATTTTTTCGTCGTCTCGCTCAAATAAATAGACCGGTAGGCCTATTGCTACATACGACATTGTATGTTCGTTTGTGTACATGACATGTGATGTATGTATGTATACGTTGCACACCCTGGTGTCGTCACGTCAGTTCAGTTCCCACGCCGAATAATGTGTCCAACAAAAATATACTATTCATATTCATATTTTACTGTTGTATATTAATAAGTGCTTCACGTACAGAATATGATACAGCGCAGTATATAATTCGTATATATACTGAATGATGTATGTGAATATAGGTATGTTTTAAAACTGTTTTTTAATGCACATATATTATGGAGGATCACAGTAAATAGAACCAAATATTGTTAGCAAAAATAGGCGAATATATAGGCTTTTGTGTCTATCGTAGGTCCTATTTACTACATTAGCCCACCCCGTAATAGTTTTGTTTTGCGGTTCGCAAGGAGGACTCCAGATCAATTTTGATCAACGTAGCATACGTAATGTAACGGGTGTCGGTCGCCCCCCATTGGTTTAGTAGTGGTACCTTCGAACGCTACTAAGAGTTGGTTTCCGGGGTTCAAATCTCACGAGGGTAGGTATCATACGACATTTGAGTTTATTTGCAAAAAAAAAAAAAAAAAAAAACGGAATCAACTGCTGAGAGCGCCTATTAATATATAGTAGCGTGGGTATAGGCGCGATTCGATGCAAGTCGACGAGGGAAGAAAGGGCTGAAGTCTTCTCGGGATAAAATCTCAAGGCAAGAACCGCAGTGGGGGAGGAGGGAGAAAAGTCTACTTTGTGAACCCGGGTCTGAGTTACGACCATAGATACGTCAGGGAAGGAGAGAGAGAAGGAAAGCGAAGATAATCGTAAATGGGAGAACGAAAAAAAAAAAAAAAAAAAAACTGTGTCGGGTTGTGCTCTCTTTCTGCGACAAACAATAGGCAACAAGGGACAAGGAAGGGTAGCAGGATGCACATATCTACATGTATGCAAACCTTCAGCTATTAATACATTAATACCAGCACCATCACCGGGGAGCTCGGGCTGCCGAACCTTTCCGATTTCCAGATCGAGCAATTATAATAATAAAAAATAATATGGACAAAGCCAAAAATAGGTATATCTAGACCATTTGAACCATTTATAGGTACACTTAATACATAACTCGGGAAAGGCTTCCTGTGGTCCTCCCTCTGATTGGTCAGCACCCGATCGTACCTATTGTTGGCTGAAAAGCGCACCTCTATGTGACTACTCAAGTTGGGCGTCACCTATTTTTGGCTTCGATTATACCTGTAAATGGCTCATTTGAACCCCTTTTTTGCGAAACTGGAATATGGACACAGGGCCGTCGGGGACTAGGTGACCTGAGCTGTTAACCCTTATAGGACTGGAGTCCCGTTTTGGGGACAAATTACTTAGAATTTGAGTGGTTTGTCCCCAAAACTGGACTGCAGTCCTAAAAGGGTTAACAAAAAACACGAACATGTTACGAAATCGCCTTTGAGGGGGAATGCGTATCGTAACATCGTAACACAGAATACCGTACACTCAGTAAGAACCCAGTAAGAAAACTATGCTGTTGGCTATTAATAGGAGAGCTTTATTTCTTCGACAAGAGGCCTTTTGGAGGTACAGGTTGAGCCAATTATAGGTAAAATTGAATGCAAAAATAGGTGAAGCGCAACTTGAGTAGCCACAGAGAGGTGTGCCTAGACCTTTTCAACCAACAAAGGTACGATCGAGCGCTGGCCAACCAGAGGGAGGACCAAGTCTTTCCCGAGTGAATATTTAGTGTACCTATAAATGGGTTAAAATGCCTAGGTATACCTTCTTTTGGCTTTTTCCCTAAATATTATTGCAGCAGCTTTGCAGGCCTATTGGGGCAAGTCTGACGTGTGTGTGTTGTCTTCACATTAAACCCGTTCTTTCTACTCAACCACATCAGTACACCCAGTGCCTGTCCTGATTCCTAATCCTAGAGAGATACAAATTATGTGGTCACAGACTGTGAAACAGAGAAAAACCAAACAAAATAAACGCAAATGAATGGGTAAAGCAAGTGAGATGCTAACGTACCGGGTACGAGAACACAACGACACGAGCCAAACCAAAAAATAAGCACAAAAAGACAAAACAAAACGAATTCTGAAATGAAACAGAATACAAATGACGCAGGGAGACAGAATAGCCCCTACAAGAAAAGCACACGTGCTGAAGAGGAACATATAACTGCTGCACGGGCGAGGCAACACGAAAAAGAGGAAGACACTGGCAGAGGGTGGAAAAAAAGGGGAAAACAAGGCAAAAAAGCAAGAAAGAAGACACGAGAGAGGAAAAGAGAAAAAACGTTCTCAAGGCAAGCTCAAGGCGATGGTAATAACAAGCTCCCGTCTCTGCTATAAAAACCGATACAGGGACAATGTCACACTTTCTGCCATCTCCTTCCCACTTTAAAAGAAAAATCGTGTCAAGAGCCGGTACTACCTCTGCCTCGCCCCCCCCAGTGAACAATGCAACAAGAAACAAACAAACAAAACGTGGACCCGAAAAAAGTTAACTGTTAATTCAGGTTAATTGAGCAAAAGCATTGTCACGAAAACAGACGAAAAAAGTACGATGATACGCAGCAGTGATACGCATGTTTTTTTTCATGGATCAGCAACAACGCAACAAAGCAGCCGTCCGTGATGCGTTCAGCTCGATACATTTTTCTGGTCGTGATAATATGTTTATTCATATATATATTAATATATACATATGTTATACTGATAATAGCAGTAAGTATATATGTAAGTTTTATGTTTACATTCTCCGACACAGACAGACAGGCATTCATTGTGAGAGACGATTCTACGATCACGATCCCAAGACACAAACAATACACCACATACTAGACAATGTATGCCTAGAGCGAGCGCTACTACTACTACTACTACTATTAATACTACTACTACTACTACTACTACTACTACTACTACTACTACTACTACTACTACTACTACTACTACTACTACTACTACTGCTACTGCCCTTTACTTACTACTACTACTTTCTATTACTACTACTACGTACTACTACTACTACTACTACTTACTACTACTACTACTACTACTACTACTACTACTACTACTACTACTACTACTACTACTACTACTACTACTACTACTACTACTACTACTACTACTGTTAACACTGCTACGAACTACTACTGCTGCTGACTCAGGCTGACCTTCAAGGTTTCGAAGCCCTGCTGACACTCAGTCGTCAGATCGCCGCCGCCCCCCCCCCCGATGCCGTCTACGGGTAACAGCTGCTCCGTGGTGGCCGAATCGCTGTCAAAAGTCTGGCAGCCATCGCAGCAGGTGGTGACACTGCAACAACAGCAGCTGCTGTCCGACTGAGCCCCCCCCCCGTCGATACTCAACAACCGGCCGTCGCGCGTCTGCAGGGCGCCCTCTGCTTTGCTCCATGGAGACAGTTGTAGTGAAGCTACGCCGTGCTCCGCGCGAGAAACGTGGATGGCACTGCTGCTGCTGCTACTCGCACTGGCGGAGTGGATCTCCATGATGCTGCTGCGATCGCCTTATACAACAGCAGCAGTAGTAGCAGCAGTACTGAGTAGTAGTTGCAGTGGGTCCTTCGTCCTGCTTCTTTTTCAGTGTATACTATGCTGCGGGTGGGTGGGTGGGTGGGTGGGTGGGTGAGTGGGTGGATGGGTGGGTGTGTCTGAGTAGGGGACGGGACTCTGGTGGTGGTGGTGGTGTGTGCTTGCTGTGTGTGCTATGTATGTATGATATTGTACTGCTTGCTGTACCGCCGGACTGTTGTTGCTGCTGTGTGTTGCCCCAGCGTCCAGTGTTCAGTCAGTGTCATCCGGTTCATTTCGCTGTTTAGGATTATTGCTGTGTTGACGTTGATGACTGATGTGACACAAAAATATCAATGGATAAACTCTTCGTCCTTCATCCCCATTCTGTTAATAATAAAATAATACTTCGTATGTATACACACTTTATACTGCTGTCTACTGCTATATAAACATATACACCCCGTCTACTATACGAAGTACATTCATATGTGTGTGTGTGTTCTTCACATTCAACCTTCCTTTCTACCCGTCGACATCCAGCACACCCAGTGTCCGTGCCGATTCTTCATCCTAAAAAGGTATCAGTTCTGTGGTCACAAAACTACGACACAGAGATATGTACTACGCTCAGTGCAGTAAGCAGAGCAGACAATGCCATACTGGTACCAGGTATACTCGTACGACAGGCAAGACCTACCCTGCTAGCAATCCAGGTGCATGCAAGAGAAAAAAGAGAAATATGTGTGCAGTACTGGCGCTGGCTGATGTCTGGTCTACGGGCAGAGCAGCAGTACCACTACATACGCCATACGCCACAAAAATTACAAACATATCATCATATCATATCATCATATCATATCATACATATCATATCATACATGTGCGATGAGTTCCGCACTACGATTGTACTGCTGTAACTGCTACTAATGTTGCTCGTACGAGTTGATTACAGACAGGCAGGCAAGCGCAACAAACAAAACAAACAGTATGTTCATTTTCGACGACACTCTCGAAAAACAATCTTGTTTCCTTTTAGTTTTGTGTTGTTTTGTTGTACATATGATATTGAATGAAAAAAAAATCTCCGTCTCCGCCGAAAAACGAAAAAACTGATTGTTGTATTGTTATACATTACCAGGTGTATATTATTTACTGCTGTGTGTTTTACTTTTTGGTTATCAGGGAACAAAAAAAGGATGGAACAAAACAAATGGTTGACGAGTAAACTCCGGGTTCGTCGTACCAATCCTAACCCTAATCATGTAATAAGGCGTGAAGTCTACTGCATATAATAACACGCGTGTGCGCAAAATTTCAAAATTTCAGGATCCGTCTTCTCTAAAAATTGGCGTGAACCTTTCTTTGGACTTGGTGGTATTACGTACGATATATTTGCGCGAAAGTTTTGTATTATATTCGTACCAGTACATAATATTATATGTGTGTGTGTGTGTTCTTCACATTAAACCTTCCTTTCTACCCGTCGACATCCAGCACACCCAGTGTCCGTGCCGATTCTTCATCCTAAAAAGGTACCAGTTCTGTGGTCACAAAACTACGACCCAGAGATACTACAAGTGCAGTAAGCAGAGCAGACAATGCAACGCCATATACGACAGGCAAGACCTACCCTGCTAGCAATCCAGGTGCATGCAAGAGAAAAAAAAGAGAAAAAAGAAAAAAGCGAAAAGAAAAAATAATAAAAAGTAAATATACTATATACATATATATGATACATCATATTGTTATATACGTACTACAGTATTATTAATAGTGCTAAACATGTGTTTACTATTAATATGATGTTGTACTTGGTATGATTTTATCAAGGAACAAAAAAAGGACGAAGTCAAAAGGTTACCGGGTATATACAACGGATTCGTGTACGAATCAACCCTGGCCCTAAGAAGGAGTGGTGAACTCTACTGCACAGGTAACGTCTGCAAAAATTAAAATTTCAGGATCAATTTTGAAAAAAAACGGCCTGAACTTTTGGGCTTTTGTCCAGGAAACGTGTGCACTTTGCTTATACTATGTATACGAAGTACTAAACAAAGTGTTATTATAATATTAAATTATAGTACTCGTATAATAATATAATAATTAATGATAATGATAATAATAATATAATAATAATAGTTATCTTGATACGTACCTGGTATTATGTTTGCGGGAACCTTTTTTTTAAAGTACAAAAGCCAAGAATAGGTATACCGAGGACTTCTGAGCCATTTAGTACACTAAATACTCTGTACTCGGGAAAATACTTCCTGGCCCTCTGATTGGCCAGCGCCCGATCGTACCTCTTGTTGGCTGAAGCAAAAGTTCCAGATACACCTTTCTGTTGCTACTCAAGTTGGGCTTCACCTATTTTTGGATTCAATTGTACCTATAAATGGCCCAACCTGTACCTACAAATGCCTCTTGCTCAAGAAAGAAAGCTTCTCGTAGCCAGCAGAACAGTTTATCGCTGGTGTTATAGGAATGGGTGAGGGACAGAGTATCCCCTTGCAGGTTTGCCTATTAAGCGTAGAAGAGAAGCAGCTTTTATTAATCCCCGAGCCAGATGACATCTGCCTCGATGGGCTTCAAGTATATCCCTCAGATATTATAAATACCCCGAATACGAATGCCATCCAAGTTATACGAAAACGAACCAATTACCTATACAGAGGTAATTACCGGCCTTCCCAGCCCATACCATTACACTGGGTTTTTACTGAGTGCACGGTACTCTGTGTTACAATACACGTGCCCCTTTAAAACGTGATTTCGCAACATGATTGTGTTTTTTGTCGACAGCTCGGGGCACCTTTAGTCCCGACGGCCCTGTGGCCATATTTCAGTTTCGCAAAAAAACTAAAAGTTCAAATGTGCCATTTATGGGTACAATCGAAGCCAAAAATAGGTGAAGCCCAATTGAGTAGCCACAGGAGAGGTGTACTTGGAACTTTTCAGCCAACAGTAATAGGTACGATCGGGCGCTGGCCAATCAGGGGGAGGACCAGTAGGAAGTCTTTTGCCAAGGACAATATTTGGTGTACCTATAAATGGCTCAAAATACCTAGGTATACCTATTTTTGGATTTTGCCTCTTTTAAACGTACAGTGTATGTCAAAGTGCTTTTGTTGTTAATACGGAGTATTTTTACGTTTTTTGTATGATTTTATCAAGGAACAAAAATCGGACGAAATCAAAGGGTTCGAACGAGTATACTCCGGGTTTATATATACGAACTACCTGTATAACCCCGAGAAAAAGTGGCGGACTCTGCTGCACAGAAAACGTGTGCAGGATTTCAGGATCTATCTCCAAAAAACGGCGTGATCCTTTGGGCTTTGGTGCGGAAAACATGTGTAATTTGCTTGTGTATACGTATAAGAAGTACAAGGTTTTCGTATCATATATATGTACTTGAAAATACATTTGCGCGACCTTTTTATAAATATACGAAGTATTTTTATTGTCATACAAAAGTATTTTTAATTTTGTATGACATTATCAAGGAACAAAAAAGAACAAAATAAAAACGGGATACCGAGTATACTCCGGGTATCCAACGCTAACCCCAGGAATAGGTGGGGAATTCTACTGCACAGAACACGTGTGTGTGCAAAAAATCAGGACCTATCGCATATCTCGAAAAAAACGACAAAAACGGCGTGAACCTTTGGGACTTTTGTGCGGAAAACATGTGTGCAATTTGCGTATATATTTTACATGATTTTGTACATACTTCCTATATATTTGTATTTCCACGAAACGTTTTGTAGGTGTGCCTTGGGGTAACGTCCCTGAAACCGGCTCGTTCCGAGAAAAAAAAGCGAAAAAAGAATGTAAAATTCCTATGGAAGCGCCTATAACTATTATAAACAGTATATACATATACCAGGGTATGTACTATTGGTTTTTTCGAGGGCCTGTGGTTGGTGGGGAAATTGTTTTTCGCCGTTAAGTAGCGCCAGTCCTAGGCCCTGAACAACGAAAAAACGGCTTTTTTTGTCACCCTGTTCTACTACCTACTGTACTGCTGTTGTTTTTGGCGGTCAGCATGACACTATACTTATGTGACATTCGAGTAGCTATTTTTGCATGCGGCATTATTCGTGGCTGGCACAATTTGGGCTGCTAAGCTTAAACCAGCATGTACTACAAAGCAGTAGTAGTAAAATGAAGCACCAAAGTAAAAGTAGCCGAGGTTGCAGCTGCTACTACTATTAGAGAGACCATAGTAAATCGGACCTACCACCGTACACAACTAAAACCTACCAGGTATCTATTTACCAATCTTTACCAACACTATTTGGACCTGTTTCTGTTGGGTGTTAGCCGATATGGCGCCATTTCTAGAGGGGCGAACAAAACAATCGTTACGACTACGTACCTAATCTGGCATTGTTTTTTTATTATCTCCGTTGCTGGCTCTAGTCGAGAGTATTGTAAGATTGGGCGAGACACGGAGTATCCTGTATGACCATACATATCATACATACACGTACAAACATCCATACATTCAGGTCTTCACACCGATCGCAACACTGGCATACGAGTACAATACCTGGGGTATGCGCTAAATAGCCGATTTTCCTATCAAATAGTTGATAATAATTGTCTTTCCGATGAGAAGGATAATCGAAATGGATTTCCTTTTTTGTTCAAGAGATATGTTTCCCTCACAGTCAAAATTAACACCTGTAAAAGACATCTGGTACCTGGTAATATAAACAGTCACTTGTGACGGCTGCATCTCAACAATAAAAAAAACATTATTTACTATTAATAGCAGTCGTTGAGATATCGAAGATCCAAGAAAATCGGCCTATATTTATTTATGGGCGCGGCGCCTCGCCCCTAAATACCAATTTTCTTACGATACATATTCTGCGTTACGAGCCTGTCAACAAAGGCTGATTTTGAGTTCGTCTAGTGGAATCGATATTTATCTACCATGGTATCATCACGGTATATACTATGTTCTACTATTAATACTACTGTAGGTGTAGTTTTGACTGTGAAGGAGCTACAACTCTTCAAAACAAAAAAACGACTACGAGTACGAGAGTATTTACATCTTTCTCATCTGAAAGGCAATCATTGTCAATTTTAAGGGAAATCGCCTGATCTTTCGTTTTTTTTGTTCGCCGGCCCAGGTGCAGCATGGGCGAATGTCATATGGGGACTGCAGAAGAGCGGAGGAACAAAAACGCCCCCCCCCGCCCCTCTCCCTCCCCCTCCAGTCGAACCTCAACAAGGTTAATTATTAATTATTCAGAGTCGAGTATAACATGCAATATGTTGTAATATATGTACGAGTAGTGCAATTGACCCAGAAGAAGTCGGGCTCCTTCCCGATGATTGAACGAGCCAACAACAACAACAAAAAAGAGTCCCTCTAAATAATAACTGTAAACCGTCGTCGTTGTCAAGTTGCTCCTTACCCGTGTGTACAGAGAACCTGGTGCAAGGCAAGGAGGCAGGTCTAGGCAATGAAATGTTGGTGAACTGAATATGTATTACTTTATTATAGCTGTTTGCGCGGAATGCTACATATTCTTCTTTCTTTCTTCTTCTTTCTCTTCTTCTTGGCATTTTTTTTGTGAAGCGAAGCCAGTCTTTTCCACTGCAAACAAAAAAAATATAGTCCCGTCTCTTAGTTCCAAAGGAGTTTGTTCTGAACAACGTCGGTGCAAAGTCTAAGATTATATATACACCTTCAACAAGCCCCTTTTGGAGTATAGAAAACATAATATGCTATCGGTTAGGAGAGATGATCTACGACTACTACTACTCTTGCAGCAGTCAGCGCTGACCGAGTAGAGTAGTAGCAGGTTATCCCATCTATAATAACCAACAAAAAATAGACGCACGTATCATTTCAGTCAGCGCCTCCACACCGCGTATGCATGATCCATGGACCAATCGTTCTTTTCGTGGTATTTGTACGGCATGTTTGTATGCGCAGAGTGTATGTTTGCAAAAAAACTTTTGGAAGGAAGACAGGAAGCTGCCCTTGGTGCACAAATAAGTTGAAGTCGGGGGGTTTCAGCTCTCCCAACTGGACACCGCCGTATCGCACGTATGATACACTTGGACAGACAAGCGGCCACAAAAGTTTCCCCGGCAAGACGCTGAAAATACCAGGGTTGTTGACGGTTCCTTTTGCTGCTGCGAATCGGTTCAGTTCCGCGGAGCTGAGCCGAACCGTAGGCTTTTCGCTGTCGGATAAAATGACCGAACCGAACAGGAAGACTATTGATATTTTTCCCGTTCTGCGGTTCCAAGCCGAACCGATCCGTGACAATTCCCGCTCCTAAAGAGCCACGGTTCCGAAACCGTGAAAATAACTCCATACTAAATTCAAGTAACTACGAAAAAACCGTACGGGTTTTCCCACCAGGTCCGGTTCTGTTCTGTGCAATTCCGTCTCGACCGAACCGAACCGTATCGTAAGATTGCGGGGCTCGGACCGAATCGAACCGTAGGATTTTGAATGTGACGATATGTGAACTGAATCGATCCGTACGAACGTGCAAGGAGAAAAACTCAAACCGCGGTGCGGTTCAGAATTGTGAAAACCTCTCAGAATTTTAGGCCCGATTAAAGCCAGGGTCTGGGGGCTACAAATAGGGGATGCGCAGGGCCTAGGGTTCATTAACACCAAGTAGTTTATATTTCTTGCACGCCTGTTCTCTTTTTTTCAAGTAGACGGTTAAGAACCAACCTTCGCAATACATTTTTGTGGTTCTGAAGTAAGCGCGGCTAACCAGTACTTGGGGGCGTACCTGTCGCGGCCGTCCCCTCCCCCCCCCCC
>MEHQ01002488.1:1042840-1144785 GCA_008828725.1 Saccharina japonica
GTAGCTGTGGGCGTGTTCGTCGCGGCGGTCCACCCTATCCGTCGCTGGTCGTGCCCCCCCCCCCCGGGTCGCGGGGCGGTCTCGGCGATCGCACCTCCCATCGCCGGGGGCGCACCGATCGTGTCGTCCCCGCCCCTTTGTTGCGGGGGGCGTCTCCGTCGTGGTGGTTGACCCCCCCGTCGCTGGGAGTGTACCAATCGCGGAGCTCCGGTCCCCTCCCACGTCCCTAGGGACGTGCCCGTCGCGTCGGTTGTCCCTCTCATCGCTGGAGGGGTGCCCGTCGCGACTGCCCCCCCCCCCGCAACGCCGGAGGCGTGCGAATGGTTGCGGTTCGCCCTGCCCCTAGATGCTTTCATGGACTTTAATGAATTGTCATGGGATTTCTTGGATTCCACTTTCACGATTTTTTACTGCGCTTTCACGGACTGTCGTGGTACTTTCATATACTTTCATGGCAAAATCGTGGGATTTCATCGACTTTTCATGAACTGTCACGAACGTTTTTGAGGCTTTCATGGACTTTCACGGGCTTTCGTGGCGTATTTCATGGACTTTCGTGAATATCCGTGACACTACTGTCTCGTGGAGCGGTGGCCGTCAAAACTATTATCCCGGCATGATAACGCCTTCCATTTCTCTATAAATAATCATGATTAACCAATCAACTTTTATTTCCTGATTTAATCACGACTAGTTGATTATAATCAAATAATCACGATTAATCAAGCCAAAAACACCCGAAATAATCAATAATCAAATCAAGGCCGTTTTTTAGTTGATTACCAACGCTACTACTGTCATTGTTTTTCATGGCGGTTTCATGGACTTTCGTTGGTTTTCATTGACTTTCTTGGGCTTCCATGGCACTTTCAAAGACTTTTTTATGGACGCTCGCGTGCTAACTTCAGTAGGCTTTCATGGACTTTCACGGAGTTTCATGGGACTTTCGTGGGCTTTCATGACACTTCAATGGACTTCCATGGGCTTTCATGGACTTCCACGAGCTTAATTGGCCTCATGGTACTTTCATGACACGTCAAGGACTTTCGTTGCACGTTAATGAACTGTCATGGGCTTTCGTAGCCCTTTGATGAGCTGTTATGGTCTTGCATGGGCTTTCATGGCGACTTCAATGGTCTTTCATGGCAGTTTCATTGACTTTCATGGGCTTTCTATCATGGATTTTGATGGGCTTGCATGGGCTTGCATGAACTTTCACAGCAGTTTAAGCTTGGTTTAAGGGTGCTTTTCATGGCGCAGGAAACGAAAGCTTAATGACAGTACCATGAAAGTGCCATGAAATTTAAAGGGGAAATCCATGGGACTTTCATTACGCTTTTATGAACGCCCATGAAAGCCTACGGAAACCCATCAAAGCAAGTGCAACTCGCATAAAAGTCATTGAAAGTCCGTGAAAGTTCATGAGAGTGTGACTCAAAGAAGGACCTGGTACCCACAAGACTCGTAGCAATGCGTAATGCTGCAAGGTGAACGAAACCGTCCCGTTGTTTCGTTCGATCGGATGTTCCGTAGTTATAAAAACCATCGCTGTTCATATTATGTTCGGTGTGGAGCCCCGTCAGACTTGTGCGCTGCCGCAAGCGCAGGTGTAGCCTAGCCCATTTCCGAACCGCAGCGCGGCTATGACACAACCATTTGAAGCAAGTCTCGTTTTTTTTTAGAGCTCTCAGCAGCAGAGGGTATGTATCTATCGTCCATCTGGTAAAAGGCCGCAAACAAACGCGACCAAAAATAAAATGCATACAAAGTAATCCAACACAAAACCTATCTAGCGAAAACTAAGTACGGTAGGAGTTTCTCATTTGAAACCTTACGCTCCGGGGGCTGGCGTGTAATACCCACCTAACCGGGTGACTCTGTCGCCAACCGGTAGACTGCCACCCTGTTGGCAGCTGCGCTGGGGGTTCATTTTCGAACATCCCCTGGTGTATTCATTGCACGTTAACTTTTTCTGGCATTTTTTTTTCCCGTCGCTTGATGTGCGAGAGCGCGAGATTACCACATACCAAAATTCGATGAAAATCGACCAAGCAAGTGTGTGTGTTGTCTTCACATTAAATCGTTCTTTCTATCCAAGGACATCATCAGTACACCCAAGTGTCCGTCCTGGTTATTTATCTTTTAGAGAGATAACAAATTATGTTGTCACAGACTGTGAGACAGAGAGAAACCAAAACCGAAAAAGAATCGCAAAGGAATCAAGTTCAAGCAGAATGATTTGACCAACTTGCGCGATAAACAACGAAGGCAATTCATCACCAAGAGGGACAAGAGAAAACACGCCAATGACCACGTTTCGTCCAGAACGCCGTTGAGGGCAAAAACACCCGACAAATTGAGCTGGAAAGTTCAACTGCTTATTAAAAACAAAAAACAAAAACTTGAGAAACAACAATTCTCAGAATGCGCTCGAAGGATTCTAAATAGCTCCCTACTCCCGCGCCACAGAGTCCGCCAGACGGTCGGAAGCGAGGTACGCATAGTCCTCATCAGCACTCCAGAGCTCAAGCTTGTCCTCGCCAGCGCCCGCGGTACCCCCGGCCCTTCCGTTAGCCCCACCCCCACCCGCAGCTGCTCCAACCATCGCCTCTCCCAGCATGCCTAGAAGACCCCCGGTGCCGTTCGAGAAGGCCATGGCGTTTTCCCTGCTCACCACGGCTCCCGCTACGTCGAGCTTGTGGCCCTGGAGACGGAGCACGCGCTGCTCGATGGAATTTGCCGCGATAAGCCGGAAGACGTTGACGGCGTTACGCTGACCTAGACGGTGGGCGCGGTCCATCGCCTACATCGTTCGTTTCGGACAGAAACGTGATGTTGTGAGCGGAGCGGGCTAAGTTAGACTCTGGAACGGGAGGAAAACAGGAGGACGACGTAATTACCCGCAGATTTTTGTGCCATCTCCGAGAACATATTGGGACGGCAAGCAGCTACGTACGTAAGCGGACTGTACACTATATGTAAGCGCAGTCCACCCTTCTCACAACCAGCCATCAAGAACGCGACAGACGGATGTGCCGAAGAGCGCACCTCCAAACCGCCTAAAACGTATAGTCCATGCAGTTGAGGAATTCGAAAACAATCGACCTCGACAGTACACATTTTCTAGAGGTGAGAGCATAGTTTTGACCCCAAAAAACACCCCTTTAACGTCCATCTCCTCGCGAAGGGGAAGATGGATTCATTTTTATTTTATTTTTGTTGTTCGACTCTTTACGGCCAATATACCTGAAAACAGGGATTCCATTCCCATTAGGTGTGCTGTTTTAACAAGCTATACCTGAGGGCGGATTTCGATGGCTTTTTGAAATCGCAAGGTGGAACTTTTTCCCGTTTCAATTTTTTTTTTTTTTGACGAAGAAAACTGACAAAAACCGTGTCCGGGACGTCACACGCAGATCATTCGTTCGTAAAAGCCACCCAGCCAACCTAAAAAAAAAGGGCGGGAAACGATTCCTCTTGTCATTCTACGGACGTAATCTGATACAGAAAAGAGGCGAAGCCCGCAGGGCAGATTTCGTTTTTATATAAAACGCAAGTCCGATGAGATATTCATGGTTTTGTGAAAAATAGCTGATCTTGGCCCTTGGCAAGCTGTAACTTACTTGATTTGAATGTGGGCGAACAAAACAAAATGCCAAAACCGTATTTGTTCGCTCGGCCCTGGTGACCACGACTATAGTAGCAGTATCGCCCAATTCGTCTTGTTTCGAACGTTATGACCCGAAACGTTATAGGCTAAATTGTACTGCATGGACCATACCACCCTCGCGTCTCTCAAGTATGATCGATCTCTTACCTGCAAATCCACCTGCGGATTCCAGTCGTGCTCCAAAAACACGACCATGCTCGCTGCGCTCAGGTTAAGCCCAAGGTGTCCCACTCGAGTGGTGAGCAGCAGTATCGCCACCGATGGGTCGGTGGAAAAGCGGTCCACGGTTGCCGCTCGCTCCGCCTGAGATGACGACCCATCCATCCGGAGGTACTTGACCTCAGGAAAGCAGGGACGCAATAAAGCGGACTCTGTGACATCCAGGGCGGCTCTGTAATTGCACCGTTCCCCGTATAGACGCGGTCACCGTCGAGAGGGATGAGGCATATGTGCAAGCAGGCAGGAGTGGCGGGGTTCGTCAATGGGCAGCATTAGACCTCTCGGTAAATAGACAGTCCTGAGCTTGGTTGATTCCAAACAAACTCGGCGTCACCACGCACGCGAGCGAAGCCTACAACCGTCCCACACCACTTTGCCCAAAAACTCACACTAGCCTTTCCCAGGAACCGCTAGATATAGCGGCACAATGATCCCATCCTCGCTTGACTAATCCTCGTTTACCCTGACAAGTTCAGTTGATCGTCCATACATAGATATGTAGCCCGGTAAGCCTTGCCATGAACACTCACGCCCGGCTCATGCGCAAGATTCGTGCACTGCTGTACCATATCAATCTTCCTTTTGGCCGCTAAGTCAGCTTGTCGCAATTGCAATCTACCGGATCCCATTCAATTCGCTTTTTCCTCACGCAAACTTGGGTTCAATGGGCGCGTGTGAAGTACCAGCGTCCCTATTGGTAGTGCATACACACTATTACCACCGCTATCACATAATAGTTCCCCTCTCAATGATCGGAAACATGCGCGACACTTCGGTATACCCATCGAGGTTGCTGTTATCGCGGGTCGCGTACGAGGCCGTAAGCGCGCACGGTGATGGAGCGGTCGCATTTGGCAGGAAATGCGTAACTAACCCTCTGATAGAACAGACGAAGTCCTAGTTCCCAGCATTTCTTAGCCGTGTGCTTGCATTTACCATGAACTGGCATACATTTACGGCATTGACAGGTTGGCTTCAAGGCCCACGTCGATGACTTCGGTCTCGCGGCCAACTCCAAAACCCGGGTTTGTAGAGAGGAGAGGCCTGGAAAACTCAAGTAATACCTCGTTAGGAATAAATCCCACACACAATTCTTCTAGGTGGAAAAAAACGGCGGACTGCACACGGCACGCAGGCCATTTCATCGGTCGTTTGCGTGCAGCAGGCGCAAAAGAAACGGAAGTCACCGCGGGAACCATACCACAACAGCTACTCTAGCGCGAACCCCTCTCACTTGTGTTGCGCGAATACGAGGCACTTGCAGCGGGGTAGCCGGGCCGCCGCCGTCGTGTCCTGATCGCAAGGCGAAGAACAATTCGCGGGCACCACCTGTGCTGTCCCCGGCAAGTTCGCGGACGAGCCGGCGGCGGCTGCTCCTGGGCATGCTTTGGACCCGCCAGCGAGGCCGTCGCTCACTCTTTCTCGCTCTCGGCTGTGCTGGGTGCACCTTTCCCTCTGCGTGCGACGACTGCTTTCGCTGTTCCCCTGCCCCTCCTTGTCGCCGTCGCCATCTGCCTTTTCTTCTTCTTCGTCTTCTTCTTCGGTGAGGTCGTCGCTATCGTCGATGCTGGCATCGCTTTCCTCGTCGCTGCTGTCGCTGGTGCTGCCGTCGGAGGCAACGTCACCGCCGAATATCGTCGATTGCCTTTTGGCCATGGTAAGGCCGCAAGCGGTGCAAGTATGCGTTGTGGGCAGACTTTAGACGGTGCTGTGGTGGTCAGTCTATCGATGTGCCACGGCCTGCGGAGTGAGGGTTGTCTGGGAAGCTGCTTCGAGGCAGCGGGGGGGGGCGGCGGCGGCGGCTACGAGGCAAACGGAAGCTACTGCTGCACATGGGCAACGACGGAGGTCCGGTCGCTGCGGCAGGTTAGCTGCCGCAAAACGCGCCTCACATCAACGCGTTTCGGCAGCACCGAGGCAGGTCTAGCAAGGTATATATGCGTCAACATGAAACCCAGGCTGGACGGTCTCAGGGTTGGGTACGAACTTCGTGTCGAAAGGCAAAAATAAACACACAGCGCTTGGTTGGCGAATAACGGCAGCATTTTTTTAATAGTATCAGTATTGCCAAATCTTAGATAAATGTGCAGATACTCTTACCTCCTAGCGATAACAGTACGTCTTTAGGCGCAGCAGACTATACGGGCCACGATTGACATCTCGATACGACGAAATGTGCAAGGGAAAATACCATGCTAACGATAGCAGGGGCGTGAGTTTCTCTTCCACACCTACGCAGAACTGTGTTCCACCAGGTGCTCGATGATCACGAAAACGTGCGCGAATTTGTAGGCGTGCGCAAGCGCCGCCAAACATGTGTGCATTTAGCGATACCTCTTGCCGATGCCTGCGTTCCAAAGCAGCTCCCTAAGTGCCATGAGCTTGCCCGACAGCCGCACATCTCGGTTAGGCTCTGAGCCCTTCAGTTCTCCCTTCGCCACTACCAGGGCAGGATGCACACACAACAGCTGCAGCTTTGATAGGCACGTCAACGCCTATTGTTTCCACAAAGCAACGCATGCGACGAACACCATCGGCGGGCAAAAACGGAAACGGGCACCGGGCGACGTAGCGAGAAGGACGAGGACGGAGCGGCCAAAAAGAGGGCGGGGATCATCAAAAACCGGATTCTGATTTATGGATACAGCTTTTCACTCCATCTTCGACCGATACAAACGAGAGACAGCGATGACGGGGCGAAAATAGGTCCATCGCTGCCCTGCTAATATGGCAAGAAAGTTTGACACCGCACTCGCCTCTCCTTCAGCGTATTAACAGTTATGAAGCGGAAAAAATACAATCGCCAGCACTGGTGTAGGTAGCGTGTACTCGTAGGAAGGATGTTTCGTTCCATCAGCCTTTTCTCACCTGTGCTCCAACTGATAGGCGCGACGTTGCCCTTGCCGCTGCAGCCGCACGTATCGCAGCCTCTTGCGGTTTCCCAGCCACAGCGTCAGCAGCCGCAGCAGCGACAGGGCTCGCAGAGGCGACGGGAGTGCCTTTCGTCTCGGTGGCGTCATTCCCCGCGGTAGGGTCGACGGAAGCTTGAACCTTCGCTGTTTCTACCGACTCTGCTTCCGCCACGGCCGCCAGTACGCGTCCTCCGTCGCCTAGGTGTTTCACAGGTGTATGTTTTGGTCCACGAAACAATGGACGAAACAACACAACGGTGTTAAAACACGCATGACATATCGGCTCGGTGGCTTGACATTGACACGGGTCATATTTGTGCTGTAGGTATTCAGGAGGCGTGTTCGTACTGCCGGGGTTCTCGTAGTGGCTTAGTACACCATTTCTCTGCACAAAGCCTTACGCGCGACGCCTGTATAAGCCAACGGTGCTCGGCGCAGATGGTATACGAGCGGTAGACCATGCCGGTTATTCGGCTCCCGCGCACGGCAACATGAGCTAGATCATACAGATCATACAGATCATTCAGATCAGGAAGGCGTCTGCCCTGAAATAGCTATATGAGGGGAGTAGTGATCAGGGATATGTCCGATGAGTGAAAACGATCCTTACCTCCTCGCTCCCACGTTTTGTGCAGTCGTCGCTGCTCGGGAGTGAGGTCGCACACGATCTCGGTGATGATCTTGGGGGGCAGGTCGGCCAGAACCTCACGCTTTTCTCTGCGCAGAACGAACGGCAGCACCTGTTCAGAGAATTGTCCCGAGGTCGGCGGTAAGGGAGGTGGAACGAAAAAAAGCGTGAGACACCCTATGCATAGCATTTCAAAGACCAGACCGTTTTTGGTTTTGGTTTGTTTTAACTCTCAGTTTAAGTACCTTGCTTCAAGCGGTTTCAAAGAGAGCGACTCTCCACCGACTGGTACGCCAAAACTGTTTCCACAAAGGTGGCAAGAGTTCAGATGGATGGGTGCGTAGCACGTCAAAATTCCGAGACTCGGTAGAGGCTACATCTGGCCCACCCCAGGCTTGCGGTATCCCCACAGCCCAAACCACCCCCAGGTAGGTTGGTGCTGCCGCGGCAGGATGAAACACAATCCATCATCGTCAACATCGTGCCAAAAGCGTACATCTTCCTGCAACATCGCTACAGCAGTGACTCGCTCCCTTCTAGTAGAGACCGTGCACAGCCAACGATCGATCGAGAACTTCTGCAGGCCTGCCGCTCCTTCGCAAGCAGGTGGGGGCATTCAGCGAAGCCCATACACCACGGACTGAAGCCGACAGTACACACACAAGAACTGCAGGCTGCCTGTCTGATTCGGGAGGCATTGTTTCCAAGTGATCTCTGCTCGATGAGGCACTGTAATCAGATAAACACAGCCAACACAGGAACGAAATGATAAACCAAAATCACACACGGTAGAAACAAGCAGGCAATCGATGAGGGTAGAGGCTACAACGCCGACGAATCGGGGACGAAAACAGCGCCTCCGCAGGATCATCCCGCCCCGAACGGTGTGGTACTAAACACCGAAGCACCGTTACGCACGAAATAAATTAGATGATTCATCAAACGAAACAAGCACCCCCCGTACGACAAACGCAAGCGCCCCGCAATGCAAACTCAACCGAGAAAGGGCACGAGAGCCTGAAAACGCACACACGACGGAAGGCCGGAGATGAAGAACATCGCGCGTCGAATGATCAACAGACAACAAAAAAACGACATCATCAACTAAAAAAAATATTCCACGTCCGCGCCTGTTTATGCAGTTTCTCGAGCTCCTTAAGCCCTTCCACGGTGGCTCTCCCATCCCCATCGGACGAGAGGGCCGCCCGCACTGGCTTCGCGACGTCGCGCTGGAAAGACCGACGATCCCCGAGGTAGCTGTTGCGGTAAAGAGAAACCGAAAACAGTGGGTAGGGGCGGGCATGAACGGGGGGAGGGGGGAGGGTGCTCAATGTCATCGCACGGCGCGTCAGCAGTACGTCCTATATGGCCCATGGATCCCTCTCGCCATCTCGAGCGAGCTCTGTTCGCCAGGGCGACGCGCGCACCTGTCAAAGTTCACGACATGCCGCCGGAGTGGGGGAGCGGGTGGCGCCATACGATACTCAGTCGTGCACGGGCCGATAAGTACGTACTGACCATAACTTTTTTTCACCACGAGGCCCGACGCGGCGGGGGGGGATGGAGTGATGGGGTCAATACCATGGATGCTTGCGTGCTTCGACCTACGTATTCCTTGGCCACGCGCCTGAAGAGGCAGAGGAGGCGGTGACGCAAAACGTTCGATAAGAAAAACCATCCACGCACTCTCCCGGGTAATACCTAATTCCACTACAAGATATGTCGTAAAATCAAAACACAAAAAGACGGCTGGGCAGTCAAAACAATTTTCGTCGTACGGAATGACTTCTCCCGTACTTTCTCCTCCACCAAAAACAACGACAGCTATATACGTATACGATTTATGCTCATACGTGCCGGTCTATATTTTGATGCACGCCTTCCAATGTCTCCAGCACCGGACCGGGCGCATATGGGAAAAGCGCCTCACGAACGAACGACCCTTGGCACGCCATGTGAAGACAGGAGCAGAAAAAGGGACCTACAAAGGGAACGTAACTAACTGCGAGCACACAACCGAAACATCAACAAAATAATTAAAGATAGCCCGACGGTGGTCACCACTACCTACCCTGGCATGAGGAACTGGAACAGCGACCAAAGCTCGAGCACCGAGTTTTGAATGGGCGTGCCGGTAAGCCCCACGCGGTGCTTGGCCCCCAGCGCCCTCGCGGCCCTCGCAGTGCGGGTGGTCGGGTTGCTCAAGAGGTGTGCCTCGTCCAGCACCAGGTATAGCCAGGCCTTACCATGTGTTGGTTGTCCACGTCCCGTATATTTCCGCAGCGAGATCGAACATGGGGCAGAGGGGTAACAGACAAGGCCACACGAGCAGGCAGACCGACGGATGGATGGATGGATGGATGGATGGATGAATGGCCGACGCAATGTGCCACCAGTGTGTTGCTGCAACGCCGAGGGAACCAAATCGCTGACAAATACGCGACGTGCAGCGCCATGGAGAGGGGTATGAAATCTGCCGATCAGTTTCCACATCCACACAAAACTTGTGTTTATAATTATCATTTTTGGGTCATCAGTATTCCACCGTCTTGCAAAGCCGCTGGCGTGCGCTCCGGGGAGGTATCCACGACGGAGCGGAATCTAACCGTTAAAATATCCATGTAGTGGGTAGTACGCGGATCTTTTGTGTGCGGAACGCCGAGCACCTCGTCGACAGCTGGGCAAAAGCACTACCTGGTGAACTCTGATTATTTCCCGCATTCGTTGTCCTTCATGCTTCAACGTGTTTTGGCGGCGTACGGCTGCGGAATCGACGGGCTTAGGGTATGTGGTGCTTTGTCGACTACGCACTGTCGGGGTGCGGCGCAGCCCGCTGTCCACGTCACTGATCGCATTGCATATGCCCGAGTAAACCGAACCGCGAGCTGAAGATAAAGGGCAGGAGACTACAGTGCGTAAAAGTGTTCATTTTGGTGTTAAAGCTGTTGCAGTGTGTGCCTGCTGGTCAAGGATTGGTATCAACCGAACAGACTGATTCGGGCTGCAGAGGTAAGAGACAGGAGAAGGACTTTTGGGAGGGGCGAATTTTGTGGAGTGCATGCGTCAATAAGTACCAGAAAGTAAATACATACTTGGTACCTGGTATCAGGCATACAAAACATAAAATATGTCGTAACAAAACGCATCAAATAGCAGGCACAGGCTCCTGCTGAAGAGCGGATGTCTCGACTCGAGACATCCGCTCTTCAGCAGGAGCCTGTCTCGACCGTAAAAAAAACAGACATATTCTAGAAAAAAATATCATCAGGAGCTAGGAGTCTCCGCTTAATGCAAGCTCTTCCAACAATCCTCAACACCATCCCCGCACAAACCTATTTGCACAGCATTTCACGTGAAACAAACCCCCAACACATGCCTCCCGGTTCTCCTATTCTCCCATGATTTTCGTGTAGGTTTATACCTATGCACCACCAGGTTGTGGGATCTCGACGACGCACAAGAGTCCGCCGGTCCTTCTCTCACCTGCCCGCCAAGGACACTCGCATCCGTCCGCAGGACATTGTACGACGTCACGATCACGTTCGCGTACTCCACTGCTACCGGCTCAGTCCCTGCGTCCTCCTCTCCCAACCCTGCGCCAGACTCCGGCGGGAAAGCCTTGCGGGCTTGCCCGCCACCGGCACCACCGCTTGCGGACCCGGCGCTGCTCTCGACGTTGCCGGCGGTGAGACCTAGTTGTACTGCTAGGCGTTGGCGTGTCGAAACAGAGCCGGCGTAGGCGGCGGGCCGGAGCAGGCCTTGCCCAAAGTAGCGCGAGCACTCGGCCTGGCGGGTTAAGGTGTATAGATTTGGGTGAAGGCGACAGGGGCGTCTAATAAACCGATTTATTTTTTTAACAAATGCAAAGCTGAGCTGAGTATCAACTACTATATCGTAGATTTCACTCACAAACACCATATTGTAAAATGAAAACATAGAACAAGCGCGCCCAATGAGCGTGTCTAACGTATCACGCAGCTTGCAAAGTTGAGTTGCAACTGTTCAATCGGTAGTACTCACAGCTCTGGCGTATTTTGCATATTTTATAAAAACCGTGGGTACTACACGATGCGGTGTTACCCCATTTGCGAAACGGCATTCGGGGTACCGACGGGGTGACATAAACACGAGAACCGGGGGTGTTATTGATCGTCGTTGACCCCTTCCTTTGATATATGGTGCGTCCTCAAGAATGGTAACTGAGCTAACCTTTGACATTTCTTGCTGTCGCTGGAACACTCGTTCACACGTGCTGAGATTTTTCGCCATTGGTCGCATACGTGTTCATCATACGCGAAAACGCATGGACGATTCAGGTGGGATGAGCGTATGCGTAGCTTGGTCGTCGCTTACACACAACAGCGAGGATCCACACACAAAAGGTGACAAAAACAAGCGATATTTAGGCATATACGTAGCTTGTTTGCGCGCCTGGTATAAACTACCACTGAAAGGTCTACCGGCATGTGCTGGAACACCTCGCGCGGCCAAGACACGGGAAACGCTCTCGAGGGAAACCACAAGACACGACCCGTTGCAAGCAAGGACAGACGAACGGCCGAGACGTGGCAAAAAGCAAACAAAGCAGACAGCGGACAAATCCATACGAAGTACACACATCCCCCCCCTACAAAATTCTCCGTTTCTAAAGGGATGCGTGGTCAATGGTCAAATGACTAAGGCAAGCAACAAATGAGTACCCCCCCCTCCAAAATTAAAAAAATGAATTAATAATGGTGGACGAGGAGGCGACAACCTCAGCTCTACGGCTTGCTGTTCGCTTCCTTTTTTGCTGTCTGTCTGGTACCAGGTAGCTCTTAACCTACGGGATTGATTTTCTCGCCTGCCAATGGTGAACCAGCGTGCTGGGGCAGACCACAAGCGAGCGCCGGCCTGGCTGACGCGGGCACGACAAAACAGAAACGAACATAGTTTGGCAGACGAAGGAGAAACCAAGGCAAATGTCAGACGAGAGGCGGGAGGACTAAAGTTATACCTGGTATTTATACAGTAGACTCCCGAGGGAAAGCATCCTCCTTAAACTACGAATGGATGCCACAATGTTTTTTATTTTCAATTTTTGTCCAATCGTTGTGGCTACGTATCTCTCGCACGTTTGCCGCGGGCTTGGATAGAAAACGGTCCCCGGTTTTTCTCCAAACATTTGAGAGAACTAAAAAAATGATTCGTTCGTTCATCGACAGATCGAAAGAACAACCGAGCCGTCACACCAGTCAAACTATCAACGAACACACCATTCTCAACCACAAACCAAACAGCCAACCAAACAATCAGCGTTCTTCATGCAGCGCGTGAATGGTCTCGTTTTTCGACCAAAACGTAACGCGTTTATCCAGTAAATGGCGTTTTTTGCTCACCCGGATTGTGGTGGTGACACATGGCCACGGCCATCAGCGCCTGAAGAGTCTTGCCTAGACCCATGTCGTCGGCGAGGATGCCGTGCGCTCCGATGCGTCTAAAACAAAAACAAGCGGCATCAGTGGCATAACAATGACGAGAAACATCAAACAAACAGTATCGGGAACAGCAGTGGCAACAAAAACGTCGCAACAATAGCAGCAGACGACGACGGGCCGTAAAGATCAGCACACCGCTAGAAAAACATCATCAACGAGCACCCGTATGTACAAACAGACGAAACCAACCAAACAACCGCCAGCAGCAACAAAAAGTCCTGCAACAAAAAATTCCTGCACAAATCAAGCCAACCTCACACCGGGACAACAACAACATCAACAACCAGCAAATGGCGTCGATTTACAGGAAAGTTAATCGGTTCATCGAAAGGAGCAGAACATAACACGGCGAACTTTCCACTAGCCTCCCCCCCGCCCGTATAACTGCCTGGTCGTGGAAAGCCCGACATGCTCCGTCCCGGCATTGTAGGGATGCGAGGGTCTATGGTCATACGACTACGGCCGTGCACGACATGAGTACACCCCCCCCCCGTATTATCCATTCCCTACGCAACCATCTCTCCTTTGACACTCAATCCCGTCCGGTAGACCAACGCAGTATTCACCTCAAGAAGTCTAGCCAAGCGATACCCTCCCACTGATAAGGGCGAAGCACCAACCCTACCGCCGCCTGTTGAGCGATTTTCCCAGGCAAGAGACCACGGTGAAGCCTGGGGAGAGGCTCGCCGCGAACAAGATGTCTCGCGATGAGCTGACCAGCGTTTGCCGCCGCCAACGTTATCCCGCGTGACGCGCCAGGAAAAAAAACAGACGGTCACGAGGAACGGGCGCAAAGAGCAGGAAATGCCACATGAGGGGTGGAGGGAGGGAGGGAGGGAGACCAAGGTGTCGGTGGTGATGACTGCGCTGTGACCACACGGGCACTTGACCGCGCGTGAAAAACCAACAACACCAAGTGGCGTTTTTTTCAGCTTCACCCGATAAATCCGACTAAGCGGCTGCACGCGACCACGTCCGGTCGCCCCGTCAACTTCCGCCCACCGAATATTTGCGCCAGGAAAACCCAGAGTCATGCGCGAGAGCCCTAACTAACCCCTATGGCCCATGCATAGGCTTCAACCAAACAACAACAAAAATCGAGACCACCCCGTCTGCTACGCCTCGCATTACCTCTCCATCCCCCTCCACAGACCCCCCAGCGTCAGCTTCGCCTCCCCCTCCCTCCCCGCGCCCACCACCTTCCCCGTCTTCGGCCAGAGCCACCGCCTTCACAAGCCTGTTGAAACTCCCAGCCAGTAAGCCGCGAACCTTTCGTGGGAGGCAGCGGCGGGACGAAGGGCGGCATTGGCGCGCGGTACATACCCCGACCGCAGTGTACGAGTGGCGGGAAATTAAAGGAGTGTTCAAGAATTTCGTTGGTTGAGAGCGCGCAGTCCGTTCGCACTCAACACGGTTTCGAAGGGCAAATGGCTGATCCCTGTGCCGGAAGGCAGTAAGTAGACTGAAGGCGATACCCGCGAGAAAACGGGTACCCGGGGTCTTGACTGCCGAAGGTCGGTTAACAGCAGCGATCCTACTGCCGAGTCAAATACGATACCTATAATCAGTCGCAGCACAAGGACCTGTTCCGCAGGCTACCGTCTTCCAACTCAACCGTAGTGCGATTCAGGACCGCTCGTGCTTCATGAAGCAAATCCATGGTGATTCTCTTGTACCGTCGTGTATTAACCAACCCTCCGGAAGGTTGAAAAAAACAAAGTCGTGTCGCCTGTGCACCGAAATCACCTCTTCGTTGGTGTCCGTCATTCCCCTCAGCGCCACCGGAAGCAGCCGCGTCGCGAACGGCACCACGCCCTTCCCCATTCCGTCCACCACCTCCCTCAGAACCAACCCAGCCCTCACTCCTCTGGCGGCGCTGACGCAGGCGCTGCTGCCGCCGCCGCCCCCACCGCCGCTACCCTCGCCATTTCCACCGCCACCGCCTACCGATGACCCCGCCGCCAGGGCCGGCAGCAGCTCCGCGCGGAGGCCCAGCCACACGCCTTCGGGGTACAGCGCTGCCGCTTCCCTGGCGATAAGCATCGCCGCGTCAGCTTCTGCCGTCGACACCGCGGCACCTCCATCCTCCACGCTAGAAGGAGGATACCCTCCACGATCGGGTTGCTGCTGTCCCTGGGCAAGACTTTCAGTCGAATCAGTGACGGCCGAAACGGACCGTGCCAGAGCCACGAGTCCGGCGGCAAGCGTCGTCTCAAGCAGAAGGCCCTCCAGAGGTCCCGGTCGGCCGCTTACAGGGTTTCGTGCCGCCTGCACCAGCGCGTTCGCCAATCCGAGCGCCGCCGATACCTCGTTCGCGAATAGATCGGCGGGCGACAGCTTGCGTTCAGATGCCGACAACTTTCGCGCCCGGGCCGCTGCCGCCGGCGCTGCTGTCGCCGCCGCTGCGGGCAGCACCGCAAAAGCAGGCTTGTTGTCTCCTACATTCGCAGTAGCGTACCGCATGAGAGGGGCGAGAGTCTGTCGCAACCACCCGCCCATCGCCTCCTTTCTCCTTGCTTCCGTCTCTCGCCTTCCGCTACCGCCGTCTTCGGAAGATACATGTTCTTCGCCAGGCCCGTCACCGCGCCTGCTCCCGCCGCAAGTGGAAGCGGCTAGCGTAACAGCCGACGACGAGCTGGTATCGAGGGCATGCGCGGGTGTTATCCCACGCGGCGCGAGGACGACCGCATGCCGCAGCGTCTCCGTGGCGCCGCTGCGGGCTATGGCCGCCGCAGAGGACGCTTCAGCGGACAATAATTCGGCAGCCCCAGACTGCTTACCCGCTAGCGCGGCGAGGCCGTAGAGAACCATCGCGCCCGTGTCTTGGCGTTCAGGACGTGCTGCGTCGCTGAGGAGGTCCGCGGCCAGATGCGCCAGCCGATAAGCACTTCGGATTGATGGGTTGGGCGCGGTTGGTGGAAGGGAAGCATGGGGGCAGAACATCAGCGGCAAGATAAACGGCGAGTCAAGAAAAGCCACACCGCAGATTTTGCTAGCTGCAATGCCGCAACGAGATGATCACACTCCGCATGTTCCAACGGCGCCAGACGAGGGGAGGGGGTGGGGGTGGGAGGGTACAAAATATCCACACTAAAATCAAGTAATTTTCCTGTCCATACTAAAATCAAGTAATTTTTTCCTAAAGAGTCCCCCAGATGTGAAAATATGGATCTCCAGAACTTCGGTCAAAATCGAAATCGGCCCATAACATCGCGAGTTAGCCACTTTTACACTAATTTCAAGATAAAAAGGCCAGACGTAAAAAATCGACCGAAAAAAAAACAAAAAAGGCTACTGCTGTACGTACAAGGGCTGTGCATCCATGCCGGCGTTTTGTTTACACTGCTGTACGTACAAGGGCTGCGCATCCATGCCGGTGTTTAGTTTGTGTCCGCTGTACGTACGTACGAGTCGTACTGCTGGACTGCTGCTGCTGCTGCAGTTGTTGTTAATGCTGCTGTAGATGGGTTATATAAGGACTACTACTATTACTATTGCTGTACGTACTGGTGCTGCTGTTTACTGATTTCACTCTGTTGTTGTTGTTGTAGATTGTGGACGGGTGGATCGGTTGGTGCGTGTGGGTGTCGATCGGTTGGTGCGCACGTACGTACGTGGTCGGGTGGGTGGGTCGGTGGTTGGGTGGGTGGGTGTGAGTGATGTGAGTGGATGTTGGTAAGTACGTGAGAGTGGGTGGGTGTGGGTGGGTGGGTGTCGGTGGGGCGGTTGATACGTGGTTGACTGCGTGTGTGGATCGTGACCCAGTTCTTATTTTGTACTTTTGTTTCTGTCCGCTTTATACCGGCCCCGCCTTGGTGGTCCGGTACGTCTCAGTTCACACTGGCGATCCCTTTCCTAAACGAGTCTACCACCGCGACGGAATATCGAGTACACGCTCGAGTCAGGTGCCTACCGCCAAAGATATGGCCTCAACCCGAACAATTTTCTCTTCGATAATGCACCCACAGTGATGTCATGGGTGGTGTGCAGAGCTGACCCGTCCCGAATTAAGTAGCATTAATGTTTTTTTATCACAGGTGTGTGTTTTTACAAAGGAACCCGTGCTTTTCCGTACCTGTTATGCCGGTCTCCATCGCTTCTGTTTCATTAGACGTAGGTCCTTGCTTTGGCGATACAGCATACAGCATAAATAGCGTAATAGTACGGGGCCCACCACATAGTTATAGGTATACAAAAACCTATACCAGGTATATTGCAGTATTTCTACGTAGCATATTTGGTCGTGATCACTTTCCACCACTATGTTTCACCGCACTACAGTAGGAACGGAGCAATCATTATATTGGCACACTACAGTACTGTACCGTTATTTTAGGGTTTTAGGTCGTCCATATTTTTTTTGTAAGTACCCCTCTCGCTGCACACTGTGAGATGGCGAGCTAATGTAGCTCGTGGTGTAGCGTTCATAGTCATGCCCGGTGTTGTGTAAGACTTACAGTCCAAATGAATGGGTCATGACGAGCAACTCCAGCCTTAATATTTTTGACAGTTTCTTGTTTTTGTCGCGCGATGTGCAGGATCTGCCACTGTCCAAGCTAGAACGGAACCGCCGGAACTCTCTTCGGCCTTCTTCACGAGCACTGGCGCTCAGGTGCTACTTTCGGTTGATCATGGTTACGGTTGCGAAGTGTTCACTAACACGCCGGAAAAAAATACTAATTAGCCCTTGCGATGTGCCCCGATGTTTGATATTAGTTCGTCGGCAGTTACACCCACAAGCACATATAACAATCCCTGAAATCCAGTGCAGGAACAGACTAAACTAGTTGTAAATTGTGACGTCCTACAAGGCATGATCCTAAGCGTCAGACCTACCATATGGTGATACCACCAGGACTCGTGAAATATAGGTAAGGGGTGAGTTGATGACCAAGTGATCAAGGTTTCAGACTACTACGCTATTAGTACGGGGGGGGAAGTTCGTGACGGAGTAAGGAAGGATTGAACCCACTCTTTCAAACATAGGTCTCTATTCTGCCGTTACATTGAACGAACCGCAAAATGTCATGTTCATACTCGGGAACCGAAAAACTAAAACTAGTTGCAGGTACTGTACATATACCGTCGGATGTATAACAACACCACACCAACAATTTGCAGATCATCGTCGAGTTTACCGGAAGCCCCAGCTCGCAGGAAATCGGTGGCAGCTACTATGCTGTTTCGTGCGAAGAAGTGTTTTCATATTTATCTTGAAATTAGTGTGGATTTTGGACCCGGGCCGCAAAGCCCTGCGGGTAGATGTCAGTTGGGCTGTTTGCATAATACGTCAGTACAATACGTCAGTTTGGCTGTTACGTCAGTAGTTGCTGTTTGCGAAGAGCTCAGTTGGCCTGTTTGAAGGGCTGGTTGCGAAACAAAAGGTCTGTTTGCAAAGAGCTGTGTATCAGTTGGTCTGTGCGGACAAAGAGCATCGAGTAACTACGGACCTCTAATCGTGAAAGAATAGATATGTTTATACCTACGGCTGGTGTTATAATTACAATATAACATTCTGGAAAAATCGTATCAATCGTTTCGACAAGATCTGTACAGCATGACTTTATAATACATATCAGCCGTTCGGGAGTACGGGACGTACTGAGCCTCCGTTTTGTTCCGGTTCCAAAAATATGCTCGCGCTATCACCTGCGCTGGCGGCGCTGTGCGTCTGGCTCCTTCTTCACTCCGGACACAAGGGGTCGCAGAATCGGGTTGAGTTCCGGCAGAAGGGGACGGGTGACAGCGAACGTCGACGCAGCGGCCGCTGCTATTCGCTTCGTGAGAGCAGCCTGGTGTGGTGAACAGAGTGGCGAAGGGCACCAGGCAAAGGGAAGCAAGGTTGCCATAAGCGCACGACGGTAGAGCAGAAGGCATGTTTGGCGGCGGCGGCGGAAGAAGAAGCAGCGCTAGGACGCACAGGTTGGGAGGAGACGTGGGGGGTGTCTAACCCAGGCGGGGCAGGCATGCGTAACAGCGTACGTCGGCGGTGTACGAGGAGCACGATACTGACAACAACGAATATTTCTTCAAGATGGCAACAGGAAAACATCTGATACGGGGATACGAGGCTGCTAAATCTAACGTACTTGTATTCAACAGTTTACTCGGCTGGACGCGCGCGTCCCGCTACACCGGCGTACAAACTTGCACAAAAAAATAAAATCACGTTGTCCTCTGCACTCGTAACCCCGCCGTGGAATGCCCCACTCCCAAGCCGCCTGTCACAACCTCCGTCACGGCATCAACAGCACTCATCGATGATGCTCTCGATCACACACGCGCACGCACACCTGTTGCGCCTGTATTCGGCCATGGAAATGTCTCGTGCGTCCCGTCCAAACCGCCTCTCTCTCTTGCCGCGTGGCGCCCCGGTCCAGGGGCATCAACGTCTCCCCAAACGCCGCCGCCAGGGCCTGAAATGTTCTCTCCACGCTGGCCGTACCGTGCGGCATATGTGTCGCGGTTACCGACATAGAGGCGGAAGCGCGTCGAGCAGCAGCGGCAGCGGCGGCCTTGATCGTCGTCCTTGTTCGCTTCGCCTTCTGCTGCGCACCTCTGGGAAGCGCTCGACCGCTACGGCTTGCTTCGCTACCGCCGGTGGCGGTGGTGGCGGCGGCGGCAGAAGCGGTAGCGGCGGCGATATCGGCGGGTGATCGTCCTCCTTCGAGCCCGCCAACCGCGGCAGGCTCGGTAGCCTGCTCGCCAAGGCACGCGCAAAGAGCGGGGGGAAAGTGATAGGCCGAGCGAATCAACCGGTCGCGTGAAAGGCACTACTACTGCTGTAGCGTACGATGCCGTTATGTCTGCGCTAGACTATTGAACCACAGCTAGCCTTGCCCGGTTTTGTTTTTGTCGATCCATCGAGTGCAGAGCAACACAAATCACAACACGCGATATACGTAACACACACATACCTGCAAGAGAGCCCGAATGACGCCGCTACACGCAGTTGTGACGGCTTTGTCCACGCCTTCCAACTCGTTGAAAACCTTTTTCTCTGAAGCGTCGTCCTTCGGCGCCGCCAGAACGTGATCGATGGCCACCAAGGCAGCCTTCTCTGCCTCACCGACAACTTCGTCGACGCTGTGCGTCACCATGTGTCCAAAAATAAAGAAAAAAAAAGTTGTCGGAGGCGGTCGCATCAGGTGTGCGCACGTGTGGTATGGCTCGTTGTGGTTGGTTTATTCGCTCCAGTCCTACCCTACAAGGGCTGCCTTAGTGCCGCACAACATCGCAGATGACTGTGGCGTAGTCTGCTCCCAAACACGTAGAACGGTTTTGGCATTTCTTGGTTTAACTGCCGCGTCTACACTTGAGGCCCTATCTCTCGCCGACCGACTACGACTAAGCAGGGGGGGGAAGGTAAAATTCCCTCCTGTCCATCCACAAACCCATCCGCCTTCCGTTGTAACCCTACGACATCACTTGCCCGAGCAGAAGTACAACACGTGCAGATTGCGACCTCCCCCCCTCGTCCCCGCCCCCCTGTGCACGACTCGCTCCGCAAAAGCCTCATCTTCCTTGCCCAGCACCCGCCTTCAAACCTTTCCAGTATATACAACAGAGCAGAGCCTACCTTGAACTCGCCAGACCGCCCCTATCCCCTCCTGCTTTCCCACCGGCACAGGCCTCCATCAGCACAAACGCGAGCTCGCGCTCCCACGCCCATCCAGACCCCGCCCTTCTCGCCGCCTCGGACACAACCACCTCGCGTGCTAGAAGCGTCGCTTGCCCAGTCGCGTCTTTGCTCGCAGAAGCGCCAGCTCCTCCGCCGCTTCGACGCCCTCGTCGTGATCCCTGAGTACCGCCGGAGGCTGTGGCGGCGGCGGCGGCGGCGGCGGCAGCGGCGGCAGCTCCGCGAGAGGCGCTATCCGCCTCGGCCCGTACAAGCGCCGACAGCGCCTCCGCTGCTGCCAATCTCGCCGAAAATGTGGCCGACGCCCCTCGGCCCTCCCACGTTTGCGCCTCGCCGTGCTGCTGCTGCTGCTGCTGCTCCTCAGGGAAGGACGCAGCGGCGTCGACGTCCACATCGGCGGAGGTGGTGATGGCGGCATTCGCGGGGATGGGGGCGGTCTCTCCGCGCGCACGCTTCCGGGCGCGGCCGGTCCTCGATGATGGTGGCGGAGTGGGACCGGTATCGGCGGTAACAGCAGTGCCGGCAGCGTCGACGACGGCGGCAGGAGCTTCCAGCGCGGCGGGAAGGGGGGAGGCAGGCGTGAAGAGGACACCGAGGCAAGCGTTCGCCAGTGCCACGCGAAGTACACCGTGGTCATCGGTGCTGGGGTGGTGCACGTTGGCGGAGCAGCGCAAAGGGGGAAACAGGGGGGGGGGGGGGGGGTCATTTATTGCCTGCTTAGTCGTTTGACCATTGCCCACGCATCCCTTGTGAGTCGGAGCATCGTTCCTAGCACCGTTCCAACTCATGATAGAGACACCTCCAACACTTTGGTTGCTTATTACCTGGTGCGTTTGTTTCCATATATTGGGCGAGGGGGGCGGGGTGACGTGACACGGCGGCGACCGAGTGAGCGGTGACGCTGGAGTCAAGGACATTACGCCAACAAAGAAACTTCACGATGGCGGCTTGAAACAGCTCCTTCACAAGCGCCACCGTTCCGAAAAATACAGAATCGGTCGACAGTGCACTCACCGTCGAAATGACTCGTCCGAACGAGGCTTCGAGCTATACGCACTAAGGCGACTACCACGGGAAGCAATGCATGGGTTGTTAGTCCGCACTCTCTCTCTCAAATCGCGTATGTCCACAGTGCCGACTACGCCACAAGACCTTCAGACGTCAATAGAGCAAACACCCACGGGAATTCTCACCGTACTAGGCCCTTGAGCAGCTCGGTCCACAGCCTCGCACAGTGCTCCCTGACACCGTCGTTCCCTTCGTAGAGAAGAGCCCCGAAGCAGCGTTTCAGCAAAGCCTCGCACCTCCTGGCGGTCGCCCCCCGCTTCGCGTCCCCTGCCGCCGCAGTCGGCTGTGCTTTCGCCGCTGCACAGGTTGCTCTAGGAACACACACACACGGAAAAAAAACGTCGAGAGGGGAGGTGAGGGGATGGGAGGAAATAGCAAAAAGGGCAGTGACGGCGGCGGCAACATCCGGTGCAAGCTTAGGTGATGACACGAGGGGAAGCGTGTGAAACACGAGGAGCTAGATTCGATCAGTGCGCCCAGCGGAGGGGTTGGTATGGGTCTAATTACTCTCCGTTGCACTAACGGGCGGGGTGGGGGGGGGGGGGGCAGTGTTGTTGTTCCGCCGCTCTCGGCAACGCCCTTTCAGTTACAAACAATGTGGTATATACGTTGTTGTAGAATTGATTAAGATGGCCGCCTAACGAGCGCGGAAAAAAGAAACCGAGTTCGCTGACGCGGCAAGGCCGCGAGGAAAGGAAAATAATCCGCGTGAAATTGTAAAAGCGTGACTTTCGACAACGTGACGGACTAGAACCACCAGCATAGAGATTGAAACCAAGCAACACAAGTAGACAGAACGGGAAAGAGCAAAAGCGCCTGAGACAAGCACGGCTGGCAGGTGCCAAAAATAGCGGAGGAAGGAGAATAGGGGGGGGGCGAGAGAACACGGTCCGATCACGGCGACAAGACAGACCGACGAAACAATAACCCAATGAGACACACCAGGTATGCAAGAATGGACTCTCACCCGATCATGCCCGTTGTCAGCGCCAGCAACGACCGCACCGCGCAGGCCCGCACGCGCGCGCGGCCGTCCTCCCAGAGCTCAAGGAGGCGCTTGAGGCGGCACTCGCCCGACAGGGGATCGGTAGACCCACACCCCTGCCCTACATCCTCACAGCAGGTCTCCAGGAGGTCCGCGAGGTCCTAAGCGTTGCGGCAAGAGCAGTTGGCGAGCAATAAAAAGGTTTGGCGTACTGCAGGTAGGGCTACTACCGTAGGGGTGGGGCTGGGCAATGAGGGAATCGCCAATACCTCCCTGCGCGAACGTGCCGTGGGTGCGGTGGGCTTGATTTCTTCGCTACGATTTTTTCCTTGGAACAAAAACCGTCAGCGGAGTTGGCGTTAGTGGCCAGGAACTGTTCCTGGTGAATGTCGGAAAGAGGCCACGACAGGCAGAAGGGCTCGAACAACGGGCTCGCCGTCAGGTTCCCCACGAATCAGAAAAAAAAACGCGATAGGGCGAGCACATGCCCGATGGTTGCCTGTACTAGGAAGATGTGAGAGGCGGCGCGCCGTGAGGCCTGCTGGTCCGTCGCGCACCGCAGCAGCAAAACGAATCCCGCCGCTCGTGTAGTTCTGCCACGGACGGTATCCGCCACAGCAGCCACAAGCAATGTGCTATCGCAGGCGTGTCGAGAGGCCGGCGGAAGCCCTCGCTCCGGCATACCTCAACGAAAACAACAACCAGCTGCAGCTAATCTATCGGCCGCGTCAATACGCGCCCGACTGGTGGCTGCGCACCAAAACGCGAAGAGGCAAATCGCCAGCCCACGGCCTTTGCCGCGAGCAACAACACACCCTTTTTCGCACCCCAGAGACACAACGTCACGCCCCACGGTACACGCACCTCAACGCACGCCGAGTCTTGATCCAAGCCTTCTAGCGCCTCCCAAACCAAGTCGAACACCTCTCCCCCATCGATGCCGCCGACGCCGCCACCGCCACCGCCATCACGGCTGCCGCCGCTACCTCTCCCGTCACCGCTCATGGTACCACTACCGGTACCGCTACCACCCACACCCTTCATCCAACGCTGAACCGCGTGCGCCTGGATTTCACGGTCACCATCGTTCGCGCGGGCTTCTTGCAAGAGAAAGCGGCGCATGACCAGGCGAACAGCCCTCGCGGCGGCGGCGCGGACGTCCTCGGCAGGGTCCCGGAGGCCGCGCGGGGCCGCGCGGCGAACGAGGCCGCGAAGAAACGCGGACACCTCTAGCGGTACTGTCGGGACGCGAGGGGGTGATAGGGTGGCGGCGGCGGCGGCAGCGGCGGCGGGGGGGAGGGGTACTCGTTTGTTACTTGCCTTAGTCATTTGACCATCATTGACCCCGCATCGGGGGGGGGGGGCATCGGTCCTCCAACATGGGCAGTATGGCTGACAGGATGGCAATCCAGCAGCACGGATGGCGCGTGCGTAGCCGCCGATGGGTGACATTGTGCACACGGCGGCAGGTATGTATGTGCGTCGACGGGCGGATAAATAACCTACGTGTATACTAAAACCAAGTGAACAACTTATTAAACAAAACATCATTTTGTTTTAAAATTAGTCCAGAAATCTTACCATTCTGATTTGTTTATCATTCTGACCTTGGGAAGGAGTGTACTATTCATAGGTCGCTTTCTCTTTTTTCCGTTACCTCTCGCCCAAACAGACACCCAAAAGACAACCCGAAACAAACGTGAGTACAACCCACCCGACGGTACTCCGTCTAAAAGGATACGTGGTCCATGGTCAAATGACTAAGACAAGCAACACATGAGTATATACGCCCCCTCCCCCTGATCCCTCCCCCCAAGTCCGCCTCACAGGCGGTTCTTAGCAAGATGCAGCTCACCCTCCATGCCACTCGCTCAATATCTTACGGCGTTTCGCGCTTGGTGCTAGCAATGTCTGCCTGGTTAGTGAAAACCCAAACGTGCTCCGTCCCGGCATTGTAGGGATGCAAGGGTCTATGGGCATACGACTACGGCCGTGCACGACTTGAGTACACCCCCCCGTCCCCCGCCGCCGTTCCCGACCCCTCCGGCTCCCGTGGTCGCGCGGCCGCGTAAACCTACCGCCTTTGCCACCGTCGTTACCGCCGCCGCCGCCGCCGCCGTCCCCCCTGACCGCCACGGCACAGAGGGACTCCAGGCCGCAGTACCCGCCGTGCCGCGCCTGCCACTCCTCCGCCATAGTCAGCTCTAGGAGGAGCTCGCCGGCCTGCCGGAGCCTGTCGCCGTCGAGCTGAAGCGCCGCCACCGCAAGCAGCTGAGCAGCCGTTTCTCGCACGGGGGCCACCATTCTGCCCCCAAAAAAAGAAAAACGAAGAAAAAAATAAGGCGAGGTGGGTCAAGAACGCGGCGGGGAAGGAGGAGGGCGAGCGAGGGGGCTGTGGGGCGAAACCTCTCTGAAGAGGCTGTGAAGGGAAAACTTCTCGATGGTCGAGAGCCGGCTTGCCGCAAGGTGAGACAAACGCAAGAGGCCGCGGCAAGAACGGGAAGGAGGGGATGAAGCGTTCGGCGATCGGTCGTACGAGGAGTGGCCCGTGGGGGGGGGGGTGTGGTATCGCTTTCCCGGACAGTAGCCGTGTCATCGACTGAACAGATGGATGGCATTATTGATGCTGCATGCCTTGCCACAGGTGGAAAGGCGTCGTGCAAGCGCAGTCGGAAAGAACGCAAGACGCATGCTACGGTAGAGGCGGGGTATGTTTTTTTGTTTCTTGTGAGGGTGGTATGGTCACTTGAGGAGCTCTACACCTCTCACCCCAAAAAAAAAACTATTTTGGAGGAAAACAGACTTCTTTTGGGAGAAAAACAGACTTATTTTATAGGAAAACAGACTTATTTTGGAGGAAAACAGACTTGTTTTGGAGGGAAACAAAGGCGCTATATGTTAATACCCGATGAACAATTCCATGGTCTAAGTATACGTACAGCGAAACGTATCGCGACACCAGAACACACTCCGAATTTCGAATATGCTGTGCGAAGGAGCCCGATCGTTCAGGAAACATTTAGGCCAAAAAGTGCTATACGTACGTACCTCTATCGCAGCACGCGTCACAAACACGACCTTCACACTCCACGCCTCATGACTGATACACGACTTTCATTGCTGCTTTTGTGCCTCTGCACGTGCGAGGAGGCGTTCATCGCACCAACGTGTGTCCGAGCACGAAACAAGCAGCCCGGGACTTCTCCGGCTCCTGGAATATCGTATGGCCTTTTTTGTGTATTGATTTGTGGAATCGACGCCCGGCAGACTACAAAAGGACTGGCAAAGGAAGACAGCAGGTAGTGCACGCAGTCTATCGGTCTCTGTCGCCGCCTCCCGCCAGGATGACCAGAAGAAACGCCTCCCTTCGCGAGCGGGGCTGTCACGACATGCACACACACGCATATAAACCATTATCGTCGACAGGGCCTCCGCTCCGCCTTTCGGTAAGCTTTGCCCACACGCGCCGATCTATTTTTTTAGCGACGCCGTCTCCAACGAGACGCAGCAAAAAGCCTCAAACTCCAAATCAGCATTTCGATCGGTTATTATGTTCATGGCTGAGGTTATGACGTTTTGTTTCCAGAATGTAACTACAGTCGCTCTGCTTACAGCACGTACAGTAGTTCGCATATACATGTGTGCGAACGGATCGCGGAACAGGAGCACACCCTCACCGTCCACTGTAGTCTCCGAAACGGTCGAGGGCCAGCACGCACACGCATCGCGCGACCGCGTCCTCTGCCCACGCGGCCATCCTGACCCAAAGTAGAGAACAAAACAAACAAACGAAAAAGGTCACGACAACAAAAAGCCGATGCCAAAAAAAAAACGGGAGAAGAGGGGGGGTGGGTGGGTGGGTGGATGGGTGGGTGGGTGGCGCCCACGATATATTTTCAGACACAATCACCAGCAACAACTACTCCCTCTACGACCTGCAGCTCGAATGCCGTACTGACATTGCCGCCCCGCGCCCCATGTAGAACTGTACCTCCTCCCGTCAGGCTGCAAACAGGTTCCGCCTCCTTTTCCTCAAACACCCCCTTCAACACAACACGTCTCTCACACTTTCTCGGGGCTCACAGAAACTTGGGAGGTTACCCTACGGCTATGTTTCGACAGCCGCGGCGCGGTTTCCTCGCAACCCTCCCCCGCCCGCCCACCCCCCACCCCCCCATCTAACGCCACGGAGCGCATGTTGCCCTCCGTCTGATCATGGGGGGGGGGGAGGGGGTGTGCTCATTGTCGTGCATGGCCGTAGTTGTACAACCATAGACCCTTGCATCCCTACAATGCCCCCCGGACGGGAGCACGTCATGAGGGGCGAGGGGTTGCCAAATGCGACCAGCTAGTGGCAAAACGCGTAAAAAACGGGAGCCCTCCCCCGCACCCGTGGGCCACCCCCCCCCCCCCCCCCCCCCCCGCCCCATCCACCCAACCCCCTCCTTCGCGGGAGACCCCGCGACCGATAAAAAATGCTCGCGCGTTTCATCACCTGTCTCCGTATGGGACGGATTCTCCCCTGCGGCGTCGCGCATTCCATGCTCGGAGGATCGACAGCGCCCCCAAAGCGGCCCCGTGCCGGCACTGCCACACAGGGTAGAACAGCTACAGCAGCATCCGGAAAACGGACAGAGGGCGAAAAGGGCACATCGCCAACGTCCGCGTGAGAGAAATGGCAGGGCGGGGGGGCGGCGGCGGCGGCGGCGGGAGGAGGAGGAAAGGGTCGGCAACGCAAACTGGGCAATCGCCAGGAACCAGCCAGATAGCGATCGATCAGACAGCGACCAGAACCTTCAAAAAGGACACGCCGCAATACCTTGTATTTCGTCGCGGGCAAACGGCGGAGAAGGTCGAAAACCAGGGTTACCGTCCGATCGCGCAATATTTTTATGCTTTACAGCCAGGTTCAAACATTCAAACTTTTTTTTTAATTGTAGAATTGCATGTTGCAAAAAAAAAGCACGCCGGAGCATCCCCGCCCCGTCTCCTCCGCCGTCACGCCTATCCCCCCCCCCTCCCCCCTCCTCCCTCCCCCAGCCGCCCCTCAGTTCCATTATTTACTACCGCTTGGGGCAAGGCTCCTGATCAGTGCTATCACACCTGAGCCACAAGGTCGGCCGCCAGAGACACCAGTGCCCCTCGCGCATCCCCCGCAACATCCATCATCCCCCTAGCCCGCCCCAAAAACGCCGGAGGCCCGTCTTCCCGCTCGCTTGCGCCACCACCACCACCACCACCACCACCACCACCGCTGTCGCCACCGGCACCATTTCCACCAGCGTCATTTCCGTCCTCGCCGCCGCGACGCCGCTTTGCCTTCCCGGTAAAGGGCGGGGCACCCGCGGCAGCCGCGGCGCCCGCGCGGGCCTCCCTCTCCCGCTGGTTCCGCTGCCTAGAGCTGAGCTGAACGCTGCTTCCGGCGGCGGCGGCGGCTGACACCCCGGCGGCGACGAGATCAGACGTCTCTGCGGTTGCGCCAGCGCTTTTCACGACAGCATGGCGAGGGCTGCTCCCCACGGCGATGGGCGGGCGTGGGATTGAGGCGCCAACAAAAAATCCGGCGGGAGTGGAAACACCCGCGTGGGATACACCAACCCAAGGTGGTCGAACAGGAGGACAGCAGACAGGAGGTAGATAGGAGGTAGGACGGGGTAGGGGAGGAGGAGGAGGCGGGGATGAGGGGTGGGCGTCGAGGCATAGAGGAAACGGGACGCGGCGCGCATGGTACATGGTAGTGTTGGTCGGGGTGAGGGTTAGGTGTGTCTGCAAAGCTGCGGGCGCTCTCTCGCTCGTGTTAAAGTCGTCACATCGACACCTCTTGTGATTTTCCTGAATACCATTCAAAGTGATCCATGCTGGTGTACGTCTCCGACCCCCCCCCCCTCCTCCCCTTGGTCATCCTGCGCGAAGTAAAATAGCGGCAGGATTTGTGGAAACGATCGTATGTTGCTCGCCGTCCCGTGGCGCCTTGCCCCGAACGGTGCCCAAGAACGGCAAACATGGACGCTTGATGATAAATTTACCTGCCGGTGCTGCCGGTGCTACCGGTGCTGCCGTGTGTCTTCGTAGGTCCCTGGAGGTCCTCATCCTCGATAGCATCGGCGATTGCTACCGTGGGTGGTCATATCGCGTTGGGTCGACGCCGAATCGGCGCAATGGGCGAAGCGTATAACAGCGTCGGAGCAGCGGGGCAGATTACAGCACAAAACGAGACAAAAAACAGGGTAAGTCGGTAAAACGATAGCACAGGGCAGCACAGCACAGCAGACGACACAGCAGTACAGGAAAGTATAAGACACGCCAGGAAAGCACAGGACCGGGACACCGCGGGACCGGACAGCGCACTACGGGAAGAAAAATCGCAGTACAAGACAGGACAGTTCGGCTCAGCACAGCACAGCACAGCGCAGCACACGACAGCACAAAATAAGCCATGATGAATTACGAGCCGACCGGACCAGGTGGAGCCACCACTGAGAAGGACCACGACGGCAAAAAAAAAAAAGACTCTGCGCGCCACCATATATACAAACGTTGTCGGTATACTCCCCCCCCCGACAGTTTTTTTCGACGGCCACACACTGCAACATACCGTAATAGCTGTGTCGCGCTTAACGCCGACGCGGCCAAGGCTCTCAGGCCTCACGCTGGCTGGGTGCCTCGGGGCGTATCGCAGACGCTACACCGCAAAACGGCCTAACAACCGCCCCAAGCGAGACTCACATGAGTACAGCGAGCCCGCACGAGCTTCCCCGCTCCCCCCCGCCAGCCCGAGGCACCTAAGGAGGCGTTTGCGCTGTCGACCCACGCGCACACCCATGTCGGCGGACGGGGGCGCCCGCTCGCGCCCCACAGCGCCGTTCTTGGAAGGTTAGGTGCGGGGAACAGGGGACAGACACACAGAGAGGACAAGAAGCGGAAGGTAAACCGCGTTACAGGCACGAACAGCGGGGAATGTGGACAAGGGTAGGGTTTGCTATTTCCTGCGAGGAAGGTGCCATTGCGACTCTGCCTGGGGGTGGGGGGGCGTGGGGTTGACGTAGCGGTGCGAGGTGTGCAGAAAATTTCGTGCCGTGCCATTCCGCAAAACAAAAACGCTGCGGATTGCACCGTCCTCGGTCGTGTAAATGCAGCCAAACAGAGCTGGTTTCGTGTAGCGACATCACACACCACCAGCGCATTATATAGACAAGCGTTTAGTTTACCTTGATGTACCCGCTCCAGCATACGTAGCGCACCATCAAAACCAAACAACACATGTATACGAGGCGGCGGCAGCGGCAGCAGCTGCGGCAGCGGCAGCCACGGCAGCAACACTCACATCTTCCCCACGGCTCAGCAACAGTGCGCCTCTCTCCAGAACCTCGGGCAGCCGTACGTCCCCTAACCCGACCCATCCTTTCGCCAGCTCGTCCGTCAGCGCATCACCGCTGCCGCCGCCGCCACTGCCCAATTCCTTGTCTGATTTCGGCTCGGGTGTCGACAAAGTACGAAGACCACCGGCGGGCCTGCCGAGCGTACCGTGTTTACACATGTTAAGAGCGCGATCGTCTGAGCTGCGGAGGGCGAGAAGTCGAGGCCTCCTGTGCCTACGTGGGGGTGTACTCATCAGCCGCATGTTGTGCATGGCCGTAGTCGTATGACCATAGACCCTACAATGCCGGGACGGAGCACGTTGGGCTTTCACCAACAAGGCAGACATTGCTTGACTACGCGGGGGGGCGGGGCATGCGGAACCTCGGGAGCCGAGCGGGCTACTATACGCAGACTCGACGTCTTATGGGGAGAGAGGACGCGGCAGATAGTGGTACCACCCTCGGCTGACGGCTGGGGAACGATGAAGTGGAGGCAAACAAGCTATCAGGTGGACAAGCGAACAAGGGCAGTACTGAACAAGGAAACAATAAAACAACGGAACAAGTGAACACGGGGGTAACAAACAAACGAACACGTGAAAAATCTACGAGAAAAAAAAGGGTAACATAGTGAGCAAGGGACAAGGCAGCACACGAACAAGAACCGAAGCAAAAAAACGCAAGTCAGGCGTTCGTCGCTGGCAACACCGGCTCACCTCTCCGACGTGGTGGTGCCCGAAGACTCCTCAACCTGCTCGGCAGCCGTCGTGTCCGCCACCCCTTCCAGGAAGCATCCACAGGCGGGTCGTACGAGGCAGGGGCGGTCCCGTCGCCGTCGGGTGCAGGTTTCGACAATACGACGAGGCCCGTCCAAAGGCAGAGGGGGGAGTGGGGAATACACACACAAATACGGTCGTCGTTTAAAGAAGTACACGGTCCAACTCTTAAAGACGCTTGCGGGCGGGCGGTCGGCTCGACAAAATCCGCGAGGAAAGTGTTGTGCTACGTACAGAAAGCCCTGTACGTGTGCGCTGCTGTCGGGGGTGTTCGTTGTGCGGCCAGGCGCAAGCTGCAAAATCGAGCGCGCGTACGTAGACCGACGTATTTTCAGCAAACAGTTGGTATTTGGGGGGGGGGGCTCCCCGTTTCCGCTCACCGAACTCGAGACGGGCCAAGCTCTCCAGGCACGACGCTGCGGCGACCCGAGCGTACCACGCCGTGTGCGAGAGATAAGGCGCCGCCCCCGTTACAAGCTGCCTGGTACATTCATTATCATTGCGGACACGCGTTAAAACGCCGGGGGCGCATAGTATGGGCAGCTCTGCTGAGTTCATGTTTTGCTCCCGAAGGGACACGGGCCGGGAAGGTTATATGGGCGACTTTGAAGAGGACTCAGCGAACGAACGAACGTTTACAAAAAAAGGCGAGAAACCGACAGCTGCTGTATCACGTGTGCTTCGTTTCTTCGGAGAGGGGAAATGAATTAAAAAATGTAGAGGAAAGGGGGAGCCGTGCGGAAGGGGGCGACAGGACTACACACTGCAGGGCTCGCGGCTTATTTCCCCCCCTTCTTTCGGGGGAGAGACTAGCTAGCGCCCGGTGACCATGTCTGCCCGTCTGATAAAAAACGCACACCGCACACCATCCTGACCGTGACCGTATTGTTCGCAAGTCACGGGGTCGGCTTGTCCTGAGTGACAAATCATAAGGCAGCGCCAACTTGGTGCCTGTCTGTGCGCTCACACACCTGTGAAGATTGTCTCGGCTTTCCAGCGGCTCCGAACGCACGAGCTCGACCAGCCTTTCCGCCACGAGGTCGCCATACTCCCTGCCCTCTGGCAGGGAACGAGAGGCCAGAGAGAGAGAGAGAGAGAGAGAGAGAGAGAGAGAGAGAGAGAAACCCACGAGAAGGTGAAAACGAAAGGCAACCCTCTGCGTCGGGGGACAAACACGAGTACTACAAACAACTCTACCAAAAAAAACTACGCGACGACTCCTTCTCTCCTACCCCTTAATGCTTGTTCTTGTCCGCGTGTGTGTGTGAGCATGAAGGGTACGTATATCGGAACTGGACAGGCTGCCGGCGGGGGGGAAGGGTAAGGGTGCCGGGCGCGCCGAAGCGGCGCCGCGTCGGCGCGCGCAAGAGAGGGAGGGGAGGGAGGGGGGGCTACAGCCGTACGTAAGCGCCTCGAGTCTGTGGGGCACCGCTGTTGACAGGGTTCTGTGGGCGTTGACGGCGTCAGCCACTTATCCGCTCCAGGAACGTAAACGCTGGTTGTGTCGTGGTTCATGCTTCGCTTAAAATGTCACTGCTGTGCATATGTACCAGGTACCCAATAATGGTACAGCGTTAAGCCCCCTCTGGAGCTTATTGCGACAGGATACATGCCAAGGGCAAGCGACACGGAATAACTCTGTATCAGGCGTCTTTGGTATTTTTGTGGCGTGCAGAGTAGTCCTTGGTACCATTTTATACTACTGTAGTACCTGGTATGATACGGTAAACGTACAGCCTCCTGAAACAATATGTACTGACAGTGCAAAAAAAAAACTGGCAGTATATTGTTACTGGCTGAGCGCACAAGTGAAACGCACAGAAGAGCCGAGGGGTTGACAGCCCCGGCGACCGTATCATATAATATTACGTATACCGGTAATACTGCTGTGCTCCTGTCGAGAGGCGTGCGGCGCCGCAGAGTCTCAGGAGGCAGCGGGCTATTGGCAAATGGTGAAACGCTGAGGAGGTTGGACCAAGACTGTTTTAATGGTTCACGGGTGGGCGCTTGGTGCTTGGAAGTGTATTTTTAAAGCATATCGCCAGGTATTGATATGTGCTAATGTATGCCGGGGACAACGAGCTTCGTGAAGATTTAATAAACCGCTGTCCAGTACTCGTACCGCACAGCAGTACGAAAGGTACCACTATCTCGTACACTACCTGGTATTATACCAGTATCATACACTCATACACTCCCCTCTGCTGACAATAGAGCGGGACCGAGTTTAAATTTGCGTTCGTCACAATCATTGGCAAAGCTTCGGGCCACCAGTTTCCCTTGTTTGTTGCAGCCTTGGCAAGCGGTTGCACTCTGGAAAACAGCCAGCTTGTACCCTACGACAAATACATGCCCATCGCTTAGCCGCCGCTGAGTTCTGTCGAGCATTCACCAGAGACCACTAACGATACCACACCACTACTACTGCTGTACGATGTACGAGTACGAGCCTGGAGGCCTTACGAGTACGAGTACGGACTTGGGAGTGGATCTCGTTGGCCTGCGTGTGTATAAGATCAGGTGACACGAAAAAGTGATCATGATACTTTATACGGAGAAGGGCTTTGCAAGGCCACGTGCGGTTCCCATGCGAGTGCGAGGCAGCAACCCCTTCAGAAAGGGGTTGGATGGTTCTCCCTTCTGTGCCTATATACCGCTTTCGCAAGTCCGTCGTGCAGAGCAGAGAGTTGGACACCGGTACACCAGTGGTGAAAGCAGACGCATTCGTCCATAAAAAATGAGGATTTCCGACATTTCCGACGCAATTTTTAGCAAATATCTATCTCAGATATAAGCGCAGTGACGAAGCTAGGGGATGGCTACCGCCGCATAACCCCGCCGGAATGGTAAACTCACCCTGTTCAAGGAGGCCAAGGAGCTTCCCGGCCTGCTTCTCCGGCGAAGGCGCCATTCTCCAGGGTGCAAACACAGGCGATGTTATTCAGCCTTGAACATGATGGAGTTCCACATCTTCTTGGGGCGTTCTTGAAGGAAGGTTCAAGGACGTACGTGAGGCCAGCAACGATCTTCTTTCGATCTTTCGATCTTTTGATCTATCACGCTTGCTGTGTTACTCGTATACCACAGGTGCGTCTCGTATTCGTACTCGTACTCGCACTCGTACTCGTACTCGTACTCGCACTCGTGCTCGTATACTTGGCACCTGGCAGAACTGCTGCTGCTGTCTAGTTGCCCACATAATGTTCCGGTGCAGCTGCCAGCAGCCCGTATGAGTCGATTTGCTCAGCCCGTATGAGTTGTTCGTTCCTAGAGCCGCCTCTCTCTGTATGTGGCGCATGCACGAGTGTCGCCGGGATATATAGTGCAATGCAGCTCCAAGGATGTGTTCCCGTGCTGTCCCCTAGGTGTTCACTATGCTGGATTTTTCAGACTTTTACACGTACGAGAAGCGGCAAACGTTTTCGATACGAGTGAAAAACACATAACATACCTGGTACAGCAGCGACGAAAGGACATCACACTTGGGTGACACGTTTCGTTTCGTCACCAAAGAAAGGCACTTATTTCGGCCCCGATAACCTCGCGCCTTAATGCGTACGCGTATGACGATCGGCCTGGTGGTGGTCGGTATTAGGGTCGAGGGTAGCGTTCGGTTGGAAACAGCGAATCCGGAGAGAAACAAGTGACTACCAACCGTATTTTTTACCTCGGGGTATTTGTTTGATGTATGTGCCTTTTCGACCAAAACGACAGCCCTCCGCGACGTATATATCTCGCCTTGTCGTGTTCTTCTCTGTTCGCACTGCTGTCTTTGTGTAATCTGTGTATCGTTCTTCCGTCTATACGCGATTGGACCACCTTGCTATCTGTTACTTTTTGTTGGCCCTAAAAAAGCCTGCCTTCCGCCTAGCCCCTTCAAACCAACGGCAGTTGCGCAATCCTGTACTCTGTGCATCTGTGCATGGCGTTACTGCGTGTGCTTCGTGCGCCTCCCACGACGGATGGATACATTCCGACTTTCCGCCACAGAGACTCTAGAGTAACACCTATAGGGAATACCATGTATCCGGTACATGGTGCGACGTATAAATAAACCACAAGAGCATGGCGCATTGTTCAGGTTTGCGAATCACAGTGATCGGTCAAAACTATGGCGATCCAGGGAGACAAACGTTTTTCCACGCAGGTGTTCTCGAATCCATTAGAATGTTGGTATCCATTAGAATAAGCGCATTCGGTTTATAAACAAAAGACAAAAAAACTCGCAGTGTTCAAAGCTTTCGCGCCCTCCATTGTGTCTCCGCGCATCCTACTTGTGGCTCCTCGGACCAAGCCACCGATCAACCTGCCGACGATTGTCGAGCCCGATAATATATTCTAGGACACGCAATCGCACTACGAGCACCTACGCGTCTGGAACACCACGGCCCCCAACGCCCTCCACGGGCTACGGTTTAAGCCGCCGGAGACCTATGGCGCGCCCACCAGCGGACATGTCCCGTCTCCGTTAGGAGTAGGAACTATGCTCCGTCTCGAAAGGAACGCGTGGTCAATGGTCAAATAACTAAGGCAAGCAACAAATGAGCGTGCCCCTCTTCACCCTACCCACCCTCCCCCTCCCACCGGCGCAAGATCACCATCGGTTTCTCATCACCCCAACGCCAACGACAGCGTCAAGCTCGCCAACGACGCCAATGTGTCAGGATGGGGATCGGCGGATTGCACCACCAGTCCGGCAACACTTAGCGGAGTGGCAGGCGAAGATCCCTGTAAGAGGACACCTATGTCACGCTTCACCTTTGCAACAATTCCCTACATACGTAGCTACCATGCCATCGTAAAAAACAGTGGATACAATTTATCAGCGACCCTCGCGGACACTTCCGTTAAGCTCTCGCCCACAGCTTCTCTAGAGCGGGAGCCAGTTCAGGAACGTATACGACTATACGTTTCCATTATCACATATAACCCATTAACACCAGACACACCACATAAAACAACAAATTCGAGAAACAATGGGTTCATCTCAAAAGACACAGAAACGCTGCTCCATGCTCTACGTACTGCACGGTTAAACTGCGACATCGAACGCTGGGCTCTGACGGCGTGCTTGCCAGCAATGAGCTCTCTTGCGGCAAACGATTACCTCTTGAGTTTGTTTTTGGTGTTTCTGACTCTTCACTCAAGCTTCACCCACAGTACCACACCGACGTGACGCTCAACAGCACTGTAGAGAAACAAGGAACCTCCACGCTTCCTCTCAAAAGCCTGTATCGACGGAACGCTATCGTAGAGATACAGGGCAGCCTAGCACGCACACACGGCACCACCAGAGAAGCATGTGCAACTACAACAGTAGTGGTGTTGCATTCATCCGAACACCATGGGGCGAGGACCGCATGATGGTGTGATACGCTGCACAAAACCAACAACAACAAAATAGAACCGAGAAGGCTTCGCCTCCTCGCATCATGCCATGGACCTATTGCGCAGGCCAGAGGTACGACGAAGCGTCTTACACATGTATACCCGTGTACATGTGCCGTGCAATTCCCCTTACATGCGAGTTGGCACTCATGCAAACCGGTGCGGCGGCATACGGGGGAACCCCCCCCCCCGTGCGCTCCCAGAACAAATAGCCCTACCAAAACCATATATCTTGTCCCAACCTCAAAACAACGAGGTTTCACATGATGCATAGTGCACCAAACGGCTTAAAAAAAACACACACACACACTCAACATCCCAGCGCTTCACCGACGCATGCTATGGTAGACCCGCACCATGTTTCTTTTTCTGGGGCTGCTGACTTGAGGAGCCCTATACCCTTACCCAAACAAATGAATTTAGAGGAACAACAAAAATTCTACCGTACCCAATAATCAACCCTATGACCGGAGTAGTAAATCATGAAAAAAAATTGCGACACAACCATGAAATTCCGACGATTTGGGGTTAAGAAAGCCCCGTCATCCAGAAACAAAAAAACAGCCGAAAAATTCTACCTCTATCGTATCACGCGTCCACCGCGATCCCACCGCCGAGAGCCGCATCGCGTCACATTGTCGACCAAGGACATTGACCCCAACAAGGCCAGTTCGTACCAGGAGACACGAGGTCGTTACGTTACCCCCTGGTGCCCAACGTACCCCACATGGAATACGTTCCGGAGTCGTCGGCCGACGACCCGCTCGCCGACACCACTTTCACTCTCGCATGAATCTGCAGGCAAGAGAGCAGAAAGAACCACAAAAGGAGCATCAAGGTTAAGTCGTGGTGCGGGCTGTTCACGGCGCAACGCGATGTTTACGCGAGAGAGCAGTCATGGAAGTTCGTTGTTGCAAATCATCAACTTGATGCCGAGGGGGGGGGGGGCGCGTGGGACCTATGCAGAAAAAAACGTGTTCGCCGCAGTACATTTTAAATAATGTACTGCTGCAGACAAGAGCCTTTCGCTACGGCTTTACCACGAAACCGCACCGTGTTTTTGGTCTTAGTGGGCAAGAACCCTGGTAATAACGATATTTGTTTTGTTGAGTGCACGAGGCGCGTCTCTTGTCGACTATAGCGCACAACCAATATGAAAGTATAGACAGCACCTACGTAGCGCGAGTAGTGCACAGTTTTGTCATAAGGCGGCCCGCGGACGCCAACGAGCGAGAAAAATGCAATAAAACCACGAGAATGGGTGCATGAAGCTGATCCATATGATACTCCTTGACTCTGGGATAGGGTAAAAATCGACAACGGGCTAAAAACGTTAGATTAAGCAAGAAAGAGCCCCCAAGACAGCAACAACGATACAGCAGTAGACACACCGACAAAACAGAGAGGCCGACTTTTTCATTGCTACGTAAAGGGGAATGTCAAAGCTTGAGCTGGGGCTAAGTAGCGCAACAAATCGTGAAGATAACCAGAAATGATCCCCAGCACAACTCGAACGCATGTTTTTCCCGATAACAAAAAAAAGTAGCGCCAACCCTTTGATGCTAACCGTGCTTCGTGGCCCCCTTCGAAGCTATCGAAAACCTTCGATGCTATAATACGAGTAACACTACTTCGAGAATCGTACTATGCGCACACACGCGTGCAAAACAATACACCCACACACCTGCGCCGGGCTGTACGCGTCGAAAATCTGATCGAAAAACTGTCGAATCTTGCCGACGAATCTGTCTGTCTGGCGGTGTTTGGACGTCACCACCAGCGTCAGCTGATTCTCTTCATTGTCAAAAAGCGGTAACCAATCGGAAAGGAACGGGGGGGGGGGGGGGGGGGGGGGGGGGNNNNGGGGGGGGGGGGGGGGGGGGTGCGGAGGAATTTCACGATGTCAATGTCATAGGATATTGCAGTTGGCTCGAGCCGGTGGTTTAATATGTCACCACTCACCACACGTACTGTTGAAGTGGATGGGCGACATACAACATGCCGATTTTCATTCATAGATTTCGTTATCTTCTGCTGAGTAATACGTACCTAGCCCCACTGCTGCGTCTGGGGCTTCAGATGCTATCTCCGTGCGCCAAGGGGTCGGTTGCAGGATGGTTAGAATGGTCACAACATCCGCTGTAGCCCCCAAGAAACAAAAGGCGTAGAAAGTTGGTTTGTGGACCCTACCGTACCGCACATATTAAAAGGTGGAGCGAAGAGGTCACACACGGTTCTATCAACAGTTCGGGCTACAGCAGTGGCCGTAGACCAGATGTTTACCTTTAATAATGTAACCGATGCCGAAACCGTCCCTGACGACGGGTCCGAAGCCGAAGAGCCGCAGCGAAGGGTTGCCACAGTTGCTGCGTGCAGTAAGTACAACGTAACGTATTTTTAGGTCAAGCCAGGTCCCATCGCATCGCGTCACGCACCCGCGCAGGGCGGATAACTGAACAACATATTATACGGCGGTTAACTATCACAGAGCACACAAGACCGCACGTCAGCAATATCGCAAAGGGCCAGCAAGTGTCCAATACCCCAACCCAGAAGAGAGGGAAAATACAAACAACAAAATACAACCGATTGGCCTCGGAAAAAAAAACTACAACACGAACGATCAGAAACAAGAAATCGCGTCACATCTCGTCTATAATTAAGAAACGTTTCAGTCTGTGGGTCAAACCAGCGTCGGTTTCAGCCCAGAAGCAACGCCGACAGCAAATCACTACTACAAGCTCACTTTTTCTATATAATGTGTGGATGTTATCTCGTCCTGCACCGGTCCGAAATAAAAACGCTGAGAGCAGCAAACAAGACTCACGAAAAGCACCACCAGGCTCTTCTGCGCAAATGGTCTTACCTAGTAGAGAGAATGACGTGGTTTAGCACCCTCCACGCCTCGTCCTCGAACAACGCCGGGATCTGGGGGGACAGCGGGAGCGGGGACGTCGCGCCACCTTCCCCTTCACTCGCCACCGCCTTGTTATTCGCGGCTGCCACAGCCACATCGGTTCTTCTTTTGGCCATGCACAGGAGGGCGAATAGGTGCCTGTCGACTCCCTTGCCCTGCAATTCGTATCGAGTTAAACGTGTCACGCATCGCGCACGGTGCATGCAGTCGCCCATCGAAACTAGCCGACCCACGCGTGCGGCTCTAACCTTGCGTGACGGAGTCGATCATTAAATTTGCGCAATTCATATTTGTCGTTCGTCCGGCCCGTAACAGACAAAAGCCGTGCTCAACGGAAGAGCGCTTGCAACACAGGTTTTGAGAAAGCTAGACGAGAGTTGATCTCGTTCGTGGCAGCGGTTCCCTTGGGGGCATGGGAGAAGCTAGAGGTAGGCACTGTAGATGGATAGGGCACATCGCCCCTCCTCGCAATACTGCGGTAAGGGTTACACGAGCCAACAACGTCGAAGAAATGTTCTACCTCCCTCCGCCCCGCTCCCCAACTGACATCCGTCTTCCTTGTCCCACTATGCCTCCAGCACCCCTGGGATTTGGCTTTGATTTTGGCTTTGAAATTCACCCGTGCCCTCTCGTCGACAGCTGCACCTTAGTACGTACGACCTAGCTGCCATAATCGCCCGTTTCATCTCTCGCTCTCGTCCGCGTCTAAAAGTGGCAGTGCCGTCGTACCTCTATCTCAGTCTTGATCGACGTTTCGACTGTTCTGTTCGCTCTGGACAACAAAGGCTGGTAACGGGTTGCACCTGAAGCGATCTCAGCCCCCGCCCTCGGTTGGCCGTCGACGGGCGCGGAGATTGAAATAAGAAAAGTTTAACTGCGAAAAAATGGCCTTCCTCATCCTGCTCCTGGCTTATTATGGTTGTTCCTTAAGGCATTGCATCTGCCCATACCTTGACCGCCAACTTGACGAGGCGCCCGTGCGATGCGATCGCGTTTCTGAGCGAGACCATCTTGTGTTTCTGCTCGAAGGATGGGCCCGGCGCCGTGAGTCGACGGAAGACGCGACGGGGCATGGGTAAGGCAGTGGATGGACAAACCAACACAGAGCGGTGAAGAACGCGACAACAGAGCGGTGAAGAACGCGGACATGGACAAACCAAACACAAGAATGTGTGGACGGCAACTTGGGGTATATTGCGAGGACAACTGCAGTAGACCGCAGTGCTACTGTTGTTGTAGCAGGTGTACTCGTAGAGAGCGCAGGACAGACAGACAGACAGACAGACAGACAGACAAAATAAAACAGACAAGCAGGCAGGCAGGCAGATCGACAGATAGACAAATAGGTAGCTCAGACGTACGCTGTACACTAGAGACACCCGGAAAACGTCTTCACAAACCCGAAATAAGTTTCCGACCCCAACCTACTGCACCCACCTTTGAGCTGTCGGGGTTGCAGAACGCCTCCAAGAAGGCCTTGACCTCCGCTGTAACCGTTCGCAGCGCTTCCGTTCGGCCCTTGAGAAACATCTGCTCTCCACGATGAAGACCGAAACAATGAAAACGTGCAAGGGTAAGCAGAAGCAGCGTCAGGGACAGGAACAACGGCAACCCGCAAGTTATGCAGCTCTATGAAAAAAAGTCTGAACCAGGGAGCCAAAAGGCCAACCCAATTTAGAAGGGAGAAAAGCCTCAGGACGTGCCCTGCCATCTGCTGCGGCATACCATCCAATGCTGAGATACCGTCGCGTTTTCATGTCTCGGACACGCGCAGAGAGCACCTATCATAGTCCATACATATCAGCACACGACGCGTACGTGCGGGAGGTTGAGGATGCATGGTACGCATATGATCACACTGTTCAGAGCTATACGCTCTATTAACAGCAGTAGCTGACAACGCATACTCCTACATTAATTTGGCCCACCGCAGGTGTAAAAAAACCCTCGAAAACAGTGTCCAGCATTGCCGAAGAAGGTGCAAACGAAACGGGCGCTCGCTCCTGCGTTATAGTGACACTTCAAAATACAATAAGCGCAAGGAAAAATAAGGCACACTTCCCAAAAGGTGGGACGTTCTTCACCCAGTACACGGTATGCTGTCGTTTTATTTTGTCACTTGGTGATTTTTGCTCATGGCCTTCCTGCTCGCTACGAGTAAATACCCCACGAAACCCTGGCAGCTTCACCCGTGACTATCGGCGGCAACAAGTAATCCCGCTCTGCTTCGTGGTAGGGACGCAACCTGTGGGTCAACCGCAACACGACGGTTTGTTGGTTGTAGCAAGGTAGCGCTATATAACCAACACGGCTGCGCGACATTGCCTCGATAAGTCTAATCCAGTGGGGAGGGCCTAACGAGTGAAATGGGGGGGCTGTTGAGTGTGAACGCGTTCGCATTGGCGAATCGGAAAGGATTAGATGCCGGGAAGTACCGAGGTTATAGCTTGGCCGTCCCACGAGGAATTTAATTCGCTCTCTATATGTTTGAGGTTGAGCAATCCAGGAGATCGCCGAAAAGGATGGACGCCCTCAGCAGTCTTGTAAGGCCCTACCCACTGGTTTAGACGTGTCGAGGCAATGTCGCGCAGCCGTGTTGGTTATATAGCGCTACCTTGCTACAACCAACAAACCGTCGTGTTGCGGTTGACCCACAGGTTGCGTCCCTACCACGAAGCAGAGTGGGATCACTTGTTGCCGCCGGTAGTCACGGGTTAAGCTTCCAGGGTTTCGTGGGGTGTATACTCGTAGCGAGCAGGAAGGCCATTAGCAAAAATCACCAAGTGACAACAGTAAAACGACAGCATACCGTGTTCCAGTCGGAAGAGACAAAAGCTACTGGAGGCTGGGGCGAGAGGCAGCAAAGCAAAATAGAGGTAAAAATACTGAAGAAACAAAATCATGGAAGGGAGAAAGAAGGACAGCGGTCACAGAAAAGTAAGTTGACATCATTTATAGCATTCACACACAGAAGAGTGGAATGTTAAGCTTTCCTCGCCATACGCAGAAAATACTGGGACACAAATAAAGAGTCTAATTCGCCATACCTCAAAATATGCCACCCGCCGCAACACACGGCACAATAGAGGCGCACCAACCATAAAAAAAAAGTCAGTCGCACGATAGAAACAAACCCACTCACATTGTAACCACTATTAAAAAAGAAACAAGCAAGTGCATCTCTCATTACGGCTACATTCTGAAAAACAAAACAAGAAGGCGGCAGCAAAGTTTTGTCAAAACAAGACTCACCGCTCGATGGAGAAAGGGCTCACTCACAATTAAGCAATATTGATAAATCAAAATGAAACAAATAAGTGCATCTCTCAAACACGGGTTTGTTCCGAAAAAAACGAAAACGAAAATAAAGTAAAGCGGCAAACCTTTGTCAAAACCGGCTCGTAGGCGGCAACTACGTCCCCGTACAGGCTGTAGTAACCGTAGACGATGGCCATCTGGACGAACCCGTCCGGGCTCATTTTGTTGGCCGTGATGAAGCGCTTTCCGAAGCTGTCGCGGCGCATCGGGGTGGGGGGGCGACAAAAGCGAACGTCAACAAAAAAAAACAGCACTAATCTGAGTTTGAAGACCTACACATAGGCACTGAAAAATTGAGTGTATGCTTCGTATGAACTGGTAATGATTGCTGATAGGCGAAAGTCCGACACGATACGAAGTGTCTTTCAAACACATATGTAGATCGGCGAAGCTGGAAGCGAGGGAATTTTTTAAGGTAATTTTCGGCATGCGTTCCACGACAACAACCGGAATTTTTACATCGGCCTTGAAAACCAAAACCAAACTAATGTGCAGTATTGTCAACACATAAAAACGTAGACGCCGACGCACAGTTCTAGAGGTCTACGATGTACCCGTTAATTTCAGTGTATCTCATTTCGCCTGCGGGGCGGAGGTCGGGGATACAAGGACTGCTTGAGAGTATAAGGTCATGTTGCTTTATAGGGTGTGGTACAAAGGGCGGCATGTTCGCCTCAGGTCTTGAACACATGACTCCAACAAACTTCGCGCCTTGCACGCGACTCACGCACCGGGGAGGAAGGTTCAACAACAAACTTACAGCACAAGAGCGCACGGCGAGGGCATCGAAAAAATCGACTCACGCCGTAAAAACTGCATAGCACTGCCAAGCAGATTTCTGGCGTTCCATACATACATATCACGCAAAATACGAAACAAGAACAATCCTTTCGAACTGTACACTACGCTTTCAAAAGAGGGCGAAAACGTATGCTACGGTAGAGGTGCACCTGCATACAGGCCGTGTTTTTGCCTTCTGAGGGTGGTCACTTAAAAAATCTCTATACTAATAGTAAGTCAAAAAATGATTTTGGAGGGAAAAAAAAAAGTTCTACCCGATGAACAATCAGTCCCATGACCTGCTGTAAGGGCCCGAATTAACGAGTATAAAATAAATTCAATTTGGAAAAAAAAAAATCAAATTCGATTTTCATTGGTCAACACACGCACCAGCACCAAAGATTAGGATCTTGGGGCATAAAAATTGGTGCTGGTGCGTGTGTTGACCAATGAAAAGCGAATTTTTATTTCTATTGTTCCAAATTGAATTTATTTTATACTCGTTAATACGGGCCCTAAGTGTACAATGAACAATATTGCAGCACCAGAATGAAAGTACGACGATTTCGGGTTAAGGAGCCTTTTAATAGGTCATTCAGAAAACGTTTCAGCCAAAAAAAGGTATACCTTATACCTCTGTCGTAGCATTGGTCCAAAATCAAAAGGGCGGGAAAACGACGCACACACGTATCATAGCACGCGCGAAAGCAGTCCGAAAAAAAAAAAAAACACCCACGTGTTGTATTCAAGCGCTTGCACGTCGTGCTGCCTGATGAGGTCCGAAATTCTGGTTTCGGCGAAGTATATCTCCCTCCGCATGTCCCTCGGCAAGCGCCACTCCATCTTGTGCGGCGTGCGCCCTTCGCACGCTTGGAAAGCCCGAGCGTCCGGGGGGAAAACAGCCTGCCGGTTGCCGATCGCCCATCGACAATATCAAGCGAACGCAAACAGCAACAGGTATCAAAATCCGGTTCGCGGTCGGTCGGTCGGTCGGTCGGTCGGTCGGTCGGTGGAGAGCTATTACGGGAGACCATAGTAAATAGAACCTACGGTATACACAAAAACCTCTACATTTCCCTCTTTGTACGAACAATATTAGGACTTATTTACTATGGTCCTTCGTGATAGCTGCCTTCGATCACACCCGGTACTTTGTTTGCGCTTTGGTAGAGAGGTCTTGTTTTAGTGCTTCGTGTGTGTACTCGTATCACACTGGTAATAATCGCGCGGTGGGGGCGACACAATTCGGAGCGCAGTTCATGTTTCTCGTGTGTCGCGATCGTCTGCAGGTGGAGGGAGGCGGCCTTACGTTGGTGGCCGCAGGCAGCTCAAGGCTCGCTTCAAGCTGCGGCAATCGCTAGCGGAAAAATGTAGCTCTCTTGCAACCGTCGCGCTCTTCGCACCCCACGGGGGTGAGGTGGCTTGCCCTCACCCCGGCTACCATCCGTACTCAGTGAGATGCAGCTCACAAAAGCGGCGGGCAAACACGCAACATCTTGGTGCGTCACATACGAGTGCGCGAAAGACAACGAAGGGCCAAGGTACACCGTTAAGGCCAAAGAAGCGCCAAGACATCGCTCTGCGTTACGCCGTTAGTTTTCTCCGCAGCGAGATAACAACGCTGAGCGCACAAGAGAACGGCTTACGATTGTCTTCCGACGCGTACTATTGTTAACCCCCCCTCTATAAATATATTATATGTTTATAGGTTGGGTTGGCGTCGGTTGGCAACGACGCTGTAAAACACGCCTCTCACTGCGTGAGCTAGACAACCAGGGTACGCGTACTATTGTTAACCCCCCCTCTATAAATACATGATATGTTTATAGGTTGGGTTGGCGTCGGTTGGCAACGACGCTGTAAAACACGCCTCTCACTGCGTGAGCTAGACAACCAGGGTACCGTTTTTGGTTTTGGCGGTCACCAAAGCTGGCGGTCTTGTTAGATCATTTGTGCGGGGTGGAGAACCTTTGTTCCGCACTAGGGGAATGATCGTATCACGTAGTGTGTATATGGTAAGGCACCCGCGAGGCAGTTACATAGTGCTCCCATTGCTGTCTCAGGGAGTGGCCACACCAGAAATTAAATTAACTCATTGAAGCTGTCATCCATATGCAAGTCCGCCTCACAGGNCAGAAAAAAACATTTAGCCAAAAAGTGCTACTCGTAACTCTATCGTACCCCGCGTCTCCCGCCTCACACGCCTTATTTCCTTCAATTATTCTCGCTGACCTCGGCGCACAAGACTTTATATTATGCCGAATCGCCTGGGTCGCTAAATTTTCCCCTTTTGACACACATTCCGTACAAAAGCTAGAACGTGGCGCTGATGGCTTGCGGAACTCTAACACCCTCAGAAATGAAACTACCTGTAGTCTTTCATCACGCCTTGATCCTGTCGCGCTGGCTGCGCTCCCCTGCGTCCTGCGCTCACGGGTCAGCTACTACTACTACTACTACTACTACAAACTGACCCAAGGTACTCATGGCTCTACCGGTACAATTGAAACCCTGCGCGTTGTTCTGATTGGGCTACTTCTTCCGTACGTGCAAAACCTATATTTTCTCGTACCCCGATAATATTTCGCAATTCAAAATAAATAAAAAACGTCTTGGTGGGAGGGGGGGGGTGTACTCATAAGCCGCATGTCGTGCACGGTCGTACTCGTATGACCATAGACCCTCGCAGCCCTACAATGCCGGGACGGAGCATGTTGGGTTGCATCAACCAGGCAGACATTGCTTGCACCAAGCGCGAAGCGCCTTAAGGTATTGGGTGAGTCGCATAGAGGGTGAGCTGCATCCTGCTATAAGAACCGCCTGTGAGGGGGGGGGTGTGCTTCATTTTCATGCATGGTCGTACTCGTATGACCATAGACCCTCGCATCCCTACAATGCCGGGACGGGGCATGTCGGGTTTTCACCGACCAGGGGGGGCAAGAGGGGGCACAGGCAGCTGAGATGGCTCCTTGAAACGACGGAATGGGTGTGTACCTGTTTGTAGCGTGTCATCCGTGATGCCCCTGCGATACTTTCGAAACATCTATCTCTGTACTCCTATCGTCCTCGTTTCTCTCTTAACCTCGCGGCGAGCACAAATACCCGTGTGTTCTCGCGCAGCCGCCATACACTATTAATATATTTTCTCGGCGCGTTGAGCGGCTTGCAATGTAACACACACAAGTGTGTGAGCACATACAGTATAGGCGTAGCGTGTTGTACCCATCTTGGTTCCCATCCTATTTACTGTCTTCGCTCTTCCTTGTCGCTCTCTTCTAGTCGTCACTCAGATCCGGGGTCACATTGCAGGGTCTTCTCTCCCCATTACGGCACGTGCCATGCGATTTTACCGTGAGCGGGGTTCAGCCCTTCCTTTCCTCGCCAACTCGCGTTTAATTGCGCCTACCCACGCTATTAATAGGCGCTCTCGGCAGATGAGTATTCCTTCTTTTTTTGGTTTTTTGGTATACATTTCATCAACTACCAAAGAGGCTAAAGGACGTTTGCGGAGGTACTCCCCCACGACTCTGTCACGCTCTTTCGTATGCGGATGCTGCAGGAGATGTGCCTCTTGAGCAGCAACTACCGGGTATGGGTTTACGCTACGCTATGCTATACTTCGTATACCACCAAGGATTCAATGTTGTTGAAGCTGGTGCGTTAGACATCTAGCACCCCTTATGGTGGTATTTACTCACCAACTGCCAACAATTACGGGGGGAAATTTAGTAGTATTCAGGACCAAATATGCTCAATAAAAATACTGGAATATATAGGTTTTAGTGTATGTGAAGGGTCCTGATTACTATGGTCCCCCGTAATATCAAGAATTTGTTTCAACGCTATCACATGCCAGGCTACTGTATAGCATTTTTTTTGTCGCAAAACGGTACCAGTCTGACCATTAAACGTAAGCAACTTCCTGACATTGGTAAGTCAGAAAATGGTTTAGCCAGAAAGGCGCTTCCGTACTCAACACGGGCATATCTCAATCTCGCGTTGCGGATAAGAAACGCAGAAAAGGTGAAATTCGTGACATAGGAACCGCCATAACAACAACGCTTCGGTGGGAAACACGACCAATTAGAGAACTCATTCACGGTCGAGAAAATCCACGTACAGTAAAAAAACACGAATAATATCATGCATGTGTTATTGATGTTGCGCGTTGACGAGGACGCTGATGGGACACAACGCTTTACTACAACCGCGAAGGAAACCACACCAGGCATCGAGCACCCTCGAAAAGCAGCGAGCACCAAAACGACTGTTTTTGGAAGAGCAGCAAAGACATCTGAAGCTGTGGGCACGACGCCACGGTACACACCAATAGCACCAACACCACTAATAGCACCAACAATACCACCACCACCAACACCACCACCACTACCACCACCACCACCACGGCACGAAAGTGCAAAGGCCACAAACCTCGCGAAGCGGAGGACGGTGTGGCCATCGACCCAGGTGTGCTCGAAATTCACCCCGGCCGCGCCGTTTTCGAAGACAATCAGCTGCAGCTTATCGTACCACCGGTTGGTGCAAGTACCGACCTACACAGAATGAAGGCAGAGGCAAGGCGCGTGGGGGGGGGGGTCAGGGTTTCTTATATCTGGCGCTGGCGGTCGAAAGTAGGATGGGAAAGGGAGATGGAAGGAAAACGTACGGAGAACGCTCGAAGCGGATTAGGCAGATTGGTAGCTGTCGCCTGTTGGCGCAAGGGAAAGAGAGAGAGTGAGGTTCGCAAAACAAAAACCAAGCCTGCGCGAAGCCCTGTCATCCCATCGCACGAACAGCGCCAGAGAGAGGGGCGACGGGTGTCGAAGCGTTCCAGGAGAGTACTGCTGAAAAAAGCGCTTCGCATTGACGCACGCGCAATGCGTGAACGCATGTCAAACTGAAAAAATAAAAGAATGGCCAACTCCCACACGTCTCATGTTACAATACCTTGGTAGCAAGCAATATGTAATACCCTTTCCCCCGTTTGGCACAATCCAACACCCATCCAAAACCCTCGTGAGACACGCTCACGACAAAAAAAGCGATACCGACCAAGGGCCAATGGTTCCCAATCCTCCCTCCCGTAGGCACATCACACCTATACCGGCATAACAACTCAGTTTCGTATCAAAGTTAAATGTGAAGAACACAAAAACACACACATATAAACGTTTCACTGGCACCTGAATGTCTCCTTCCAAGGCATAGCTCCCGTGGAGACACGAAGCGGCGATCTGGACGTTGCAAGCAACGTGGCAGCGTATATATGCAGTCGCCGAGCGTAGCGGGGGTGAAGGTCGATATTGGAGACCAAGTTCCCAACTATTAATACTAGCCTACGAGTGTCCACTTGACGCAGAATAACAAGTTCAAGAGACAATTTTTATCGAGACAAAAAGAAAAACAGAAAAAACGTTCCATGAATCAAACTAATCATACAACAGGGGTAGAGGAACTTGCAGCGTTCTCATGTGGGAAGATTTGTTTGAAACTCAACCGGAACATTCGACGCTGGGAAAACCGAGGAGATCCTTAGAGATCAGGTGTTGTGACACACAACACGGAAAACCCCGTGCCACAGTCGCAGCCTACAGCCCCATTCCGAGAGAGATGGCTTCTGAGTAACGTGCTGTACTAACAGCAATAGCAGCTGACCCTCCCCGTGCAATAATCGCTTCAAAAAACGGCAAAAACACTAGTAACAGCAGCAACAACAACACCAACGGCAAAGCAACAGCAAAACAACAACAGCAACATCAACAACGTCAACAACGGCAAAGAAACAGCAACAACTGCAACAGAAACAGCAACAACAGCAGCAAAAACAAACAACAACAACAACAAGCAACCGCAGTAACAACAACAATCGACAACAACAACAACAGTAGCACCAACAGCAGCAACAGCAACAGGCTCTCACGCCGCGCATCTAGCATATGCGCTACCGCCAGGAAGGACATCAAGCACCCTCCCTGCTTGAAGACACTGTCATAGTCTTCAGCTATGGCCGCGAGTTCGAGCGCCTTGCACCGGCAATATGAGGGAGTCACAAGCCACGGAGCTACTACCGCTGGAGTCATTCCGCACCGGGCACATGGGACAACCGACTGAATCTACCGCGGGGTTCGCCACGTGTGAATGCAATCGGTGTCAATTCGGGGAATGAGAAGAGAGAAAAGAGACGACCGCATAACTATAGACAGTCTTGAATACCGGAACTCCGAGTAGCTCTCGTGTAGTCGAAATGACATGTTTCTTCTCCAACATTTTTCAATACGACAACGCTTCAACATCAGGGCAAACAGAGCGCCCCTCCCCCAAATAAAAAACAGTGAAGGTACGGGAATTGCATAGCGTGCACATGACCATAGGCACGTATCCCTCTCGAGGGGGTATGAAGATGAAGAAGAAGGACATACGTACGTACGTACGTACGTACAGTATCGGTAAAAACACACAACCAAGTCGACGAGAAGGAAACGGTAAACAAAAGCTCGATGTAATTACAAGTATGTGTATATACGTACGTACGTACGTACAAGTTGCACCAAACCATCGTTATATGCGTATCGAAGCCGAAAACTTTCCACCGAACGCACACACATTCCGAGAGCCACTGCTTCAAAAGAGAGGTCAGCAGTAGAACCAGATAAGATACCTCGGCAGCGGTGGAAGGTGACGTGTGGTCGAGACAGAGCACGAAAAGCGCGGTGTCGACGAGCTTCAAGTAGTGCTTGTTGACCTCAGCGGCGCCCGCCAGCTGCATCCTCGCCGCCGCCCAATCGTCCCGCGTCTAAAAAATATCAAATCGACCACGAGCGAGGTTAGCGAGGGGGAAAGGTGGTAAAATCTACACAGAACAACTATTCACAAGATGTAAACTTACTTAACGTTGGTCAAACGCTCGCAGGATAAAAAACGACATTACGTGTTCAGGGGGGGTAAGGATCGCGACGGGTAATTATTTATGATGATGATGATCATGATGATGATGATAATGTTCTCACGTTTTTCAGCTCATTTCCCGGAAACCTAGCCCATGGTCACAAATCAGGCTAAACGAAAAAGCGGTATCGATGGGAGAAAACAAACAAGTACAAAGGGCATGAGCGAGGGTCTATTACATGGTCATACGACTACAAGCATGCATAACATTGAGTACACCCCTCCCCCCCCCCCCTGCCTCCCCCGTGCTCCTGTTTTATCCCTTGCCTCGGTGGTAAGAACTCCCACGGCCTGCGCGGCTGTCTCCGCCGGGTCAGCCTTGTTCGCATCCTCCTGCACCGCGAGAATGATGTCCTCCAGCTCTTCCTCGGTGATGCCCATTCGCCCGTCGGGGTGCAAAGCGCTGTGAGTAAGACAAGAGTATTCGCAATGAAGGTACTGTCACAATGAAGGCACTGTTAAAACTACAATAAACTGTCACAATGGAGGTACAGTCGCAATGGAGGTACTGTCAATAGTTCTGCCAGGCACCATCCACATCAGGCAGAAAGCGCTTCCACGCCCACACATGTGAGGTGGGTACTTTTCCAGCGAGACACCCAACGCACCTAAAGGAGTAGAACTGGTTCTTGCACAGAACCACAACGTGCCTGGAATCCTGCCCAATCATCGGACGGAAGCAAGGGAGGGGCCGACGGTCAAGCGGAGGAGGGGGGGGGGGGGGGGGGGGGTAGCGCGGGCGGGAGCGTACTTCCACAATCCTTGGCTGCTTGTATTGGAGCGATTGATAAGAGTTTTGTCATCAGTCCGGCTTCCGCTTCTTACACAGAACGATAAACACAAAGACAAGAAACAGGGAACGATTATATACAAGTGTGTGTTCCACAAATCGGGTAAGCGCATTTAGATCATACAGATCATACAGATCATTCCCACTCCATGACCTAGGTATTTCAGGGCAGATGATCTGTATGATCTGTACGATCTAGCTCATCATGTTGCCGGGTGGGGGAGCCGTGCAACCGGCATGATCTAGGATATGTTTCCTGGGTTGGATCTGTACTAGATGGTGATCTGTAGATGATCTGTTTGACGTGTGGAAGTGCTCACACGGGATGAAGACAAAACACCACCCACCGGGGAAAGACCCACGCCTTCCAAACCGCTTCCTGCTCCAGATACAGAGAACGAAAAACACAGACCGAGCTCTTTCGCTGCTCAGTCACAAGAAAAAAAAACAGAACGAAACGCCCCAAGGCAATACAACCCTCCCGGAGACTATCAATAGTACCCGAGCACACCACACTGCTGCGCATTTCGCTGGCATTGTCTCACGAAATGCATCTCTTGAAGAACCGCGCGTTTCTCTTTCTTGCCATGACCCCAAGCAACAGAACAACAATGAAAACGACAGGACGCTGCGATTTGTGTTTCTCAAGTCCACCGCAAGAACGACATGGTGGGCCCACCGCCAGAGAGACACAGACCCCGCACTGACTGACCTCGCAAACCAACATCTGGTCGGCGTCCCGAGCTATCGCTTTCCTGTGGGCCCCGAACAGCCTCCGAAACTGGCTCATACATAGCGGGGTGCCACGCCAAACGTCTGCTCACGTCATGAAAGCGTCAACACAGTGCGTGGGGAAGAAAAACACAGCGAGTGAGCGGCGTCAGTAAGTGGGGAAAAACCGGTGCCAGCGGATGTGAGCTCCCGCTGTATACGGTGCGCGAGTGATGGCTCATTGGGCGCAAGAAAAACTTCTTCGAAGTTGCGGCGGGGGAGACAGACGAACAGCTGTGGCGGGAGAGGAGAGACGCCTGCTACAAGAGGGGAAGGGTGTTCTGTGCCAAATATCTATGACTGACTATTACCGACTAATACTGACTATTACTATACTCCTCGACTAAGGAACTACCCGGTATACTATTAATAGTGTCCCATTTGTGTTGCACAATATTAGATTTTCGTAAGCACCTAGACCGTAGACCATGGGATTGGTCGTTAGTAGGTCAAGTCTTACATACTTACCAAAAGTCAGATTTGACTTACTAATAGTATGGAGCTCCTCACTCAGAAAACTCTGTAACATGGGGCAACCCTGACCCCTACCTTACGGAGGCATGCTTCGAGAATGCGGCGCGCACCCGGTCCCGGTATATAAGGGGCAGCGTTTGCGTGCCGCCTTGGAGCGACAGAAAAGGCGCCACAAGGACGTTTGCGGCGGGCTGGACCAACGGTAAGAGTGCGCTGCTGCCGCGGATGCAACAAGTCGGAAATGTTTTGGTGGCCCGGAAAGCTGCTACGCGGGACAAAAACATATACGTATGTACTCACGAGCTGCAGATACTGCGGCTGGACCGGTTTGCGGGGAACAAACCATTTACGTGCTCACGAACTGCAGACACTGCGGCAGGACGGGTTTTCGGGGCAGCAGATGTAGCATCCTCAAGAAAAACGGAGAAGACGTGCTCCTGCACAACAGTGTAAGTGAAGCTCGAGATATGATGGAAGGGGGCGCAAGAATTATCGTTGCTGGCTTGGAATCACAGCCTACTCTTCAGTATAGGAGACCTCTTGTTTTATATTAGCCCTCTGATGATGGAAGACTAAAAAGGCTAAAGGTGAGATAAGAGAGAGCCTGGAGGAGAGTGTTGGAGGCCTGGACGAAGTCTGCTGAGACGCCTCCTGCCCCTCCGCCGTTTCCACGCCAACGCCGGGCGTGGAAACACACATCGATCACCCCTGACCACCCCCCTAACGTCTCTGCACACCCCCCCCCTCCCCGCCTCGGGGCCACCTACAACGTCAAAAACGCCAGCCCTCTACACGCCTGGGCCGGTGTCTTCACCTGCATCCGCGACCACACCCCCGCCGGCGCCCGCAACCGCGCCCACCACGGGCAGCACGTCTACACCTGCGGCATGACCGGGCATCACCACGGAGCCCACGACGGAAGCAGAACGCCGCTCTGTTCGGCGAGACTACACTACAGTCGACTTGCGCAAGATCGACCCGCTCCCACGGTTTCCGTTCCCGGTAAACGTCGACTTCGCTATCAGCCTAGGCCAGTTCTTTGCGAGCTCCAACCTGGCCCTCGGGAACATCCTCGTCATGTGCGACGACTCCGAGAAACAGTCCTTCGACAAGCCCCCTTGGGTCGTGGGATGGGTCTCTCCCCTGCAGAAGTGCTATCGAAAGGCACTCTCCGCCCGCCAGGTCTGTGGCATCCCCTCTGCCTCGCCGTATTGACGAGTTCTTCGTCCAAGTACGACGGAAACTCGCCATTGAAAACTCTGGCCCGTCAGCCTGCAAGAAGCTCTTGAGCTTGCTTCCGGCCCACCTCGACGACGGCGACCAGGGGCGCGCGTTTGAACAGCTCCACACGTTCGGCGTGCCCGATTACACGGAATTCTGCCAGTTCCTCCGCGCCTTTAAACAGCGCGTCACCATCGGGCAGGGGACGGAGAGGATTTTCAAGCCCAGCGATGGCATGGTCGTAGAAGTCGCACGCGGCGTCGTGAGCCGGCAATGCCCTTCTCTAATGCCCAATGTCCTTCTCTAATGCCGACTCTGTACCCTGGAGACCTGATGACCACTCCCAACCCGTTCACCATGGTCATGGAGATGTGGGCGGCCTTCGAGGTACTCGCCACGAACAAGACGCCGGCGGTAAACGGGTCGCGATTCCACGCCGTATCCTCCGGCGGTCACGTCACATACACTTCTCCACCGCCGGCATCAGCACACCAGGCACGCCCACGCGGTTTCGGCACCCACGCCCACGGTTCACCCCCCAACCCCCTCGTGATGAACATGGCCGACAACGACGCCGACTCGCTCTGCACCGACGAGTCGGACTGGCCTCTCCGCAGCTACGAGGAGGTCTACATGGTGACAACCACATTCAGGACCCCTGGCACATCTCTGCTGACATAACTTCTCACCAGCTAGGCCCGCGCCCAAACCCTTTGCGCCCACGGTGGACACTGTTTGAATTGCAACGGGACAGATCACAGCATGAAAACATGCACCCAGGAGTTCACCAACACGTCAGGCATCCTTAGCCCGGCGCTTGGGCAACTCAACGGCGGTGGCCACGCCTACAGGCAGTGGCAGCAATGGATGCGTTCATACCGTCGCGGTCAGGACGAGAGGAAACGTGGACCGCAACACCAGCCGCCACAACCGCCCCAACTACAACAACTACAACAACCCCCCCAACAACAACTCCCGCCACCACCGCGGCAACAATGGTCGTTCCCACGACGGGCGCCACAATCATGGCCGCTTGTATGGCGGCGGCAACAACCACCACCCGGGACAGCAACCGCGGATCGAGGCCGCGCCGGCCGCCTCGGGGCCAGCCCCAACACCCTCTACCGCATTGGCGGTACACACCCCGAGGACCAACACTACCACACCTGCCCCTCCCGCAAGCATGCAGATAGGCCAGGCCTACACGAGCAGCCCCAACCAACGGCAGCCGGGCACCTTCCGAACCAACTGACAGGCCGGTGGTGGAGCAACAGCCGCACCTCCATCAACACCACTAATGGCGAGCTTGGGAGGCTCACGAGGAGCACACCATGTACAACGAGCGCCAACGCCCCCTGTCCCCGTCCCCCTCCACCTAACCCAATCCCACCCCCACCCACTCAGTCAAGCCCTGATCCTTTTGCCCAAGTGATTGCCTTGAGGGGTAGGTGAAAGGAGGTCAAAACACCGAGCCCAGCCGGGATGCTCTCCTCGACGCCTTCGCACCATGCGCAATGCTGCTTGCCGAAAAATGCCGAGGCTCCAACAGACATTGCCAACCTGGAGGATGTCTCGACGACTACGGTTACCAGCGGTTCCGGACGACAGCAAGGTTCTACTGCTTCAACCCCTGGGCCATCGCATCCTGAGCCCGCCACGACCTCGTCCTGGCGGCTCCACCCGCGCTCGTCACAAGACGTGCGCACCACAAGCGGAGGCCTCGGACCCGCGAACGATGGGATCCTTGCAGCTACCGCATTGTTGGCAACGCAGCCACCCCTGAGCTCGAGGGACAGCCCCGTCGTGAAGACGGACGACTCGCGCCCACCGTCGACCAGGACACGCCCTGAGCCCCCTGTCGCGTCCTCCTCACAAGCCCCACGCACTACCAGAACACGGACCACAACAGGTATGGCGTCTCCTAGCGAGTTTCTCCCTGTTCACCAAGTACTTGGAAACAGGGTCCCCCCCCAGGGTATCCTCGCCCCGCGTACGCGCACCCACGTGGACCCTCCCGGACCATCGGCTTTGCCGATCGAACCCCCAGCGAACTCGAAGATTCCAGTCATCCCTGTTCATTCGGATCTGCCTCCATCCCCGCCGACGCTTCAGGGCCATAGCCCACCCAACCCCAACCATCCCCCACTACCCTCCGACACCACGGAATCCCGGGACAATTTTCACTTTTTTCTGGCATTCTTCGTCAATCCTCTCGCAGTGGTACCCGTGCGACATCGACTACAACGGTTTCACACACAACTGCGCCGAACAGATCATGATGATGACGAAGGCCGCACTCTTCGGAGACACCACAACCGAGCTCAGCATCCGCTCCACCACCGACCCCGCTGTCCAAAACGCCCTTGGTCGGACAGTCACCGGCTTCGATCAGGAGTGCTGGGAACGACCCCCCGCTACGACGTCGTTATCACGGCCAACATGCACAAATACCTCAACAACCCGGGCCTGCGACGAGCGCTCGCGGCCACAGGCAATCAGCACCTTACTACGAGCTCGTAGTAAGGTGCTGATTGCCTGTGGCCGCGAGCGCTCGTCGCAGGCCCGGGTTGTTGAGGTATTTGTGCATGTTGGCCGTGATAACGATGTCGTAGCGGTGTCGTTCCCAGCACTCCTGATCGAAGCCGGCGACTGTCCGACCAAGGGCGTTTTGGACAGCGGGGTGAGTGGTGAAGCGGATGCGGAGCTCGGTTGTGGTGTCTCCGAAGAGTGTAGCCTTCTTTACCGTCATGATCTGTTCGGCGCAGTTGTACTTGAAACCGTCGACGTCGACGTCGCACGGGTACCTTATGGTGAATTCGAAACGAAACGGGGATGTAATACCAATATATTCTCGCAGTTAGTTGCAGGTGAATTAACCTGGTATGAGGGCCACGAAGGCATACTGCTGTAGAGTATGTCGCAATCTCGTACTACATCACATATATTCGCACATACTCGTCTCATTCACAGGTGAGAGGACATTGGTATATGCTGATGTAAGTCGGTCACCCGTCACAAACAAGAAAAACTGACTTGTATTTGTACTGCTGTACTGATGTACAGGCAAAACAACAGAGTGCTGTGAGAGCCGAGCTACAGCAGTACGTAGCAAGAGAAAACTAAAGAAATACCGGCTACCGGCTCGCAGGCCCGGAGCCTTTACAAAACGGCGTAGGCTGTGGGAGGGCATGTGCCCTACGACGTATACGAAAGAGGCAATTATTTTTCCTGCACAGCTCTATGTAGAAAACCCTTCGCTACAGCAGTGTTATTTGTGGAAACAACGGTTTAGGGAGGAAACCCGCCAGCTGATGTAACTCGGAGGGGAAAAATACACCAGGCAGATGTAGAGGGTATAATAGGTGTCTCAAAGTGTGGGGCGTTGGAAGGATGGCAGTGGGTTGTGTACATCCAACAGAGCGCACCCACTACTACGAGACTGTTTGGCGACCGTGTGTGTGTGCTCCATAACTCAACGAGAGGAGCAGGTGATCGCTGGTACTACTACTGCTGTAATAGGTATAGTCGTTACGTCTACTGTACACGTCTACTCGTATAGCAGCCGCTAATAATGTACGATGTGATATCGAGAGTTGAAAAAGAGGGGAAGAAAGTGATAATGGCCTACGAATACTCCGTGCGTGAAATACGTATATATGTATCGGCGCCAGTTAGTCTATGCCACTGAAGCGGAGAGAGGCTACTACCTACAGCACACAGGAAGCAGTACGTAGATGGTGCCTCGCTCTCTGGTCTACTCTGGCAATGACTGCTCTGCGCTAGCTAAGAAAGGAACAGAAAACAACAAAAAATGACTCTCCAGCCCAGCTCTGTCAGCTACATGAGAAAAGAGGTTCACATAGAACGAGGAAAAGGTTCGTGCTAATGGAGAGATGATGATGCTCCAAGCTCAGCTGTCACTTTTCGTCGGCGTCAAGAGTAGTGATGCTCGAGATACGATGCAGGAATTATCGTTGCTGGCTTAGAATCACAGATTCACTTCAGTTTAGGAGACCTCTTGTTTTGTATTAATCCTCTGGCGATGGGAGTCTAAAAGGCTAAAGCTGAGATAAAAGAAGACCGGGAAGAGAGTGAGAGGATGAGGGGCTCTGGTTAAAGGCAGCAGAGCCCTTTTGCCCCCACTAACAGCCCGCTAGTCGGGTAGTTATGATAGTTATCTCACTAACAGCCCGCTAGTCGGGTTGTTATAATAGTCTAGGAAACTTTCCCATGGTGCTTAGCTATTCCTCAGTTATCGCCTATCCTGTCCAAGGGGTCATACCAGTCCTGTGGCATTCTAAAAACTAATTATTCGAGTTCTCTCGTATTTCAGGAATATTCTGATGCTCAGAATATTCCTACGGGCTTACGAAGCCCCGATGCTACTGCCTATCTGATCTACCAACGAAACTTCAGCACACGATAATAATCTTAGGATGGCACAAGGCTTTGGACCTTTACGATTATCTCTCAACCATTCTATAGTCCTAGAGCACCTCATCGCAACAACCTGTAATGCTATATACGAAGCTCTGATAAGGGAGACAGGGCCCAATTCGAGCGTGTTGGAGAACGACCCCGGGCGACACATCGACCGGTCAAGAGCAACCACGAGCCGTCTCCTTGAAAAGCATTTGGTGGAACCTAACGTGAAAAATAGTCTCGAGGAAGAGACAAGAAATATGCCCCGCCAGCGAATCGGAAAAGGGCCCAGAAATAGCTCAATAAGTACAACGATAGCGTGTAAAGCTCTAGATGAGAGGTCTACCCTTTCCCCATACACAACTAAAAACAAATCATACAAGATTATTCGACAGCTTGAAGTCTGCTTCGGGCACAGGACATAGTACAAGGCAAGGTTGCGACAAGCGCGGGCTGCACTCGTACACAATACAGGTATATAGGCATACAAAGACAAAGCGGGAGTATCGAGGACGACGCATCCACACGCCGCATGACATCTGCTGGGTATGGTAAACGCTTAAAAGTCACATTTTGCCTTCGGCAGGCGCGATCAACAATAACGGATGAGCAAGAACCTTCAGTACATAGTCACCCCCCCCGTATAAGGAGGAAAGGGATGTGCTAGAGGAAGAGATGAGGAAAATAGACGAGTGTGACATAGAGCAGTTTGGTACAATAAACAGTAGCGAGAAAACGATCGCTATCTTAGGAGATAGATGGTGGCCACAGGCGGCGAAACAGGAAGGAGATAAGATTAGCAAAAAGTTTCTTTGTAATATATGGAAACAACGTAATGAGCGCCCAAGTGTTGGAGGTGTCTCTATTAGGAGTAGGAACGGTGCTCCGTCTCGAAAGGGATGCGTGGTCAATGGTCAAATGACTAAGGCAAGCAACAAATGAGTACGCCCCCCCCCCCCCTCCCCCGCGCCCCACTCGACCCTGATACTCACCAGGTGGCAAAGTCTCACTCTTAACAGCGGACGCAAATCTCAGCGACGAGTACAGCAGGGACGCCGCTCGCCGCGCCTGTCTCTTCCCCGCCGCCGTCGCCGCCACCGGCGTGTCATATATATCGCCAGGTCCAGCTAACGCAAGGCTCGGGGATAGCCCCTTCCGCTCTCGCTGGTGTTGTGACCTGCCGCTGCCGCTGCCGCTGACGTTGCCACTGCCGTTGCCGCAAGAGGAGCAATACCGATCGTTTCCGGCGGCGGGGCGGCCGTCGTCGTCGTCCCCGTCCTTCGTGTGGGTACTCAGTGTTGGCGTCTCGAACACAAAAAACGGGCTGCCGATTCAACCGGGGATGATGTGAGTGTGCGCCCCCGGTGGCATCGCAGCGCACACACCCGGAACAAGCGCCAAGCCATACGTAATTAACAAGAGAGAGAGTAAGTAGGGAAACTCAAGTGGGGACCCACACAGAGACTTCCTGCGGGATCAGGGGTCGGAGGGAGGAGATAAGCGTTGGTACCGTTTGGTTTTTCTTGAGCTGCTGTAGGCGTTTAGCGAGAAGTTACTTAGACGACATATTAGGAGACTTCGTGTCCATTTTTTCATTAACGTTGTGTTAGGCACCCTTGGATACAGAGTGCACATGCGGTAACACCAACCTAAGTCGACTTAACACCGCCTCTTTCGACCTTAAAATCCAATCAATGGCGCACAAACGCAGCATATCACAACCGCAGGCCTTGTGGTTGGAAGCACCCAACGTGGATACAAAAATAAAGCTACAGAGACCCACCTAGCGCCCCACGACAAGGGCAGTTAAGGTCGGCGTTCGATGGTGTGCGGTACGCGCAGGCGCGAGCAGCTCACTTGAGGTTGAGCACCACGCTGGACTTAGGCGTGAGGTACGAATCGTCCCAGAACTCCTCGACGAAGCTGTCCTTATCCGCCGAATACTCCAAGAGGGACCGTTGGAGGGCTTTCCCTTCCCCGCCCGTCTTGAACTGCGCGAACCACGGTGGCAATAAAAACATAGCACGTGTTAAAGCAAACGTTGTCTGATCTCTAGAGGGTTTGGGAACGCTCATACAGCATACCAAGCCACCTTTGAAGGCTCTAGCCGAGGACACCACAAAACTGTTTTGAAGGGCTTTAACTGAGGACATCGAGGAATCCTACACAACCCTTTGGTCGCCAGAATTTACAGATGGCTACAAAAATGCAGGCCGCGGTTCATTTCTCAGAGGCAGCACGCGGCCAACATTGCAAGACTCCAGGAATATCTCTATAGTTGAAACTGAGTGAAACGAGCAAGTGGAATCGAGCGCCTACTGATACTATGAAAAACCTGATAGTCGACAAGCCTGGAGAGGTTTCACGAGCAAATGTCAGCTCCCAGTTCCATTTGCAAACTTGCAAACACTTAAAATGAGTGGAACGGCTGACTAAAAACGGAGAGCGCATATTATTTGTACCATAGAAGCACAGTTCTCTCCATCTGCGCCTGTCCGAACGAACCGTCTCAAGTCAGACTTTGTTCACAGCGTTGAGTACCGCGGTTGCTGTATAAAGAGCGGAGCTATACCATATGTCGCCGTTTCGCGACTCCCCCTTGCGCCGACCTTCATCTACATTCGGATCTGTTGTGTGCTTTTGATCAGGCGACCTGCGCTGCTATGAGTCTCTTGTCGTACGTAGCTCAACCGTACTGCATCAGCCTACACTGCTCGTCCCGCCACCTCCTTTCTCAGTAGCTGTATACGATAGATGAATACTGGGGCTCATTTGCTTGCTTTCATCGTTTTGTCATATAATGTGACTGCTGTACTGCTACGCACGGACTACCCTCTCTAATACGAAATTGCCCACACTCCTGGCCCCTGTACCAGGCATATTATGCATGTGCCGCACACAGATAGACGTGCCAGTGATTATCCCACCTCCTCCACGACAGCCTTAGTTCTCGAAAACGCCTCCGGCGACAACAACGGGGCCACGGCGTCCAGGTATTTTTCCAGCGTCTCGCCAAGTAATGGGACCTCCAGTTTCGGGAGACTCGACTGATACCTGAACGTGCCTTCGGTGTCAGCGACTGCATTGCCAGCAGATTCCTTCACAGCTTTCTCGGGCACAGCCACCGTCGCAGGCGCCACAGTCTCCGCCTCCGGAGCCGCCCCTTGATAGTGTTGCGAGGAGGCTTTCTCGCCGGTGGTGGATTGTGGGGCACTGGAAGTGACGTTTTTCGTCATCTCGTCAGCAGCTTTACGTAGACTTTTTTTATCCTGCTGCGGTGGTGATGGCAGCGCGGCGTTAGTGGCAGCGGCTGCGGCGGAGGGTGGCATACATTTAGTTAGGGGATATGTGGCGCGAGCTTGCGTCTTTTAACGTCGTCCAAGAAAATCAGCCTAATTTCAAGACATACCCTGGTAGTCTACATCCATGTTGAAGGGGTGTTACGGCGTTTTCTTCCTGGCACGTTGGGCGTTGCGCCATCTCTGGGGATGGGGAATGGGGCTGTTGTACGTATGATGATACTGCTGCTGTGGGGCGTTGCTGTGGTAGGTAGACGAAGTGGAGGAAGGAGCCAGGCCCTGCGATGTTATTGGATGCTCGGGAGTTGTCGTCGTCGTCACCGCACGGCTGTCTGTCGTCGTGTTGTACAAGCGCTGACGTTGTTGAAGTTTGCCGGAATCACCGCGCGTATTTGCCAACAAGCTTCCTCGCTGCTCTTGGCAACTGTTTTTGCGACCCATCGAGTTGGAACATGGCGCAGGCGCAGGCGCAGGCTGGCTCACGAAAATAGAGAACTCGATGCTGAAATTAAAAGCGTTGAGGCTACCTATGAAACGTGCTGGCTGCAGATACGCTACGCGTAGTGTCACTTGCCATGTCGAACAAACACGATGATGCGACATGCGCTTGGTTGAACTTGAAACTGGGACACAAAGCACGTACCAGGTACGAGTACATACAGGTTGAAGTTCTACAGCTGGTACGAACTGATTCTACAGCAAACAGTACGTATCGTACATGCATGCCGGCATCAGGTATGCAAGTCATGTACCGGTCACACCCTCTTCGCGCAACGCACATACCGTGGGTGTCTACGATCGGCATTTTCGCAGAGCAGTAAATGCATAGGATATCACGTGTCTTCCATTCTTGGCACGACGTTGCTTCGTGGGCAAGACATCGACAGCTCGACAAACAACTCAGTGAGTGCCTTTTTCCCACGAGCAGGTCGTGCACCGGGACCGTACTTGTAGCAGGATTCTGGGTTTGAAAACCAGTGAACTTCTCACCGACCAATCTGCACGAATAAGCGACCAACAAAGCTCGTTTCTTCGTGGATGCTGTCGATCTCGCAGCTTAGGAGGTATCCTGGGCCGCAGGTGACAATGGTACCGTGCGCTTCCCTCAATATCTGGGTTGCACCGCCGCCGCTGTCGTGGGGGGGAGGGGGTGAATTGGTCACTGAAAAAAAAAAAAATCCTGTTTATCAAGTAAAAAAAGGGCAATGGGCACAAAAAGGGCACGTGCCCATTTGCCCTTTTTTTACTTTTTGAGTTTAATATGATACTTACAATTTCTGTATCGATTGTTTTTTGTAATCGCTAAAAGTTAGAAAAATTGCAAAATCCCTATATCACAGCAGCAGATATCTGATGGCCTATCGTCGTACATGTACGTATGATACCAAATACCGAACAAAATAGCCCTCAACTGCCACACTTCATGACACTCGGTCTGCCCTCACTCGTAGCCTGTGTGGCGTGTGTGTGCTTGCGATATGCAGCTGGCACGCAGCAAGACTGACTGACTCTCGCTNAAATGGGCACCCGATGGGCACAAAAAAATTTCCGTGCCCTTCTACACAAACACTCAGTCATTCGTCTCCCAGAATCTTCAGTTCAGTTTTTGGGACAATAGTTGATATACAGTAACGCCATCAGGCCGGGGAGGTGTTGATTCTAAAATTGGCGACGCGGTATTTCAATAACGCCTCGCGGAAATGTAGAAACCCTTTCTGGACGTTACATTTTTTTCAAAACATTCTTTGACCGACGAACCGACGAGCCGACGAGCCTGTTCGCGCTAACCAGGCTGCGCATCGCGCCGCTTTTTCGTGTGGACATCGCCGTCACCACCACCACCATCGATTTTGCAACGGCGGGGATACTAAATGGTATATACTCGTAGCATGCCTGGATGTTCGTTCGCAGTGCAGCTTTTTCTCTGCATCCTGTTTTGAACGGTCGGTATATCCGTATATGTGCTGTAGGCCTGTCGATGTCGTCTCGTCGCACCTCTCTGCCCTCCTGTCTCCAGACACGCGCCGGCTTCAAGAGCCCAAAACGACCGTTGTAGTATTGCGCGTATGATACACAGCCTTATATAGTCGAGGTTCGATACCAGTGATGGATACTCATGCTAAAGCTACTGCAAGCAGTAAGCACGTCGAGTTCGACTTGGCTGGCATGGATGGCGACGACGACGAAAGAGATCCCTTGGGGATCTTGCGAGGGTCCTCCTCGGGTCATGACCACCGTGTCGACACCTATGCGGCAGCATCGCCCGCGGCAGCTGCAGCAGTAGCTTCTCTTGGACCGGAAGTGTCAGTGCGATCGCTTATGGTGCGAGCACCAACGATCCGCGTTGACCGCGAGCGAAAAGACCCCTGCGAGGCCATCGACGCAATTCTAAGGAGCTCGAAAGACGTGCGGGACCGAATTTCCTCGCGGCAGGTCAGTGACCCTGTATTTTTTATTGAGCCCTGTAAACCAAAATGTTTATTATCCTCGTGTCCTGGTGTTGTACATGCGTGCGTGCATGAATAATAGTCCGTCCATGAGGAGCGACGAATACTCGTAGTCAGAGCCACTGCAGGCAACGGTACCCTTTATACGATCCTAGGTTTGGTCGACCAGCACAGCGCGCTCTTCGAGTAGTCAAGATATATACACTGCCGCAAGTAAAAGAGCCCCAAACCTTCTTCGATTTTTGCTCCAAGGCTTGGTTGTTACCCACAACGAATTGCGATCGTTGGCCGGAGCAACGATGCAACGCTGTTCCGATCGCATTGCAAAGAGCTTGGCTTCATAAGCGCACGCTCACGTCGAAAAAGCTTGCCAACCCCGTGTGCCTGGCACACTAGACTACTCTCGTACGCACACGATATGTTTGGTGTACGCAAAAATGGAGAAGGGCGTGATTGGCCCCAACAAAGCTCTCACTTGCCCCGTACTTCGATTTACAGCTCTACGGGTAAAGCGAGAGATTCGCCCCCTCGAAGAATTTGTTTTTACAACGATTCTCACAAGACGATTCACAACGATGCCCTTAAAACGATCTACAACGACGCCCACAAGACGATTTCAGTGCCAGGGTCAAGGTTGGGCGTCTGGTCATTGTTTTCTTACAGCAAGCTTCACCGCTCTTTCCGCACGCTCTGTATACCGCCGCATTGAAACAATACGCGTCGTATATCGCCCGTGAAAACCAACATAGCGTCGCTTCCCCGCACAGCGTTGTATGGCAGTACAGTAAAGTACAGTAGTTCTTCGTGGAAAGACATTTTTTGGCATCGTTACCTTAAACCAAACTATCAAGGTGTGCCTCGAACCGGCTTCGTGCTGCTGTAACATCTCCTCTCCGCCCTCCCTTCTCGTGGACACCAGACCCGCGTCTTCGAGGCGTACAAGGTCGAAAACCACAAACTTAGCAAGGAGCTGGCCCACTTACCAGCGACATACGATCAGTATCTGGCCGTCCGCGAGAAAGCCAAGTCCCGACGACGACAGCGTAGCATCGTTAACACCGAGGAACTCATCAGTCATCCCTTAGAATTTCATCTTCGCAACGCCGAAAGCTTATCGCCCGATGCGGGACGAAGTTCAGTCGTAGAATATAAGCAAGCAACGGAAGTCGTCGGAGCAGCAAACGGGTCGGGTTTGGAGGCGGAGGCTTCGCGGCGAACAGATGAGGAGGAGGGTAGTAGTAACAGCGGTAGCGACAACGACCTATCGCAGACGTATCTCAAGGGAGACGGCGGTCCGGTAGAACAGAAGGGTGCGCACGAAAGCGCTGAGCAGGCAGCGTTTCGAAGGTCTAGCACTCGAGCGAGGTGAGCAGCTTGATACCAAAAAACGGAACGATCATAGGTTGCTGCGCACTGTAGCGGCGACATCATAATAGACGTGTGGAAGATAATTTCAGGTTTATTCAAGCGCCAGAGTCGTACTACGAGTAGCTTACGGGTCCGCGTGAATAATACGGTATGAACGCGTGTGTTGTGACGTTATATCATAGGTACTCACCAAAGTGGGCACAAAGCAAATCACCAGGTACGCGCGTCAGGCAAGGAACCGCAATTTATACAAAAGGCGAGCAGATCCCGTTATCACCGCAAACTACAGCATCAAAGACGATTTCGTAAGTGATCCATTTGGAACACATTTTGGTTCAATGTGCTTCATCTTTGCCCGGTATCAGCATTAATAACACCAATACCCCCCCTGTACCCCCCCCCCCCTGTAAATACTTTCTATATTTAGAGGTTGGGTTGGCGCCGGTTGGCAACGACGCTGTAAAACACGCCTCTCACTGCGTAAGCTCGACAACCAGGGTACCGTTTTTTGTTTTTTGGTGGTCACCCATACTGGCGGTCTTGTTAGATCATTTGTGCGGGGTTAATAACCTCATCTCCGCACAAGGGGAATGATCGTATCGCGTAGTGTGTATATGGTAAGGCATCCACGAGGCAGATACGTAGTGATACCCATTGCTGTCTCTGGAAATGGCCACACCAGAAATTAAATCAATTCATTGGAGGCTGTCGTCCATATGCAAGTCCGCCTCACAGGCGGTTCTTAGCAGGATGCAGCTCACCCTCCATGCGACTCGCCCAATACCTCACGGCGCTTCGCGCTTGGTGCAAGCAAGCAATGCCTGCCTGGTTGGTGAAACCCAATGTGCTCCGTCCCGGCATTGTAGGGATGCGAGGATCTATGGTCATACGACTACGCCATGCGCGACATGAGTACACCCCCCTCCCCTACAAGTTTCTTTGTAATATATGGAAACAACACAATGAGCGCCCAAGTGTTGGAGGTGTCTCTATTAGGAGTAGGAACGGCGCTCCGTCTCGAAAGGGATGCGTGGTCAATGGTCAAATGACTAAGGCAAGCAACAAATGAGTACGCCCCCCCCCCCCCCCNCCCCCCCCCCCCCGCCCCGCGACCGTCGACATTGTCAACGTCCGACGATGCGCCTCAGAGCCGGTTCTGCAGCCGAGAATTTCACCGCTAGACAGCAGTTCACCTGCTGCCACCAGGAGGAACGACGCCAACACTCCTGGAAACCCCGGGAGGGCCCGAGCAAGGAAGAAGTTCCCGCTCTTCGGCAAAGCAAGATACGGGGGCGGTACATGGTGTTCTCCCTCCTCGCGGCCGCTCGGGACGAAGAGGAGGAAATGGTGAAAAAAAGACGCTTTGCTTTCAACGACACGGCTACGTAGCAGTATACCTCAAATACACCGCTGTTTTGTTTTTCACACCAATATGGAGGCTATCCACGCGGAAGGGGGGGTCGCTGTCCACCAAGCCCATCGTCCTCGTGAAATTTCGTTTTCATTGTCACTGTTGTAGTAGCAGTGTTCGTCGAAGCGGTGTAAAGCTTGGCCTGCTTTGTGTGACAAGCTGAAGGAGGAAATGCTGGGCGATGACTACGGTGACCGAACAATCTCAGATTGGTTTAGTTGCAAAACCCGCCCATACGCCGTTGCGACCTGTATCGCAGGAGAAAAGACTCACCGCTTCCAAGGAAGCGGTGAGTGCGAAAGAACAGAAGGAGCGCGAGGAGCTGTTTCGAAAACTTGACGAGGCTAGATCAAGAAACGCCAAGAAGGTGATAATATCTCGGTGGCGATCTCAGTTAATCTTCTGCGTGTTCTTGTATGTGATTTTTTCAGCGGCCTAAGGAGGACTGACGATGTTCTCCTGGAACGTGCTCTCTACACCCTGTCGCGTGTGTTGTGCTGGTAAGGCTGTAAAACGTATTTATAGAGTAGAGACGACCCAGTGTACAGATAATCGCGTATGGTTGCCCATCACCACATGCACTACTACATGGTGGCAAAAAGAGGAGAAGATGACCTTGGGTGCCGCGCGTATTTACTTGGGACGTCTGAGAGCCTCACATGGCGTTAATGCGCCCATTTCTCAACCGCAACGCTTGGTTGGCATTCGCTCACGCAAGATACAAAGCGGTACCATTGGAACGGAGGAAAAACAACAATGCTAGCACACATTTTTGGTGCATGTTGCCACCCCGATTTTTCGGGTACTCACCACCTCTTCCGCCCTCGGGTTGGTTGCCGGACAAATATATCGCACCAGATACTCGAAGTAATTCAACATGTGTAATCCTACAGTAACCCCATCTGCAAGCAGGGGCACCTTTTATCAAAACAGCTTTGCGCACTCAAGTGTTGAGGCATCCATTCAGTGACCATGGTCCACCTCCCTCCACCCCTTCCGCCCGACCTCAATCCCACAAACGCTGCTTGAAAGCTGGACGCCCTCATGACGGAGTACAACCCCCGTCCGAGCCGATCTCGACGAGACAACACCCTCGAAAAGCTCCGCGTAGCATTGCCCGTGCCGAGCGTCTCAGAGGAAGAACGCCGTTTCGGTACTGACGGCGACGGCTACGACAACGACACCCATGACGCCCAGTCGAAGCGAAGCGAGGAGGGCGAGGGGGAGAGCTTCTCGCACAACGTTCGGAGAGGGGACGGGTGCAACGGTGATCTCTCCGACGGTGACCATCGAGATCGCTTGAAAGGAGCCCCGCTGGCCAGTGCTGACGACGTCGACGGAGTTGATCGGTGTGGGGGGGTGAGCGTCAGCGAGACCACCGAGCGTCACCGCGAGAGCTACGGGAGCGACTCCCAGGGATGCCAACCGTCGGAGACCCTTGAGGGAAGCGAAGGCGGCGCTGTCGGTGTCAGCGACGGAGATGGCATCGTTGGCGCGCTAATGAACCCTCCCAACAGCAGCGTCGAAAATAGACCGACCGTCGTCGAAGACGGAAATGCCAAAAATAGCGCGGATGGAAGTGGCCGACAGGGAAACGGGGGGAGAGCTGCCACCGAAGAACTGAGAAAAAGACCAGCGACGGGCCAACGCAAGGTCGGGTGGAAAACCTGGACGGAATGTACGCTCGGAGGGTCTACGTAGATGTATGGGTGTGGTAACTTTATGTTGTCATTTTACGGCCGATAGCACATAGGTGGTTTGCTGCAAAATTTTATCCTGACAGGGCGACAAAAACGCCAAGGTCCCATGCTCTCACGCAGTCAGGGGATTCCCCGTACAGGAGTAGTCCATCTAGCTGCGATTCCACTCGGCAGGATAACGCACGACAGAACTACAGTGCGGTGGTTGCACAAACGGAGGTTCCATTAGTTTCCATGCCAGAGCGGTCTCTTCAGCGTCAGTCGTGCGTAGTGGTGTGTAGATACTCTCGGTTATTCTAGCTTTGGCGCCATGGCCTAACCCTTATTACGTACCTTCCGCCAGGTACCAACGCTTCCAGACCCAAACGAAGTCAACAGTTCCGTGATGGCAGACCCGTTTAACATGGACCACCTGAAGGTAAGGTTGCAGTCAGTGCTAGCGATTGCCAGTAGCTCGCACCTGCGAGAGCGGACGGCAGAGCTGCTCAGCTACGGATGTTTGTCTAGGCGACTTTGCTTCTCCCCGCTCTTTCTAAGTCTGCCGTTGTACACTGCCAACCTATAGGCCGCACAGAAGCTCTCATTACACGGCGTGCGGTAGAGTGCAATCACCGACATAGATAGTAAACGTGCCTATAACTTCCAAGAGCTCTTAAAAACGGAACCATGGATGCAAACACGACTAAACACGTAGCGTTGAAATTTGCATCATCGTTCGTGAACATAAAAAAGAAACCCCTCATAAAATCGCCCCACCATTCCCCTTCGTGTCACCACGTATGCCCAGGATTTGCCGGGGTTGACTGGAGGGTGCAGTCGGGGGCTTAGCGCGCTGGTATCCGAAGCGGTCACCTACACCGACCCAGCGTTTCCTAACCTCGAGTTCCACCGCCGCGCGGCGATGGACAGGGCCGGCTACTTTATGCCCGGATACAAGCCACGGGTTAGATGACATGAATGCCGTTTTGGACGCCGACAGCTCAATTTCATTTGTTATGTAACCCATTCAGAACTGAAAAAAATATACCACACTTGTTCCAAGTAGTTTGTCCACACATATGTGGGACCAGTTCTTAAGGGGTTAAATACCAATATTCAAGTGGCCGAAAGGGACAACGCCGGGGGAAAGACGGGCGAGACAAAACAAATACTGGTTCTTGCTTTGCTGAGATGAAAATTGACGGCAGCAGATTTCCTTAAACAGCCCCTATCGCCCTCACACAGCAGCATCACTTTGGTTGCCTTTGCCTCAGAGTGTACGAACTTTTTTACGCCCCCAGCGCCCAGCGCACCATAAGGGTAGCGCTTTACAAGGCTTGGTTTGCTGCTCCAAAACATCCATCCATATGTTTGTGAGCCCCCCTCCCCCCCCCCGTAAGTAAAGCGTGTCATGTTTCTATTCAAGTCACGGCCCATCTTTCAATGCCACCACAGCATCTCGTACGCGCGTCGGTCTCCCCCCTTGCCGAAACATGACGTTTATATGTTCAAGGTCATTTCTCCCGGGCCGGACGCCGGCGCCTACTGGCTGGAGCGACGCCAATCGTACCGAGTGAAGATGGCCGCCCCGCCTCACGAGCAAAAGCACCCACAACGGCAACGAGGCGCGCTTAACACCGCGCCCCCTCCCGCCACCGCTTGCCTCCAAGCGACTGCCCAGCACCACCACAGCGACGCCACCGGCCGCCCAACACCGAACACGTCGAAGAGATAGGCCCTTCAGGGGGAACGCTAGAATAGGTCGAAGATAAACGCCGTCCAGAGGTACACAACACGATAATAGGTCGAAGAGATAAGCCATTCAGTTGAAACAATCGAGCGCTCGAAAGACGGCAGCAACAACAACGCCCACAGCATCGACGAGGGTACTTTTGCTGGGAGAAGTACCCCTTCTAGACGCAAACCGCCGAGGCACACAGAGGGCAACATGGCCCATACTTGCATGGCAACAGGGCGACCCTCGCTTCGGACAGGAGGGGGCAGACGGCGATCGGTCCCGGCGGTTGCAGAATGGGAACGGAGCCCGTCCTAGCTAGAATGTGTACGGCACGAAGCGCGTACATATGACACCCGATACTTCGCCACATGGACTCAGGGGGCAGGGTCAGTGCCGGTGTGCAGAAACAGCTCAATTAGTTGACGTTGCGTTGACGGTTATGGTTGTGCTTCTTTCAAATAATGGGCTGCTGGAAGTGACGAAATACGAGCACCAGGCCAAAGACGAATGGTGGAGCAATGCACCACCAAACCGGACAACGAGAGTCTCCCCCCAACTGCCCTGCCGGTGGACGCTTGCCCTCGTAGAGGAGGTATATAGCCTACTGCGTGGTACGGCGCGAAAGATCGCCGACAAAATAAAATGCGTCTCTTCTGCGGGCGACGACGCACATTGGTTGACACAAGTCGCAGCCAGAGCTCTGTCTGTGAATACGAGCGTTACTGTCAAGCGAACCTTGCGCAGCCACGAAGCACAAACTTCGTGGCAAGCGCTCTTCATCGATGTGAAATCGCTTTCGGCGCGTGCCACTCATACGAGAACATTGCCGAATCGTTTTGCAGGGGCCGGCGTCAACCAGTTTTACGAGTGTTTCGTCGTTAGTTTCTCGCTTTCAATCGCCCTATCAATAGTCCAGCGCATACTCTGACCCAGGGTCACAAGGTAGCTCTCCTCTCAGGAATGTACGCTATAAAATGGCACGTGTGCATGTGGGTTGTCCGCGCAAATACGCCCCCCCCCCCCTCCTCAATTCGGTGGCACGTACATTACGTTTGGGGGGAGGGGCTCATTGGAGTTAGGTGATCTCCGACGCAAAACTCCGTCTTCGGCAACTTCTGAATTTACCCTTCTGCTTCGTACCAGCCTGAAGTACGTCCGACTCGGCGAGCGCGACGGGGGAAGTTCTGGCGAGTCACTACGAGCTACGCCGCCACCGTTAGGTCGGTAGCAAACCTCACGCAAGCAGAGCCACATCCGCGGCAACAGCTTAACGCCCGACACTCCGAACCGGACACAGCTACGTATAATGATAGCAACTCACTTTATGAAACTACCGTTCACTACGTAGGTACGTTCCAGTATACAGTAAGTAACATGGTCCGGGCGTAACATTTTACCGCAATACGGCCACTTGAAACAAAACCTATGGACCTACGAAACCGTCTTGTTTCGCAATATTGCCGTGGTCCTCGATACCTACAGCACGCGCACGGAAATGTTGGAACCAATAACAACAACGTGCGCCGCGATCGGTAACACCGACGCAGATGCATCTCGTTCCCCGGTGCGAGCTTATATGCCGGGGATCAAACTTGCGCAACGCTAACATCAGGCGAAGCATGATATAGACTATGGGTAAACTGGGTAAATTCCCCCCCCGACACATCGGTTGGGGCCGAACTACAGTACGCCCAAGACGGGACTGACAGGTAGAAAACTTAAGTATACGGTAAAAAACTGAAGAAAAACGAATTTTCAGCCAACCCAAGAAGAAAAACAAAATGCTCACACACAGCGAAGGAGCAACTAGTTTTGGCATATGGAACAAAAATGAGTGAAAATGCTGTTCCTCGTAGCAACTTCTCTCACCTCGCCGACACACAATAACAGAAAAACGAGAACAAAAAACAAAACAGATTCTAGATTTACAGTGTGCCCCGCGTGTTGCGGCAAACAGAAAAGAAGCTGACGACAACCTGTATTTAACCTTACCTAAGTTTGCTGCAATTCAAGACCTACGCGCCCCAGCAACCCCCACTTTACCGTGGCCGCACGCTTCCGTCGCCCAGGGTGGGGTAAAAACAGCGAGAAAACACTTCTGGGCCATCCGTGAGTGCGCGCATCCTGCCTCCCCCCATTCGACGTTTCCAATTGATAATACTATTGACATTCCAAAACATAAAACTAGTAGGATATTCAGCGTTCCTTCCTATGTGATCACACCCTCCGATCGTCTTGCCAGCCCCACCTCATGTTGAAAGCGACCCTCACAAATCTCTCCCCCGGCTCCCCCACCGGAATCGTACGCCTCCCGCACACCACGGCGTGCTCCGCCTCGTTCCTGGCCGCCCCGCCGACCATCGCCCAGGCGTCGAGCTCGTTGATCGCAAACTTGAAGCGCCCCTTCTGCTCGAACTTGGGCGGAAGCTCCACGCCGAGCTCCTCGGCCGTGTCCACGGCGTCCGCGAGGAGCTCCCCCTGCACCTGCAGACAGACGAAGGCCGGGTCGGGCGACCTCAGCACGACAGTCCCGATCGTCCTGCCGTACCCGCCGTTCTTGACCGAGTCCTTGTGCTTCACCACGTGCCCGGGGAACGCGATGATCCCGGCCTCCTCGAATTCGTCCGCCTCCGCCTCGGAAACCCCCAGCGCCAGCCGCCCCTTCTGCATCATCCCAAGCGACCACGGGCTCTTCAGCATGTTCCACTGCCAGTTGTGGTCGCGCCGCCCGTGCTGCCTGGAGAAGTGCCTGTCCGCCCCGACCCCTTGTCTGAGCGGCGCGGCCACCACCTTGCGCGCGCCGGCGGGTTTCTCCGGGGGATGCTGGCTCCCGCCGCCGCTCCACGCCTCCCCGATCGCGGCGCTGCGGTTCCCGCTCGTCACCCCGGCCTCGCGGAGGGCGTGCTTCGCCTCGATGCTTCCGATGAAGCCCTTGAAGTAGCGCAGCGAGGGCCCGAAGACCGTGTACGCGAAGCTCCCTTCGGGGAGCATGCCCGTGAGCTCGTCGAAGAGGCCCGTGAGCACGTAGACGTCGGCGTCTCGCCCGGGCCTCCACTGCCTCGCGAAGGGCTCTTCGCGTTCGGTGGACACGCCGACCAGCTTGCGCTTGGCGCCGGACAGGGGGAAGCACCAGCCGCTCCAGCACGCGAGGCAGACGCCGCACGCCCGCTGAACTTCGGCGTTTCTGCCGTCGCGCGGGGGGCGGGTAAAAGCAAGTTTTTGGTAGCGGGTGAGTGGGTGGGCCATTAGTTTGCTGGGGGGAACGGCGCACACTGCTGTGCTTGGCTCAACATTTCCCGTCATATCTGGTGGCTAATTAACAACGAAGCAAAAAAAAACTCGGGCCATAGTGACTGCAGAAAAGTATGCAATACGCCGGTATGTACGAATATCTGACTCAAACAAATCCCAACACGACAAGAAGCGGGCGAAAGGCCGGAGAGAAGGGTAGCGAACACCAACAAGCCTTGGGGCGGTAGGGAAACCGCGCACCATTGCCGCGCGCGCGCTCGACAAAAAAATATATCTGCTCGATACGACACTGTACACCCCTCGTTACACTGAACTGCTGTCCTACGAAGCAACCCGATTGTTGCGCAGTCGGTCCCGAGAGCTGTTGCTGAAGAGAAACGGAAAGGCGGCAGCGTGACCTTTTACTTTCTTCGCAGCGAGAATGATCGCGAGAAAAATAGCATCCGTCCAAGCCCTCGGCCAAGCGCGAGCTATATAGCGGCAACGACATAAACGTCATCATGGCTACTGTTGTACAGTGCTGTAAGTCGCGGGCGCACGCACTGCTCTGACCTCGCGAGATTTTCCAGGACAATTGTTTCGAAGGAGTGGGAAGGGCGCTTGTACGCACAGTAAACACAGAAAACTTACTTCGGCAACCGCAAAGCAATAGCACCTGGTACCGAATACGGTCAGCAGCGTGTCAACCGGACCCATCTGGTGCCGAAGCTGCTATCCCAAGGCAGCAGCAGCAGCGACAACAATAAAGGAAGGATAGACGCAGCAAATACATTGGCAAAGTCGTCTTTCATAACTTTCACCACAAAAGTGTCAGGAGGTGGCAGAGGCTTATTGTAAAGACTGCTGCCGTAGGTTAACGTCGACGTGCATGGGGCGCTACAACCGAGACCAAGCGCGTTTTCGAATTTGCACCACGCAGCAAACAACGAAACTAGCCACGTATATACCAGGTATGATATAAACGAATATAAACGAATGGTATGTCGCTGTCGGTACGTCGGTACGAACCGTTTTCATTGTGTTCGTAGCATGTTTGGTACAGATCTTCAACGTACTTGTTCGTTTGCGCTTATCACCACTGACCAGACAGCAGGTACCGTGGAAACCGCACCAATAAGCCGTACTCGTACCCATATGCGTGTACCATAGCAGTAGTACGAGTGCTTACGATGTGACCAGTTATCGTAGGGGGGTGTTATATGACGACGCACGACGGTACACACTCAACTGGGCAACCCATGTCGATTTGTCGTCGAACTTGTGCGGGCTTCTGCCTGCGCACGGGCACGTGCAGTGCGTGCACTCCTCGCCCTTCCCCAGCGCGCACTCCGCCTCCGTACCCTGCGCGGGGCAGGCCCGCGACTTGCCCCAAGCTCTGCACTCGCCCGACGCCCTGCACCAGTCGCACGATTCCTCCCCAGGACCTTCCCTTCGCCCCCCGCAGCACCGCTGTCCATTCGGCCCGGTGTCGTCGTGAACGCTGTTAGAGCACAGGCAGTGATTGCAATTGATCTCCTGTGGCAGGCGTTCGTCGCGCTGAACCACAGAGTTGTCAATTTCGCCCGGCGTCCCGCTGCTGCTGTCCGGAGAAGTCCCTGGCGCCCCCGGCATGTTGTCGCTGCGCGGTGGTGCCGCGTGGAGCTCGCCGCCGCCGGCGACCGCGCCAGGCACGTACTGACCGGTCTCTATCTGGAGCTGCAGCCTAGCGCACGCCTGGCATCTCTCCTTCGCGCGGCGCATGTCCGCGTTCACGGGCTGCAACTTGGGCATGATGATGACGGGGTACCTGTGGTGTCTTCTCTCTTTGGTGCCAAACCTATTAATATTAAAAAAAATAGGTTAATTCTCCCTTGAGCTGCTGAGGAAGATGGGCTGTGGGCGCGAACGCGGGAAACAGTTGCAGAGGTTTGGGAGGGGGGGGGGGGAAGGTATGTCACTATAAATACATGTATGACAACGGCATGCAACAATTAAAGCGATGCGTCTTGTTGCCCGATGATACGTTCGCATATGTGTAATTGGTACAGCAGTGTTTACTTACGATACATACATACCGTATCACACGGGTGATAAAATACACCCCCTCCCACTGCGTTGGGTTGGTGTCGGTTGGCAACGCCACTGTAAAACATGCCGCTCACTACATGAGCTAAACCACCAGGGTACCGTTTTGTTTTTGGCGATCCATTACAGCTGGCGGTCGAGTTATTTCATTTGTGCGGGGTGGAGAATATTTTCCTCCGCACAAGGGAAATTATCGTACATATCACGTAGTGTTTATGGTAAGGCACCAACGAGGCAGTTACATAGTACTACCCTTGCTGTCTCTGGAAGTGGCCACACCATATATTAAATTAGCTCATTAAAGCTGTCATCCATATGCAAGTCCGCCTCACAAGCGGTTCTTAGTAGGATGCAGCTCACCCTTCATGCGACTCGCCCAATACCTCACGGCGCTTCGCGCTTGGTGCTAGCAATGTCTGCCTGGTCGGTGAAAACCCGACATGCTCCGTCCCGGCATTGTAGGGATGCGAGGGTCTATGGTCATACGACGACGGCCATGCGTGAATATGAAGTACACCCCCCCAGCGACGAATTTCCGAGCCCGATTTTCTTCCAAAGCGTGCCTTAGGGGGGCACGCCACAACGTAAATTGTGGCTTTGGAAAAGGTCTCGACCAGATTTTTCCATAGACGCATGCATCGCTTGGCGTTTGCATCTTCCCCATTTGATGAGGAAATCGGCTTGGAAATTCGTCTGAGGGGGTGTGTTAACTTATCACCCCCGGGTGGTAAGGTACGTACAGCAGTACTGCTGTTGTTGTGCCTGGCATATTCGTGTTTATACGAGTACCGGCTGCTGTGGCATCTCCGGTAGTCGAGTGGTACACCTCGTACTTGTATATACCTGGTATATGTTATTCCTCGTGTTGTACCTGTGGTACTTGCTGGAAAACGATCGTAACCCGCATCCTTACGGTATACACTACCAGAACCCTCTTGACATTCCGCATACCGCATGCCGTAAGTAGATCATCCAGGGGTCGCATTACCAACCCACTCATCCTCTCGTGATAAGAAAGAGCCCCGACAAGAAAATCGGCCTGAGATTTACTATTTATAAGGGAAAATACGTACTGGAAACTAGGAGGAGCGATTATACTAAACTTTGTGTGGCACACCTCTCAAACAAGAAATCTAGCCTGGGCCTGTATCCCGGTTTCTTGTTATTACGTATATACGTACATACGCAGGCTACATACCTGTAATATATAAAGAGGGTCGGTAAACTGCTACGTAGACTCCTGAAGACTCTTGTTGACTCTGTGCTGCTGTTGACTTTACCCCAGATGGGTTAGAAACACGCCCCCGAAAGTATCGTAGTTCGTACGGTACCTCTGGTATGTTTCAGTCCGTGGCTGCTCGAAAAAGCTCATCAAAAGAGAAAGGGCAAAGGCTTGACAGCGCTTTCTGTGCAAGAGCCTGGCACCCTCAGCCCTGAGCGCACCCTTGGTGCTGCTGGTGTAGCACAGCAGCAGCGTTGGCTAGGGGCATGCCCGTCATGCTCGTATGATGTGTACAAGCAGTACGTAGCAGTACAGCAGCAACAGTACTCGTAGTATGCTGGCATCTCCTCGTACGATAGGTATCATGTTGCTGTGTGCTGTGTATGTTTTCTGTATTTCACCTCGTCGCTCCACGTGGTCTCTCGCACCGGTGGAGTGTTGACGTACCCCGCACAACACGTAGATACCAGCAAGCCAAGCGTGCAGACGACAGTTGCAGCTCCCCAGCCTCTGTCGAGGTGAGGGGGTTGGTTTGCTCCGCTGTTGCTGCTGCTGGAGCTGCCTTTCTCCTATTGGCTTCTTGATTCTGATTGGTGGGGAATTCATCCGCAATTCGTCCCGAATACCAGTACCGAATATCAGACCGAAAACCGACTTATAGTACTCGAATCTGCCGATTTGCCCATGTGTTAGTTTTTTAACCGAATCCCATGAAATAATGTGAAACCGTCGTATTTGTTTTTCGTTTCAACGTTTTAACCAACGTTTTAACGACAACCGACAACACAACAACGGCGAGCGGCGAGCGGCGAGCGGCGAGCGGCGAGCGGCGGTTAACCTATGGGCTACCATGCTACGTATACCTGACTCTCCAAAAAACGGAGAAGAAGTACGAACTGTTGTCACACGTAGCCCATACGTAGCAGTTAACAGTCAACAGCAGTCAGTCAACGGCAGTCATCACGCAGCCATCCTTACGAACAATCATCATATATAGCAAACGACAAGTAGTCGACAACGTAAAGTCAACTACTACAAGGGGTTTGCGGCTGACGCCGCCCGATCAACGAATCGAACCCAAGACCTTGACAGCGATGATATATAAGAAGCGACAACAATGGCTGGAATCTGATGACGCCAAGCGAGAAAAAAAGAGCATGTCATGTGGACGCTTGGCATTGAGACGATAGTTTCTCGGTGCGGTTGAAAAACACAAAAACCGCGAACAAACTTGAACTCATGGCCCCTCTCCGCAACATATCGCCATAAAACTTCGCACACCAGTATATACCTCCGCTATAAAACCCCTTGAAAGAACAACATGCCTCTAAGAATACACGCCCTACGAAGTCAACGCACGTCAGGCACTCTGTTTTGAAGAAAAAACAAAGAAGAAAACAAAGCCCACGATACTCAGCGCAGATTGAATTGCCCACGAAGCCAACAACACTGCCCGGAGTCCACAACGACTCAACAATAACTATCTCGTACTAAAAAATACCTAATATGAAGTACGTACTACTGCTTGAAGTAAAGGATACACAGCGGCGCAATAATACCGTACCTGGTAGTATTTACAGTAGTAGCGCACCCTTGGCCTGCTACCTGGCGCAGTATCTGACATACACTGTCTGAGGGCTAAATAACTGATGAGAACAACCAACAAACCAAGCACCCACTTTACGTCGAAATACAACAACGATGCTGATCGCGATTTAATAATAATAGTGTAGTGCAGTTGGCATATATACTTCGAGGTATGTATATACTACGTAAATTATGGGACATTGTACGTAGTCTACACTTCTACACCAATGAATAAATAAGATTCAGCTGCTAGTAAATATTGATAATATACTAATAATAGCGTACAGCCACAATAATAGTAGCAGTACAGCCATCAGTGATGAAGAACGAGGTACCACGTATAATATGTATTCAATAACAGTGTCAAAGACTTTTTCTCGCAAAAAAATATGTTGACTATATACGTAGTAGTAGCAGAAAGCGCGAGAAGAGCGTGAGTTAGCAACATTCGATGAAGACCGACGAGCGTTGGGATTGCTGAACCCTCTGCGCGATAAAAATCAAGGCGCGAACCGTAGTGGGGAGGGAGGGAGAGGAGCCTACTTTGTGACCCCGGATTTGTGTTACCACTATGATTATGGAGGGAGAGGGACAGAAGTACATAATAAATGGGATGATACGGCTCACATATTCAACAACGAACGCTACGATGCACGACGGAGACTTGCGCAAAGGTGACTGCATTAGAGTATAGATACGTGGACGTATGAAGCGGTGATACGTGGGTAATTGATAGCGAAATTTCCTGGAAATTTCTATATAGTTATATAATAGGTGATGATGGTAAAAAAGGCTATTCGCAAAGGGGCGCGACTCTACGAAGGTAGGAGATGAACGGAGCTAATGGTGGCACCGTATTCGACGGCGATAGATGAACCGGAGCTAATGGTGGCACCGTATTCGACGGCGATAGATGAACCGGAGCTAATGGTGGCATCGTATTCGACGTCAAGATGAACCAGTGAGCAGAACGGCGAACGGCTTATCGCTAACGTTATTTTCAACTGATAAGAGAACTACTACTACAGTACATACCGGTAAAAACTGGAGGTTTTTCGTTTTTTTCGGCCGATCGCCCGCACGTAAAGTCACACCATCATCGTCATGCATCAATCACCATCTGACAATGTGCAGCTCTTATCACAATCATACCATTCACATACACCTATCATAATCGTCAATCTTCCCTGAATACTATTAATAGACAAACGTACACCAATAAATAATGCCGTCCCCTTATGAATGGCTTTACCGACTCCTCACCGACGTTTCAGCTCTCAACGCTGAAAGGGTGACATATACTTGTGCCTTTCAGTAAAATCTACAGTATCTATTCTATGTTCCCTCATCATCATCAGATATTCCGTCATTGTTATCACTACGAGTACTGACGAGTACGACAATAATAATGCAGTGCACTCACGCGGGGGCCGTGGCAAGGCAGCCAGACGGGCGACTCCCGAAACGACTGATGTTCGGGGAGCTGGTGGGGGGGAAGGACCCGGGCGCGGGGTGCCCGGAGCGGAACTGGCAGACGTGCCTGAAGGACGACTTCAAAGCGTTCGGAGCTACGCACGGCTCTACGGACGACCAGAGACGTGTCTTCGGATTACCCTACCCAACCCAACCCTACCCTTACCCTACCCTACCCTACCCTACCCTACCCTACCCTACCCTACCTACCTTACACTACCCACCCTACCCTACCTGATCCTATCCCCCATCTGCCTATCCTTACCCTACCCTACCCTACTTTCCCTACCCTACCCTCACCCCCCTACCCTATCCTACTATACTAGCTCTCGCCTGCTCAGAACATTGCAGTCTTTGGGGTGGCCTAGAAGGACAGATTATGGCTACATTGATATATCGTGGGGAGAGCCGCGTGATTGGGACGTGGGTTACGGCCACAAACACCAGCGCTGAAAGACGGCCGGCGGGGGGGGGTGGGGGTACTTCATTTTTTCATGCATAGCCGTAGTCGAATGGACCATAGCGGGGGGGGGGGTGTATCATGTTTGTGCACGGCCGAGTTTCATATGACCAATAGACCCTCGGGGGGGGGGGGGGGCGGATATTATGTACCGGCACATACGCTATACCGTGGTCGAGCGGCGGGTGGACACCATTTATTGCCTCGAGGCGTGTTGTTGTAGAGGAGGCCGGGAGGGGGCGGAAAGCGGCCCCCCCCCCCCCGCTTGCGTTCACATGAGTACACCCCCCCCCCCCTATGTTATATATTGGAGTTCGTTTTTAAAAATTATATCCTCGCCGCCGCATATACTTATATATATATATATATAACCATTGATGCTCTCTGCTACGCGTGAGAGACAGACAGGTATTATCATTCCGTGAAAATGCTACTACAGTACCACAGGTTAAGTAACTTTAACTTTGTAAGAACTGCCGCCGTTGAACGTTATGGATGTCGGTTGGTGTGCTTGCTTACGTGTTGTGTTGTTTGTTATAAAGTGCATTCCGTCAAGAAGGTATGCGCAGTCCAGCAGATAGATAGATAGATAGATAGATAGATAGATATAGATGATGCAGGCCGGTGGCTCTTCACGACAGACAGACAGGGCCAGCAGCAGCAGCAGCATCAGCAGCAGCAGTAGCTAAACGTTTCGTGTTCGCAATTTTCTGATTGGTCATTTTTCCAACTAACTACAACAACAACAACAACAACAACAACAACAACAACAGCTGACAACAGCAACTACAGCAAGTAGTATATAGCTAGCTGCTGTTACAGCGGCAGCACAAACAACAACAAACTGCTGTTACAGCAGCAGCATAGCAACAGCAGCAGCAGTAGTAACAAACAGCAGCATCAGCACCACCAACACCAATAGTAAGTAGTAGTAGTAGTAGTAGTAGTAGTAGTAGGACTGCTCCCCCTTGACCCTGCCCTTGTGTGAAAGAATGATGACTGTTGTTGTTGTTGTTGTCTTCACATTAAAAACCGTGCCGGTCTCTCTATCCAGTACCTCCATCTGTCCGTACTAATCCAACACTTGACACGGTCGATTCCCGTGGTCACAGGCTATCTTACCCAAAAAAAGGTATACTGAAATAAAAGTGGAACCCGAAGGGTCCGCAAAGCGATCAAAGCCAGTCAAAAACAGATAGTCTGGAGCCCTCCCCCCCCCTCTACACGCTATGTGAAGGTAAAAAGAAAACTGGAAAGGTCAACATCACCAATCAGTACACCCCCTGATTCTATCTTGGTGCCCCTATAATGCCGGGGTGTTCCGTGCCGGGTTCACGCCGGTCAGGCAAACAAAATCGAGTCCTCCACCCCGATTATAAACGCAGACATGGTACGGGGGAAGGGAACTATGGTCCCGTGCGACTGATGTACCCCCGGCCTGCGAGCAGTGTAACTGCAAAAGGTCAAAAACAACGAAGGGAAAAGGACAAAGGCAAAGACAAATAGACAAGTCAAAAGTACAAGCAAACACTCAAACAAACAAGACCACAGAGACAGCACAGGCCCGTCATCTCGAGGGGGTGGTGCAATGGTGCGGCGGTGGGGGGAGGGGGGAAAAAAACAACAACAAAAAACAAACAAACAAACAGTCCAGGAGAGAGTCAATCCGGCACATATCGCGCCACTCGGTCTGCCACATTTCTCGCTTGTTTTCTTCCCTCGCCGATTCCCCCTTCTTCCGCACCGCTCCCGTCCCGTTGGTTCTTGGCGTCTCTTTATNAATAAAAGTGGAACCCGAAGGGTCCGCAAAGCGATCAAAGCCAGTCAAAAACAGATAGTCTGGAGCCCTCCCCCCCCCTCTACACGCTATGTGAAGGTAAAAAGAAAACTGGAAAGGTCAACATCACCAATCAGTACACCCCCTGATTCTATCTTGGTGCCCCTATAATGCCGGGGTGTTCCGTGCCGGGTTCACGCCGGTCAGGCAAACAAAATCGAGTCCTCCACCCCGATTATAAACGCAGACATGGTACGGGGGAAGGGAACTATGGTCCCGTGCGACTGATGTACCCCCGGCCTGCGAGCAGTGTAACTGCAAAAGGTCAAAAACAACGAAGGGAAAAGGACAAAGGCAAAGACAAATAGACAAGTCAAAAGTACAAGCAAACACTCAAACAAACAAGACCACAGAGACAGCACAGGCCCGTCATCTCGAGGGGGTGGTGCAATGGTGCGGCGGTGGGGGGAGGGGGGAAAAAAACAACAACAAAAAACAAACAAACAAACAGTCCAGGAGAGAGTCAATCCGGCACATATCGCGCCACTCGGTCTGCCACATTTCTCGCTTGTTTTCTTCCCTCGCCGATTCCCCCTTCTTCCGCACCGCTCCCGTCCCGTTGGTTCTTGGCGTCTCTTTATTATTGCTGCACTCTTTGTCTCGCTTGGTCGCTCGTTTTCGGCGAGCCTCCTCTTCGTCCTTGTGCCAGGAGGTCATAAACCTCTCAGCTCCCTGCAGCACTCCCTTGTACCACTGCTTTCCTCCCTTCACCTTCGCTGCTTCCGCCCAAACTGGATTCGGGACGGTAGGGTAGGGTAGGGTAGGGTAGGGTAGGGTAGGGTAGGGTAGGGTAGGGTAGGGTATACGGTCTCCGCGCAGGGTTCGCACTACAACCCCCCCCCCTCCCCCCTTTTAGCCGAGGTTAATTGGTGTCGCCACAATAAAAGACCATACAAAAGCCTCGCACCAGGTGATTCTATTATGGACGACCATACATAGTAAATAGGACCAAATAATATTGTTATTTGACAGTAAAAATAGGGGAATATCTAGGCGTTTGTGTGTACCATAGGTCCTATTTGCTATGGTCCCCCGTAGTAATACGACGTACAGTAGTGGTGGTGGTCCCTGTATAGGGGCCGGCTGCCCTATAGAGTGCCGGCGAAATCGCTCGAGACAGACGGGATTGACCAGTGTGGCAGTGTGTGGAGTTGTAGTGCCGGTTGTTGCCGCTATAGTGCCGGTTTCATTGGCTGGCCCCTATATACCGGCACTATAGAGGGAACGGCACTATTACTGTAGGTGGTGTTTATTCGCGGCCCGTATGATATGCACTACTACTGTACGTTGTGAGTACGCCGTATACAGGACACACACACGGGCGGATTTTTCCTGCAAGGGCTTGTTGTGTCCTTGGTAATCGCCATCACGACCGGGATGTCACCAGACACACAAACAGACTTGATGCGCTACTTACTACTACTACGGTTTTTATCGTGAGATGGTTATTATGCATTAGATCTGTGTATGTTCCCCATCCGACAGCAACGTATGTACATGTATGTGCAGCATGATGATGAGCTTCAGCGTCGATCGATCACGAGCACGCGGGTCGACGAGGGAAGAACGGGCTGAAGTTTTCTCGCGCGATGGAAACGAAGGCACGGACCGTACCTAGTGGGATGGGGGGGGGCAGGAGAGCCTCTCTACTCTATGTGACCCCGGATCAGAGTTTTGCGACTACGTAGGAGGCAGAGAGAAAAAAAAGGGCGAAGAAAAAGTAAAAGGCAGAAAAATGAAACTAAAGAAAGGAACACAATACTTGCAGTGGTTCACCGTTATTGCATCCCGCACAGCGTCCTTCGTTACATATAGGGTGTCTCCTTGGGGGCTGCGTCGGTGCCTAAACAAAAGAAGGGGGTTCCATATACCTATAACATAGCTTGGCCCTGAACTCCACATGATGACTTGCGAAAAGAAAAGGAAAAAAAAAAAACGAGGGAAGGGAAGCTAGAAACCAAGTATAGAAACCTATCTACGAGCATATGTACGCACAAACTCTAACTCCCTTAGACTTGTGTATTGCACCGGTACCTCCTTCTGGCTTTTCATCGATCTACGACAGTATGCTCCCTCCTTCCCCTATTTACGGGGGGGGCATAGTAAATAGGACCTATGGTGTACACAAAAAACTATATATTTACCAAAATTTTACTAACAATATTTGGTCCCATTTACTATGGTTCCCCGTAATTGCAGCCTGGCGGTCCCTCGCAGTACGTAGCGTTGTGCGCAAGCTTGTACCGGTAAGCTCGACGTGAAAAAAATCGCGACCTGTGATTGGTCATTGGGAAATCGTTTGGAAAAGGTTTTTCTCACATCGGTTTAAGATCATCTACAGATATATAAATCTACAGATAGATCATCTGCAGATAGATCATCGACAAAATAGATCATCTACCGATGGATCATGATCTAGATCATCTACAGATAGATCATGATGTAGATCATCTAAAGATAGATCATCTACAGATAGATCATGATCTAGATCATCCATAGATATGTCATGATCTGGATAATTTAGTTCCTTATCTGCCGTTGGTTCATTATCTGCCGTTACGAGAGATTGCGCAGGATCTGCGTACGTAGTACAGATTCAACCCAGGGAAACATGTGCTACGGCGACGCAGATTACACAGCTCCCCCACCCGACAACATGAGCTAGGTCATATCATATTGATCTGCCTTGAAAGGTCTACCGCTTATAGATCATCAAGTGGGAATGATCTATCTGATCTACCTGATCCATATGATCTGTCTGAGGGGTGCACTATTTACAGGTTAGACGCTTTGTTTCCTACTGCCTGGCTAAACGGCGTCTTCTTTCTGGCGATGCTTGCAGCTTGCAGCCCACCACCTCTGGACGATACATTTTCGGGGAGAAAATGAAATATATACATACCTGGTGTTACGCAATATAATAATAATAATATAATTGACCTTCGGACAATGTGCAGGGCAGTATCATTCGTTCAGAATGAAAAAGATGACACAGTTTGTCAAATACCACCAATAATCCCATCTAATCAATCCTCTTTCCTGCGTACACTCAATGGAATACTCACTATCATCAGTATTCATGTTGCAAGGGCTCCGCATGGGTGCCGGCATTCGCCGGCACCCATGCTCCGGATAGGAAAACATGCCTCCCCGTTCCAGGGTGAGAGAGTGTTATAAGACTTAGATCGGTTAGGTAGGTGATTGGTTACCCTTTTACCAGTAGTCCAACGGACAAAGATCTTGACGGGATCGAGCCACCGACAAGTGTTGCAGGAAGACGGCAATTCCAAGTCAACTGTTTTTTACAGGATTAATGAAGTCCATCAATGCCCAAGTGTACGGTAGGTGCTTTTCAGGATGAGAGCAAAATGCCACAATGTGTCAGCAGTCAGCAGTCCTCATTCACATCAATCATCACTGTCATTTCTGAGGCTCGTTGCTTTCCGATATTCAGTCCTCGCCCTCATTTCTCAAACGTTCACACAACAAAACACACCCCCTCAGGCGAATTTCCAAGCTGACTTTCTATCATATCACCCGGGGGTGATAAGTTAACACACCCCCTTTGACGAATTTCCAAGCCGAGTTTCTACCCTATCACCCGGGGGTGATCATATAACACACCCCCTCGCACGAATTCCCAAGCCGATTTTCTACCCTATCACCCGGGGGTGATAAGTTAGTACACCCTCTCAGACGAATTTCCAAGCTGACTTCCTACCCTATCACACGGGGGTGATCATATAACACACCCCCTCGCACGAATTTCCAAGCGGACTTTGTACCCTATCACACTGGGTGTTAAGATAATAACACACACCCTCGGGCGAATTTCCAAGCTGATTTTCTCGCGTATACTGTAATCAAGTTACCACACCTCCTCGGACGAATTTCCAAGCTGGTTTTCTACCGAATCACCCGGGGGTGATGAGATGAGTTAACACACCCCCTCGAGCGATTTTCCCAAGCTTCTTTTTTCACGACAACGGGAAGAGAGTGGGTGAAAAAACGCCGAAGCGACGCGTCTACTACGGAGGAGGGGAAAGAGGTCGACGACAATATTCCCAACGCCACACCGTTTATTTTCGTTGTGTGTTCCCCCCCCTTGCTCCGTCTCGAAAGGGATGCATGGTCAATGGTCAAATGACTAAGGCAAGCAACAAATAAGTACGCCCCCTATATAAATATATGATATATTTATGATATATTTATGATATATTTATAGGTTGGGTTGGCGTCGGTTGGCAACGACGCTGTAAAACACGCCACTCGCTGCGTGAGCTAGACAACCAGGGTGCCGTTTTTTTTTGTTATTTTTTTTTGGCGGTCACCAAAGCTGGCGGTCGAGTAGATCATTTGTGCGGGTGGAGAACCTTTGCTCCGCACAAGGGGAATGGTCGTATCACGTAGTGTTAATATGGTAAGGCGTCCGCGAGGCAGTTACATAGTAAAACCCATTGCTGTCTCCGGAAGTGGCCACACCAGAAATTAAATTAACTCATTGAAGCTGTCGTCCATATGCAAGTCCGCCTCAGAGGCGGTTCTTAGCAGGATGCAGCTCACCCTCCATGCGACTCGCCCAATACCTCACGGCGTTTCGCGCTTGGTGCAAGCAATGTCTGCACTGGTTGGTGAAAACCCAACGCGTCCGTCCCGGCATTGTAGGGATGCGAGGGTCTATGGTCATATGACTACGGCCGTGCACAACATGAGTACACCCCCCCTCCGTAGCGAAAGTCCTAAACTATTATGATTAGAAAGGAGCGCCCCTGCCCATTTGTAGGTCTCTATTCAGGTGACTTCTTTTCGGAGAGGGGTGTCCAAAAGTTTCGTCTTTTTTTTGAAACTTTTTTGAAATGGCACCGGTACAGCCATGTTTCTTTCTGCTATCCTCCAGCACATAAGCGTCCATAGCCACACGCCTCAGAACAAAAAAATGGGTGCTCAACAACGAGCCGACCGCAGTAGTCAATGAACTCAAGCATATCTGATACGGGCATCCGCCGTATTGGCCAGTAGCCTATTGAACTACAGCAGTAGCCTCTTGAACTACGGCAGTAGCCTATTGGACTACAGTAGCCTATTGGACAACAGTAGTATATAGCTTCAAAGTTGATCACTCAAAAAGCATTCCACTTCGAAAACTAAAAGAGAAAACCGAAGGGGGAAAAAAAAAAACAGAAGGGAAACCTATCACACGCATGAAGTACGTACGTAGCGAAAACCATTTATTGTTGCTTTCGGGTTAATGACCTCCCGAAAAAAGGTAATAACTTGTGCTTCCACACGGTTCGGGTATGTTTTATGAACAAGCAGTGAGTGAGGGCGAAACATTAGATGGTGGTCACGAAAAGGCGTGAGAAGCCTACAAGTAGAGGGAGAGGTCGAGGGAGCACATCTATCTATTAATATATCCACGGGCACCTATTTATTGCCAGGTACGTTGCGGTTTCACCTATAAGAAGAACAAAAAAACGCCTCTGGACCTACCCGACCGGGTATATTTCGCGAGACAAAGCAGCACTACGAACAGTATTCAGGGAGAGGCTACGGCGGTAGAGGTGAACCATGCCCTTCACTGAAGGAGGCCCATACTATTAATGATCGTAAGTCAAAAACTGATTTTGCTGCAGGAAACTAAAAACACTACGAGTATGCATACAATGCCATAGCCTTACTGTTGTTGTTGTCTTCACATCAAAAACCGTGCCGGTCTCTCTATCCAGTACCTCCATCTGTCCGTACTAGTCCAACACTTGACACGGTCGATTCCCGTGGTCACAGGCTAACTTACCCAAAAAAGGTACACTGAAATAAAAGTGGAACCCAAAGGGCCCGCAAAGCGATCAAAGTCAGTCAAAAACAGATAGTCTGTACAGCGAAAAATTATTGCAACACAATAAATGTAGGTTAAGGAGCCCCGCCCCCCGTTTTTTTGGGCGGTCACCAAGACTGGCGGTCGAGTTAGGTCATTTGTGCGGGGTGGAGAAACCTTTGCACCGCACAAGGGGAATGATCGTACCACGTAGTGTGTATACTCCGTATGATAAGGCACCCGCGAGGCAGTTACGTAGTGCTCCCATTCATTGCTGTCTCAGGAAGTGGCCACACCATAAATTGAATTAACTCATATGAAGCTGTCACCATATGCAAGTCCGCCTCACAACGGTTCTTAGTAGGATGCAGCTCACCCTTCATGCGACTCGCCCAACAAACACCTCAGGCGTGCGCGCTTGGTGCTAGCTATGCATTCTGCCTGGTCGGTAAAAACCCCACTGTCTCCGTCCCGAGCATTGTGAAGAGAGATGCGAGAGGGTTTATGGTCATACGACTACGGCCATGCAGTGAATATGAAGTACACCCCCCCAGCGACGAATTTCCGAGCCCGATTTTCTTCCAAAGCGTGCCTTAGGGGGGCACGCCACAACGTAAATTGTGGCTTTGGAAAAGGTCTCGACCAGATTTTTCCATAGACGCATGCATCGCTTGGCGTTTGCATCTTCCCCATTTGATGAGGAAATCGGCTTGGAAATTCGTCTGAGGGGGTGTGTTAACTTATCACCCCCGGGTGGTAAGGTACGTACAGCAGTACTGCTGTTGTTGTGCCTGGCATATTCGTGTTTATACGAGTACCGGCTGCTGTGGCATCTCCGGTAGTCGAGTGGTACACCTCGTACTTGTATATACCTGGTATATGTTATTCCTCGTGTTGTACCTGTGGTACTTGCTGGAAAACGATCGTAACCCGCATCCTTACGGTATACACTACCAGAACCCTCTTGACATTCCGCATACCGCATGCCGTAAGTAGATCATCCAGGGGTCGCATTACCAACCCACTCATCCTCTCGTGATAAGAAAGAGCCCCGACAAGAAAATCGGCCTGAGATTTACTATTTATAAGGGAAAATACGTACTGGAAACTAGGAGGAGCGATTATACTAAACTTTGTGTGGCACACCTCTCAAACAAGAAATCTAGCCTGGGCCTGTATCCCGGTTTCTTGTTATTACGTATATACGTACATACGCAGGCTACATACCTGTAATATATAAAGAGGGTCGGTAAACTGCTACGTAGACTCCTGAAGACTCTTGTTGACTCTGTGCTGCTGTTGACTTTACCCCAGATGGGTTAGAAACACGCCCCCGAAAGTATCGTAGTTCGTACGGTACCTCTGGTATGTTTCAGTCCGTGGCTGCTCGAAAAAGCTCATCAAAAGAGAAAGGGCAAAGGCTTGACAGCGCTTTCTGTGCAAGAGCCTGGCACCCTCAGCCCTGAGCGCACCCTTGGTGCTGCTGGTGTAGCACAGCAGCAGCGTTGGCTAGGGGCATGCCCGTCATGCTCGTATGATGTGTACAAGCAGTACGTAGCAGTACAGCAGCAACAGTACTCGTAGTATGCTGGCATCTCCTCGTACGATAGGTATCATGTTGCTGTGTGCTGTGTATGTTTTCTGTATTTCACCTCGTCGCTCCACGTGGTCTCTCGCACCGGTGGAGTGTTGACGTACCCCGCACAACACGTAGATACCAGCAAGCCAAGCGTGCAGACGACAGTTGCAGCTCCCCAGCCTCTGTCGAGGTGAGGGGGTTGGTTTGCTCCGCTGTTGCTGCTGCTGGAGCTGCCTTTCTCCTATTGGCTTCTTGATTCTGATTGGTGGGGAATTCATCCGCAATTCGTCCCGAATACCAGTACCGAATATCAGACCGAAAACCGACTTATAGTACTCGAATCTGCCGATTTGCCCATGTGTTAGTTTTTTAACCGAATCCCATGAAATAATGTGAAACCGTCGTATTTGTTTTTCGTTTCAACGTTTTAACCAACGTTTTAACGACAACCGACAACACAACAACGGCGAGCGGCGAGCGGCGAGCGGCGAGCGGCGAGCGGCGGTTAACCTATGGGCTACCATGCTACGTATACCTGACTCTCCAAAAAACGGAGAAGAAGTACGAACTGTTGTCACACGTAGCCCATACGTAGCAGTTAACAGTCAACAGCAGTCAGTCAACGGCAGTCATCACGCAGCCATCCTTACGAACAATCATCATATATAGCAAACGACAAGTAGTCGACAACGTAAAGTCAACTACTACAAGGGGTTTGCGGCTGACGCCGCCCGATCAACGAATCGAACCCAAGACCTTGACAGCGATGATATATAAGAAGCGACAACAATGGCTGGAATCTGATGACGCCAAGCGAGAAAAAAAGAGCATGTCATGTGGACGCTTGGCATTGAGACGATAGTTTCTCGGTGCGGTTGAAAAACACAAAAACCGCGAACAAACTTGAACTCATGGCCCCTCTCCGCAACATATCGCCATAAAACTTCGCACACCAGTATATACCTCCGCTATAAAACCCCTTGAAAGAACAACATGCCTCTAAGAATACACGCCCTACGAAGTCAACGCACGTCAGGCACTCTGTTTTGAAGAAAAAACAAAGAAGAAAACAAAGCCCACGATACTCAGCGCAGATTGAATTGCCCACGAAGCCAACAACACTGCCCGGAGTCCACAACGACTCAACAATAACTATCTCGTACTAAAAAATACCTAATATGAAGTACGTACTACTGCTTGAAGTAAAGAATACACAGCGGCGCAATAATACCGTACCTGGTAGTATTTACAGTAGTAGCGCACCCTTGGCCTGCTACCTGGCGCAGTATCTGACATACACTGTCTGAGGGCTAAATAACTGATGAGAACAACCAACAAACCAAGCACCCACTTTACGTCGAAATACAACAACGATGCTGATCGCGATTTAATAATAATAGTGTAGTGCAGTTGGCATATATACTTCGAGGTATGTATATACTACGTAAATTATGGGACATTGTACGTAGTCTACACTTCTACACCAATGAATAAATAAGATTCAGCTGCTAGTAAATATTGATAATATACTAATAATAGCGTACAGCCACAATAATAGTAGCAGTACAGCCATCAGTGATGAAGAACGAGGTACCACGTATAATATGTATTCAATAACAGTGTCAAAGACTTTTTCTCGCAAAAAAATATGTTGACTATATACGTAGTAGTAGCAGAAAGCGCGAGAAGAGCGTGAGTTAGCAACATTCGATGAAGACCGACGAGCGTTGGGATTGCTGAACCCTCTGCGCGATAAAAATCAAGGCGCGAACCGTAGTGGGGAGGGAGGGAGAGGAGCCTACTTTGTGACCCCGGATTTGTGTTACCACTATGATTATGGAGGGAGAGGGACAGAAGTACATAATAAATGGGATGATACGGCTCACATATTCAACAACGAACGCTACGATGCACGACGGAGACTTGCGCAAAGGTGACTGCATTAGAGTATAGATACGTGGACGTATGAAGCGGTGATACGTGGGTAATTGATAGCGAAATTTCCTGGAAATTTCTATATAGTTATATAATATGTGATGATGGTAAAAAAGGCTATTCGCAAAGGGGCGCGACTCTACGAAGGTAGGAGATGAACGGAGCTAATGGTGGCACCGTATTCGACGGCGATAGATGAACCGGAGCTAATGGTGGCATCGTATTCGACGTCAAGATGAACCAGTGAGCAGAACGGCGAACGGCTTATCGCTAACGTTATTTTCAACTGATAAGAGAACTACTACTACAGTACATACCGGTAAAAACTGGAGGTTTTTCGTTTTTTTCGGCCGATCGCCCGCACGTAAAGTCACACCATCATCGTCATGCATCAATCACCATCTGACAATGTGCAGCTCTTATCACAATCATACCATTCACATACACCTATCATAATCGTCAATCTTCCCTGAATACTATTAATAGACAAACGTACACCAATAAATAATGCCGTCCCCTTATGAATGGCTTTACCGACTCCTCACCGACGTTTCAGCTCTCAACGCTGAAAGGGTGACATATACTTGTGCCTTTCAGTAAAATCTACAGTATCTATTCTATGTTCCCTCATCATCATCAGATATTCCGTCATTGTTATCACTACGAGTACTGACGAGTACGACAATAATAATGCAGTGCACTCACGCGGGGGCCGTGGCAAGGCAGCCAGACGGGCGACTCCCGAAACGACTGATGTTCGGGGAGCTGGTGGGGGGGAAGGACCCGGGCGCGGGGTGCCCGGAGCGGAACTGGCAGACGTGCCTGAAGGACGACTTCAAAGCGTTCGGAGCTACGCACGGCTCTACGGACGACCAGAGACGTGTCTTCGGAGTCCCGAATCCAGTTTGGGCGGAAGCAGCGAAGGTGAAGGGAGGAAAGCAGTGGTACAAGGGAGTGCTGCAGGGAGCTGAGAGGTTTATGACCTCCTGGCACAAGGACGAAGAGGAGGCTCGCCGAAAACGAGCGACCAAGCGAGACAAAGAGTGCAGCAATAATAAAGAGACGCCAAGAACCAACGGGACGGGAGCGGTGCGGAAGAAGGGGGAATCGGCGAGGGAAGAAAACAAGCGAGAAATGTGGCAGACCGAGTGGCGCGATATGTGCCGGATTGACTCTCTCCTGGACTGTTTGTTTGTTTGTTTTTTGTTGTTGTTTTTTTCCCCCCTCCCCCCACCGCCGCACCATTGCACCACCCCCTCGAGATGACGGGCCTGTGCTGTCTCTGTGGTCTTGTTTGTTTGAGTGTTTGCTTGTACTTTTGACTTGTCTATTTGTCTTTGCCTTTGTCCTTTTCCCTTCGTTGTTTTTGACCTTTTGCAGTTACACTGCTCGCAGGCCGGGGGTACATCAGTCGCACGGGACCATAGTTCCCTTCCCCCGTACCATGTCTGCGTTTATAATCGGGGTGGAGGACTCGATTTTGTTTGCCTGACCGGCGTGAACCCGGCACGGAACACCCCGGCATTATAGGGGCACCAAGATAGAATCAGGGGGTGTACTGATTGGTGATGTTGACCTTTCCAGTTTTCTTTTTACCTTCACATAGCGTGTAGAGGGGGGGGGAGGGCTCCAGACTATCTGTTTTTTTACTGGCTTTGATCGCTTTGCGGACCCTTCGGGTTCCACTTTTATTTCAGTATACCTTTTTTTGGGTAAGATAGCCTGTGACCACGGGAATCGACCGTGTCAAGTGTTGGATTAGTACGGACAGATGGAGGTACTGGATAGAGAGACCGGCACGGTTTTTAATGTGAAGACAACAACAACAACAACAGTCATCATTCTTTCACACAAGGGCAGGGTCAAGGGGGAGCAGTCCTACTACTACTACTACTACTACTACTACTACTTACTATTGGTGTTGGTGGTGCTGATGCTGCTGTTTGTTACTACTGCTGCTGCTGTTGCTATGCTGCTGCTGTAACAGCAGTTTGTTGTTGTTTGTGCTGCCGCTGTAACAGCAGCTAGCTATATACTACTTGCTGTAGTTGCTGTTGTCAGCTGTTGTTGTTGTTGTTGTTGTTGTTGTTGTTGTAGTTAGTTGGAAAAATGACCAATCAGAAAATTGCGAACACGAAACGTTTAGCTACTGCTGCTGCTGATGCTGCTGCTGCTGCTGGCCCTGTCTGTCTGTCGTGAAGAGCCACCGGCCTGCATCATCTATATCTATCTATCTATCTATCTATCTATCTATCTGCTGGACTGCGCATACCTTCTTGACGGAATGCACTTTATAACAAACAACACAACACGTAAGCAAGCACACCAACCGACATCCATAACGTTCAACGGCGGCAGTTCTTACAAAGTTAAAGTTACTTAACCTGTGGTACTGTAGTAGCATTTTCACGGAATGATAATACCTGTCTGTCTCTCACGCGTAGCAGAGAGCATCAATGGATATATATATATATATATATATATATATGCGGCGGCGAGGATATAATATTATTAAAACGAACTTCCAAATATAACATAGGGGGGGGGGAGTGTGCTCATGTGAACGTCAAAGTCGGGGGGGGGCGCTCCGGCCCCCTCCCGGCCCTACAACAACACGCCTGCAGGCATAAATGGTGTCCACCCGCCTCGACATCACGGGTAAATGCGTGGTCCGGTACATAATATGCGCCCCCCCCCCGAACGAGGGTCATGGTTCATATGACTAAGGCCGTGCACAAAATGATAACCCCCCCCCCCCGCTTATGGTCATACGACTACGGCTATGCAATGAAAAAATGAAGTACCACCCCACGCCCCCGCCTCCCGCCGCCGTCTTTCACGCGTGGTGTTTGTGGCCGTACCCACGTCCCATCAGCGCGCCTCTCCCCACGATATCAATGTAGCCCATAATCTGTCCCTTCTAGCGCACCCCAAAGCTGCAAGTTCGAGCAGGGAGGAGTATAGGGTAGGGTAGGGTAGGGTAGGGTAGGGTAGGGTAGGGTAGGGTAGGGTAGGGTAGGGTAGGGTAGGGTAGGGTAGGGAAGGGTAGGGTAGGGTAGGGTAGGGTAGAGTAGGGTAGGGTAGGGTAGGGTAAGGTAGGGTTGGGTTGGGTAGGGTAAGGTAGGGTAGGGTAGGGTAGGGTAGGGTAGGGTAGGGTAGGGTAGGGTAGGGTAGGGTATACGGTCTCCGCGCAGGGTTCGCACTACAACCCCCCCCCCTCCCCCCTTTTAGCCGAGGTTAATTGGTGTCGCCACAATAAAAGACCATACAAAAGCCTCGCACCAGGTGATTCTATTATGGACGACCATACATAGTAAATAGGACCAAATAATATTGTTATTTGACAGTAAAAATAGGGGAATATCTAGGCGTTTGTGTGTACCATAGGTCCTATTTGCTATGGTCCCCCGTAGTAATACGACGTACAGTAGTGGTGGTGGTCCCTGTATAGGGGCCGGCTGCCCTATAGAGTGCCGGCGAAATCGCTCGAGACAGACGGGATTGACCAGTGTGGCAGTGTGTGGAGTTGTAGTGCCGGTTGTTGCCGCTATAGTGCCGGTTTCATTGGCTGGCCCCTATATACCGGCACTATAGAGGGAACGGCACTATTACTGTAGGTGGTGTTTATTCGCGGCCCGTATGATATGCACTACTACTGTACGTTGTGAGTACGCCGTATACAGGACACACACACGGGCGGATTTTTCCTGCAAGGGCTTGTTGTGTCCTTGGTAATCGCCATCACGACCGGGATGTCACCAGACACACAAACAGACTTGATGCGCTACTTACTACTACTACGGTTTTTATCGTGAGATGGTTATTATGCATTAGATCTGTGTATGTTCCCCATCCGACAGCAACGTATGTACATGTATGTGCAGCATGATGATGAGCTTCAGCGTCGATCGATCACGAGCACGCGGGTCGACGAGGGAAGAACGGGCTGAAGTTTTCTCGCGCGATGGAAACGAAGGCACGGACCGTACCTAGTGGGATGGGGGGGGGCAGGAGAGCCTCTCTACTCTATGTGACCCCGGATCAGAGTTTTGCGACTACGTAGGAGGCAGAGAGAAAAAAAAGGGCGAAGAAAAAGTAAAAGGCAGAAAAATGAAACTAAAGAAAGGAACACAATACTTGCAGTGGTTCACCGTTATTGCATCCCGCACAGCGTCCTTCGTTACATATAGGGTGTCTCCTTGGGGGCTGCGTCGGTGCCTAAACAAAAGAAGGGGGTTCCATATACCTATAACATAGCTTGGCCCTGAACTCCACATGATGACTTGCGAAAAGAAAAGGAAAAAAAAAAAACGAGGGAAGGGAAGCTAGAAACCAAGTATAGAAACCTATCTACGAGCATATGTACGCACAAACTCTAACTCCCTTAGACTTGTGTATTGCACCGGTACCTCCTTCTGGCTTTTCATCGATCTACGACAGTATGCTCCCTCCTTCCCCTATTTACGGGGGGGGCATAGTAAATAGGACCTATGGTGTACACAAAAAACTATATATTTACCAAAATTTTACTAACAATATTTGGTCCCATTTACTATGGTTCCCCGTAATTGCAGCCTGGCGGTCCCTCGCAGTACGTAGCGTTGTGCGCAAGCTTGTACCGGTAAGCTCGACGTGAAAAAAATCGCGACCTGTGATTGGTCATTGGGAAATCGTTTGGAAAAGGTTTTTCTCACATCGGTTTAAGATCATCTACAGATATATAAATCTACAGATAGATCATCTGCAGATAGATCATCGACAAAATAGATCATCTACCGATGGATCATGATCTAGATCATCTACAGATAGATCATGATGTAGATCATCTAAAGATAGATCATCTACAGATAGATCATGATCTAGATCATCCATAGATATGTCATGATCTGGATAATTTAGTTCCTTATCTGCCGTTGGTTCATTATCTGCCGTTACGAGAGATTGCGCAGGATCTGCGTACGTAGTACAGATTCAACCCAGGGAAACATGTGCTACGGCGACGCAGATTACACAGCTCCCCCACCCGACAACATGAGCTAGGTCATATCATATTGATCTGCCTTGAAAGGTCTACCGCTTATAGATCATCAAGTGGGAATGATCTATCTGATCTACCTGATCCATATGATCTGTCTGAGGGGTGCACTATTTACAGGTTAGACGCTTTGTTTCCTACTGCCTGGCTAAACGGCGTCTTCTTTCTGGCGATGCTTGCAGCTTGCAGCCCACCACCTCTGGACGATACATTTTCGGGGAGAAAATGAAATATATACATACCTGGTGTTACGCAATATAATAATAATAATATAATTGACCTTCGGACAATGTGCAGGGCAGTATCATTCGTTCAGAATGAAAAAGATGACACAGTTTGTCAAATACCACCAATAATCCCATCTAATCAATCCTCTTTCCTGCGTACACTCAATGGAATACTCACTATCATCAGTATTCATGTTGCAAGGGCTCCGCATGGGTGCCGGCATTCGCCGGCACCCATGCTCCGGATAGGAAAACATGCCTCCCCGTTCCAGGGTGAGAGAGTGTTATAAGACTTAGATCGGTTAGGTAGGTGATTGGTTACCCTTTTACCAGTAGTCCAACGGACAAAGATCTTGACGGGATCGAGCCACCGACAAGTGTTGCAGGAAGACGGCAATTCCAAGTCAACTGTTTTTTACAGGATTAATGAAGTCCATCAATGCCCAAGTGTACGGTAGGTGCTTTTCAGGATGAGAGCAAAATGCCACAATGTGTCAGCAGTCAGCAGTCCTCATTCACATCAATCATCACTGTCATTTCTGAGGCTCGTTGCTTTCCGATATTCAGTCCTCGCCCTCATTTCTCAAACGTTCACACAACAAAACACACCCCCTCAGGCGAATTTCCAAGCTGACTTTCTATCATATCACCCGGGGGTGATAAGTTAACACACCCCCTTTGACGAATTTCCAAGCCGAGTTTCTACCCTATCACCCGGGGGTGATCATATAACACACCCCCTCGCACGAATTCCCAAGCCGATTTTCTACCCTATCACCCGGGGGTGATAAGTTAGTACACCCTCTCAGACGAATTTCCAAGCTGACTTCCTACCCTATCACACGGGGGTGATCATATAACACACCCCCTCGCACGAATTTCCAAGCGGACTTTGTACCCTATCACACTGGGTGTTAAGATAATAACACACACCCTCGGGCGAATTTCCAAGCTGATTTTCTCGCGTATACTGTAATCAAGTTACCACACCTCCTCGGACGAATTTCCAAGCTGGTTTTCTACCGAATCACCCGGGGGTGATGAGATGAGTTAACACACCCCCTCGAGCGATTTTCCCAAGCTTCTTTTTTCACGACAACGGGAAGAGAGTGGGTGAAAAAACGCCGAAGCGACGCGTCTACTACGGAGGAGGGGAAAGAGGTCGACGACAATATTCCCAACGCCACACCGTTTATTTTCGTTGTGTGTTCCCCCCCCTTGCTCCGTCTCGAAAGGGATGCATGGTCAATGGTCAAATGACTAAGGCAAGCAACAAATGAGTACGCCCCCCCCCCCCCTATGATATCCGGCGCTAAAAAAGCGCCCCAGCGGGTGTGTTGTCTTGCGTGCTACCAGGGCATACGGTAGTCTTATGAACGACGCGTGTGCTACGATACAGGTACGTAGCGTTTTCTTTTGGCTGATTTTTTTTCTGAATGACCGGGGGGAAGGGGGGGGGTGTACTTCATAGTCATGCATGGCCGTAGTCGTATGACCATAGACCCTCGCATCCCTACAATGCCGGGACGGAGCATGTCGGGTTTTCACCGACCAGGCAGACATTGCTAGCTAGCACCAAGCGCGAAGCGCCGTGAGGTGTTTGTTGGGCGAGTCGCATGAAGGGTGAGCTGCATCCTACTAAGAACCGCTTGTGAGGCGGACTTGCATATGGGTGACAGCTTCATTGAGTTAATTCAATTTATGGTGTGGCCACTTCCTGAGACAGCAATGAATGGGAGCACTACGTAACTGCCTCGCGGGTGCCTTATCATACGGAGTATACACACTACGTGGTACGATCATTCCCCTTGTGCGGTGCAAAGGTTTCTCCACCCCGCACAAATGACCTAACTCGACCGCCAGTCTTGGTGACCGCCCAAAAAAACGGGGGGCGGGGCTCCTTAACCTACATTTATTGTGTTGCAATAATTTTTCGCTGTACAGACTATCTGTTTTTGACTGACTTTGATCGCTTTGCGGGCCCTTTGGGTTCCACTTTTATTTCAGTGTACCTTTTTTGGGTAAGTTAGCCTGTGACCACGGGAATCGACCGTGTCAAGTGTTGGACTAGTACGGACAGATGGAGGTACTGGATAGAGAGACCGGCACGGTTTTTGATGTGAAGACAACAACAACAGTAAGGCTATGGCATTGTATGCATACTCGTAGTGTTTTTAGTTTCCTGCAGCAAAATCAGTTTTTGACTTACGATCATTAATAGTATGGGCCTCCTTCAGTGAAGGGCATGGTTCACCTCTACCGCCGTAGCCTCTCCCTGAATACTGTTCGTAGTGCTGCTTTGTCTCGCGAAATATACCCGGTCGGGTAGGTCCAGAGGCGTTTTTTTGTTCTTCTTATAGGTGAAACCGCAACGTACCTGGCAATAAATAGGTGCCCGTGGATATATTAATAGATAGATGTGCTCCCTCGACCTCTCCCTCTACTTGTAGGCTTCTCACGCCTTTTCGTGACCACCATCTAATGTTTCGCCCTCACTCACTGCTTGTTCATAAAACATACCCGAACCGTGTGGAAGCACAAGTTATTACCTTTTTTCGGGAGGTCATTAACCCGAAAGCAACAATAAATGGTTTTCGCTACGTACGTACTTCATGCGTGTGATAGGTTTCCCTTCTGTTTTTTTTTTTCCCCCTTCGGTTTTCTCTTTTAGTTTTCGAAGTGGAATGCTTTTTGAGTGATCAACTTTGAAGCTATATACTACTGTTGTCCAATAGGCTACTGTAGTCCAATAGGCTACTGCCGTAGTTCAAGAGGCTACTGCTGTAGTTCAATAGGCTACTGACGCGTGCTACGATAGTAGAGGTGGTGCACCATGTTTTTGTTCTGAGGGTGTGGTGGCTTATTGTGAGGAGCAAGATCGGCCCGAAAAAAAAGTTTACAAAAAAAAAACAGACGGAAAAAAACATGGACCCCAACCCCTCTCCAGCAAAGAGAGGTCACCTCGAAGTAAAGAAGCACCCTACAGAAATGGCAGCAGGGTGCCCCTTTACTTCTAAGGTGGCTTTTCCGCCGGGGAGGGTGTACTCATGTTGTGCACGGCCGTAGTCATATGACCATAGACCCTCGCATCCCTACAATGCCGGGACGGAGCGCGTTGGGTTTTCACCAACCAGGCAGACATTGCTTGCACCAAGCGCGACACGCCGCTGAGGTATTGGGCGAGTCGCATGAAGGGTGAGCTGCATCCTACTAAGAACCGCATTGAGGCGGACTTGCATATGGACGACAGCTTCAATGAGTTAATTTAATTTCTGGTGTGGCCACTTCCGGAGACAGCAATGGGTTTTACTATGTAACTGCCTCGCGGACGCCTTACCATATTAACACTACGTGATACGACCATTCCCCTTGTGCGGAACAAAGGTTCTTCACCCCGCACAAATGATCTACTCGACCGCCAGCTTTGGTGACCGCCAAAAAAAAATAACAAAAAAAACGGCACCCTGGTTGTCTAGCTCACGCAGCGAGTGGCGTGTTTTACAGCGTCGTTGCCAACCGACGCCAACCCAACCTATAAATATATCATCAATATAGTTAAATCGATATAGGGGGGCGGAGATTCCTACAACCCAAAGCAGGGGGGGGGGTTACTAAAACCAAGTGAAAAAAAATGAAAATAAGGATAATTTATTTATTTTTCCATTTTCTTATTTCATCATGTGATCACAACGGTTGCAACGGTTTTCTATTCCGACCTCTGGGGGTGTGGTGTGTCGTTTTATCTTTTTTCTGGACGCCCCTGTCATACCCGATGAACAATGCCATGGCAACTAATACAATGAACAATATTGCGACACAAGAATGAATGAAAGTCCGACGATGTTTTGGCCAAACCATTCAGAAAACATTTCAGCCAAAAAAAAGTGCTATTTTTGTTTTTCCATCCTATTTATTATCTTCGCACTTCTGTCCCTCTCCCTCCATAGTCGTAACTCGGACCCGGGGTCACAAAGCAGGCTCTTCTCCCTCCTCCCCACTACGGTTCGTGCCTTCATTTGTATCGCACAGAGGGTTTAGCGTTCCCAACGCTCGTCGATTTTCGTCGAATTTTGCTAACTCACGCTCTCGCGCTTTCCGCTAGTCAAGATATTTTTTGCGAGAGAAAGTCCCTACGAGCATGCACTCGGGGGGGCTCGAACTCACGACCTTGACTCTAACAGGGACGAGATTTACCTGCCATTCCACCGGGGACGCCGGTATACTTACTTGCCTCTATCGTAGCACTCGTCACCTATATACTATCCTTTAAAGGGGACTATAAATACCTACGTACTCTATATCTATATCATATCGTACGTATCTGCATTTATTTGTTTTTGCCATTCGGCCATGTGCAGGTTTTCGTGTAACTGGCTGGAGCTCTCAAGTGAGAATTGGCAAATACCGGTACCAGTCAGTACCAAGTACCAGTCTGTCCGCACGCGTATCATTCGTAAAAAATGGCCGTTTTGTTTTTTAGCAAATATAGATATGGATACTCAATCGTTACTAATATTTGTATTATCCTCGCCACCCGACAATGTATGTGTATCATAGTGAATCATAGTGTTAAAATACTGCCCATACTATTTTACAGTAACATGAGCTCCAACACACAATTCGATGCGAGTCGACGAGGGAAGGAAAGGCTGAAGTCTTCTCGCAATAAAAAAGCAAGGCAAGAACCGTAGTGGGAGAGGAGGGAGAGGAGCCTACGTTGTGACCCCGGATCTGAGTTACGACTAGGGAGGAGAGAGAAAGGAAGGGCGAAGATAATAAATGGGATGGAAAAAAAAAAAAAAAAAAAAAAAAAAGTAACATGAGCTCCAACACTGATCACTTATAGCACACTCCGAGAGAAGAAAACCACTACGACCGCTCAATCGTTCCTTTATATATAAAGTATATGTATATGTACAGAAATTGCACAGTGCAGTATTAACTTGAATCTCGGCCGTTGATTATGATGCCGCTGTTTGTTTTCGTTCGATGCTTCTTCTTCTGTGAAGGAAGGAGTGTTTGAGGCAAACATATCAGGAGAGAACACGCTTTCTTTCACCCCTTGACATGCCTTGGCTGACACCAAACTGCTAGGTTTTGGTGTGGAACACTCGGCCCTACACCCTTTTCGCAGCGCACGTTTTACCTTGCTTGGCACTTCGCTTATTAATGACATATTTGCTCTGCGGTTTGACGCGGGCGGGTGATGCAAAAAGAGAACGCTGGAAATCGTGATGATGTTGGTTTTGGGACGCTGTTGTTGCTATAGCTGCGCAAAAAAGTTCTTCGTTGCCGTGCATTTACGTTTTTATCGCACGTATCGCATCTTATGTACGTACCAGGTATTCATACTGCTGTAGTGTTATTAATAAAAGTCTTCATTTTATGTTTCTTCGTCGTTTTCTTGGGGGTTAACGCTCACGCTGCAACATGATGGCAAAAAAAATGTGTACGTATACAATAATAATTCGGGGTATGTTTATGAGTGATCAACGCTGAAGCTCATGCCGCACATTGTCGGATACCGAACCCAACAATACTTATATTAATATATAGTAATATTGATAGTAGTATATGGTAGTAGTAGTAGTAGTAGTAGTAGTAGTAGTAGTAGTAGTAGTAGTAGTAGTAGTAGTAGTAGTCGGTAGTAGTAGTAGTAGCAGTAGTAGTAGCAGTAGTAGTAGCAGTAGTAGTAGTAGTAGTAGTAGTAGTAGTAGTAGTAGTAGTAGTAGTAGTAGTAGCAGTAGTAGTAGTAGTAG
>MEHQ01002488.1:1148764-1166928 GCA_008828725.1 Saccharina japonica
TTTTTTTTTTTTCGTTTCGGTTTCTAGCCCCCCCCCCTCGCCCCCCCGCCCTTCATGTGTTTGCCTGTGGTGTTGAGGTACCCTATTAATAGTAAGGACAGCATGCATGCATGAATGACATTTTGTCTGCATGGTTAAATCCACAATATTAATACCATACTTCGTATATATGTTGTACTTTTTTAAGTGCTGGTATAGACTACTGTACCACCCTGCCGTGGTATGTATGTTTTTCATGAGACAGCTTTTTATGTGGTGGTATAGACGATACCGCCGTGCTGTGGTATGTTTTTCATGCAACAACAGCTCTTCAGGGCTTCAGGGCGTCTATGTCGGTAACCGAGCGATTGTCCTTGGGAGGAAGCGATAAAGTGGTAGCCACCAGAACGGGCGCGTTGCGCACCCGGTGCGTGAGGTACGAGGCGCAACAAGCCTTAACTACGTCCGCTTATTCCCGAGGTTCTTGGGGGGGGGAGGGGGCAAAGCTGCCTTGGAATGAGAGCGGGACATTTTTTTTGTTTTTGTTTCAGTACGTAGAAAACAGAAGGGGTTACGTGTACTCGGAGTACGTCGAGACTATGGGCATGCTTCTCGCTGTAGCTTTTCATGCGCATCAGGGAGGTACCCCATCACCTGCTCGATACTATATATGTATATGTATATATTCCTGGTATACGTATGTATACCTGTTGCGTCCTATTTGCGGGAGACCTTAGTAAATAGAAGCAAACATTTGTTAGAAAAAATAGGTAAACATTTAGGTTTTTGTCCATACCGTGTGTGTGTGTTCTTCACATTAAACCTTCCTTTCTACTCGACGACATCCAGCACACCCAGTGTCCGTGCCGATTCTTCATCCTAAAAAGGTACCAGTTCTGTGGTCACAAAAACTACGACACAAGAGATACTACGCTCGGTGCAGTAAGCAGAGCAGACAATGCAATGTCATATACGACAGGCAAGATCTACCCTGCTAGCAATCCAGGTACATGCAAGAGAAAAAAAAGAGAAAAAAAGAAAACCGTAGGTCGTATTTACTATGGTTCCCCGTAATGACATCACGTGGGCTTGTCTTCGAGCCTATCCCGGCCTTCTCCGCCACACCAAAGGAGAATCCGACACAGCGTCTCGAGTTCCATCACTCGGTCAGTGGTCTGTGCGAATGTATTTAGTTTTATTCTATGAAAAAACGCCCAAGATTTTTGAGATGGGAGTTTCGATCGCGGGGGCGTCTGCTGTTCTACCTATATCATACTGTGGACGGACGGCCTTTTTTTTTTTTTTGAGGCGGCTCTCAATGAATATTTTTTTTGCGCTTGACGGTCATGTACTGGTTTCGTCGCCGTCCGGCGGGCATCTTTTTACCCCGTAGAGCGTGCATGAGTAACCGCACCTCTGTGGCTTGCACTTCGTCCGTACACATGTACGCCTTGGGAGAGAGAGAGAGAGAGATGCATCGGAGTGCCTCGTCCAGGCAGAGCTATGGGTGCACCGCGCGGGCAAGATGATGAACGGATACACAGGAGTAGTCTCCTCAACTCAAGTGCCGTACGGGTACGGGTGGTAGTGGCAGCCCGCGACGGCCTTGAGGGCGTGGCGCGATTCGACACCTCTGTAGATGTTGAATTGAACCCTCGCGAACATTTTCCCAGGGGAGGGGGCATGTTCAAGTCACCAAGATTTTAATTAAATTCGGCGCTGCCATCCATATGCAAGAAAGTCAGTCTCACAAGCGGCTCTTAGCAGGATGCAGGTCACCCCTTCATGCATGCGACTCCCCGAAACACCTCACGGCGCTTCGCGCTTGGTGCAAGCAATGTCTGTACCAGGTTGGTGAAAACCCGACGTGCTCCGTCCTGGCATTGTTGGGATGCGAGGAGGGTCTATGGTGATACAACTTCGGCCATGCATGAGATGAGTACACCCCCCCCCCCCCTCACCCTTCATGCGACTCCTCGCCCAATACTTCGCGGCGCTTCGCCCATGGTGCAAGAAATGTCTGTGCCTGGTCGGTGAAAACCCCGACGTTGGTCCGCCCCGGCATTTTATGCATGCAAGGAGGGTCTATGGTCATACAACTACGGCCATGCGTGACATGAGTACTACACCCCCAACCCCCCCGCCAATCACGCCTCTTCTTCTGCCCCGCCCGCTCCTGTTATGTGCCTCGCGCGCGCGCGTGCTTTTTGCTCGCTGGGCGCTGACGGCGGAAATAATAGAGCGGCGCGGACATGACCACCCTTGTCCTCGACGTGGGAACGAAACTGGAAGCGTTTGACATGGGAGACGCGTTCGTCGGGCCGTGGGACATCGCCAACCTGGTGTCGGACTTCCTGATGGAGAAGATGGGGGCGGAGACGAGCGGCTGCAGCACCAAGGCCCCGACGGCAACGCCTGCCCCTGGCTCTGGCTCTTCCTCCTCCTCCTCCTCCTCCTCCTCCTCCTCATCCTCCTCCTCGGCCGCCGTCGCCGGTGCGAGTGCCGGTGCGGGTGCCGGTGCCAGTGCCGCCGCCGCGCAAGGCACGTTCCGCTTGACGGCGGAGATGGTGGAACAGGTTCAGGCCGACGTCGCGTCGGACTTCGCGCGGTATCGCCTCCTCGTCGACTTCATGCAAGGCGAGGCCAAGTGGGACGAGGTGAACACGGTAATGGCGGTCTACCAGGGCTACAGGCCCGAGGACGAAGCCGTCGCCTCCTCCACCGCCGGGGCGGAGGGGGACGAGGGAGGAGCGCTCCCGGGGGTGCGACGGGGGTGGGCGAAGGCGTTCCCAGGACGGTTTCCCCCGGACCTGAGGACCGCCGAGGGTTTGGTAGAGGCGTTGGAGGCGGACTTTCCGGAGGACCCGGACATGCTGGACGGGCTGGAGGTGATCGTGGAGACCGTGTACGGCGGGGAGGCGAAGAGGGTGAGTTGAATGAATTGGAGGCAGTGCTGTTTTTTTTTTGTGGTGAAAAGCGGATATTTATTTTCTAGTTTGATTTTTTTTGTTTTTTTTTTTTAGATCGAGGATTTTGTGGAAACTCGTCTTTGTTTCAAGCTGCGTACGTACTCTGTAGGATGCTTTGATCGCGCGTACTCTGCACGGTGCGGGTTTTTGTATGACCTGAGGAAGGATGTAAATATATTCATTATTGAGGGGGATCTCATTCTGACAGATGTGAAACTCAGGGGTGTTGGGGGTGTGCATGCATATATTTTTTTTAATAAATATAAAAAAAAAACTGTGAGATCGAAGATTTCGCCCAAAACTCATATTTGCAAGCTGTGTGTCAATACCTTGATCGCGCGTACTTACGGGTTTTTATAGGTTCTCAATGCAGGATGTGCACCGTGTATATGAGGAGAACAAAATAGTGTCAGTGTTGTTTTATAAATTCCCCTTCAACTGCAAAACGACGAGCAGTGGGAGCTGCTGAATGAACCATATCGTACCTCTTCGCGATAGAAATGAAGACACGCATCATACGGGGTGGCGGGGGGAGAAGTACTAAGGCTTGCTCTGTTGGGACAACCTACTGCTCTACCTCCGTCAGCGCTGACCGAGTAGAGTAGTAGGTCATCACTTCTGCCCAAAACAGTGTATGCGTGAGTTCGATCCTCGGCTTCACATCCATCAACTTTTCCATGTAGAAAAAAGGGAAAGGTGGGTTCCTCTATTCTAGCCAGTAGCGCACGGCGAGGGGTTGTTCGCCCCGGAGATGACTGCCGCCGAAACCAAGTGGAACTCCCAAGCTATACATTTTGTTGGTTAGAATGTATAACCAGCCTCCTACTTTACTCAGTCAGCGCTGGCTGAGTATAGAGTAGTAGGTTATCCTTTCTAGCCAACATGCCCAGAAGGCCGCTGAGAGCAAACCCTCCTACACTAATAGTAGTATAATACGAGTCAGAGAGGTGAGAGGGTAGCAGGAAAAGGAGAGAGACTCAGACAGGGGATGAGAGGAAGGATTCCATGGTGCTGATGACGCAGCCAACCCCACGAACTTTGCCATATCCAACCACGCTGGAAAGTAGAGGCGTTGATTAAAAAAACAAAAAAACGAGAAAACAGCGAAGGAGCGGGGGGGGGGGGGTGCGTACTCATTTGTTGCTTGCCTTAGTCATTTGACCATTGACCACGCATCCCTTTCGAGACGGAGCAGGGGGGGGGGGTTCTTCTCTGGCTCGAGGTTTTCGGCCGCCAGCAGCCTTGGCCGGCGACGAAGGGGGGAAGTCGGTGTGGTTGGTCGCGGTTCGGCAAGGTGGTGGCCTGTACTGTCCTAGGTGCCTACGGTACGTACCCCCACTTTGCACAGACATGTAAGGGCTGTTTGGGTCTTCATATTGGTGTACCGTAGCCGTCCCAGTAGTGGTCACCTGCTGGTAGTAAATATTCCTATGATCAGGTAGCCATTTGCGCACTCTGGTTGGCTAACAGGCTACGTACGGGGTACCTGGTATGTGTTCAGCGGCTCAAACCAACCTAAGAGTATTTCCAAGCCACGGCAAGGGGCTCAAACAAACCTAAAGTGTTTTCTCAAGTCACGGCATCCCAAACGGGTGGAGTTTTTCCAAGCGCAGCATCCAAGCCGGCCGAATCAAAATTCAGTGTCTTTCCGAGCACAGCATCCTATTAATAGCACTGATCACGGGCTTAGGCTTAGCTTAGGGTTAGGGTCGGGAGGGTCGGCTTCAGGCGCCAAGCACAAAAAACACCGTAAACGTTCACTGTCAGGGGGTGACCACGCCGCAACCGTCCTTACTTTTACGGACAGAGTGGTATGTAGGGGTGCCCCAACCATTCTTGCCCAAGAAAAAAGCAAAAGTGCTCCTACCCCGACGGACAAAATCCTATTGTAGCCGGCCCCCCAGAGGTGCAGCAACGAAAACGGTTGTAAAAGCACACGAAATTAGTATTCCAACGAAATTGATATTCCAACAAAGTCGGTATTGCACCAAAGTTGGTATTCCATCATAGTTGGTATTCCAGCATAGTTGGTGTTCCATCATAATTGGTATTCCAACAAAGTTGGTGTATCAATAAAATTGGTGTTCCGACAAAGTCGGTATTCCAACAAAATTGGTGTTCAAACAAAAATTTTGGTGTTCCAACAAAATTGGTATTCCAACAAAATTTGTAATCCAACATTAATTCGGATAGTTCCTCCGTTAAGCCGCCCGATTGACAGATTTTTTTCGGCCCGAAAAAGTGCTACTTCCCTCATCGTACCATGCATCATCGGGATCGTGCGAAAGTGGTACCGGTTCCTTGCCGCACTCTCTCGATTCCCTTCGTCTCGCCTTTTATTTGTTCCAGGGCGCTTCGCGGGTCATAACCGGGCCCGCGGTTCGGGTCAAGAAGATTTTTTAATCTCTCACGGGTCGGGTCGGATCAGGTCGGGTCGGGACGGGTCGGGACGGGTCGGGCCGGATCGGGTTAGGAGGTTTTCAAACTCTCACGGGTCGGGTCGGATCGGGTCACGCTTTACTCGACCCGACCCGACCCGACCCGACCCGACCCGACCCGACCCGTGAACCGCCTTGATTGTTCCAGTTCCGATGAGATGGACGGGTACACTACGGCATTTCCGGTTTTGCAGAGAGCTCGGAGTGTCTGGACTCATACACGCCAATTCATGCTCTCGCGGCGAAAGCAGAAAAGCATCGTTGTTGATGAACTACGTTTTTTTGGACGGAGGTGTTCTTGCTTTTCGCCAACAGCTCGCTTCAGGCGTTGCCTCCTTCGGTTGTGGTTCCCGGTTTCTTGCTTGTTGAGCCCGCCGCATCGAGCCTCGCCTGTTGGAGTAGCCTCGTATTTTGCGCTGGATGCCTGCGTGGTTGGCTGTTGTTTGGTTCCGTTGCTTGCCCCCCGCCCCCCCTGGCCATGCGACTCGCCCAACACCTCACGGCGCTTCGCGCTTGGTACTAGCAATGTCTGCCTGGTCGGTGAAACCCGACATGCTCCGTCCTGGCATTGTAAGGATGCGAGGGTCTATGTTCATACGACTACGGCCATGCATGAATATCGAGTACACCCCCGCCCTCGGTGAAAACCCGACATGCTCCGGGACATGCTCCGTCCCGGCATTGTAGGCATGCGAGGGTCTATGGTCATAACACTACGGCCATGCATGAATATCGAGTACACCCCCCCCCTCGGTGAAAACCCGACATGCTCCGGGACATGCTCCGTCCCGGCATTGTAGGCATGCGAGGGTCTATGGTCATAACACTACGGCCATGCATGAATATCGAGTACACCCCCCCCCCCCCCCCCCCCCCCCCCGCCCCTTGACTCCGTTCTTAGTAGGATGCAGCTCACCATTCATGCGACTCGCTCAACACCCCACGGCGCTTCGCGCTTGGTTCAAGCAATGTCTGTCTGGTCGATGAAAACCCGACGTGCTCCGCCCCGGCATTGTAGGGACGCGAGGGTCAATGATCATACGAGTACGGCGATCCATGACATGAGTACAACCCCCCCCCCCCTTCCGATCGCAAGAGAGATTGTAGGCGCGGACAAGAGGCGAAAACCGTTCACACGCACTCTGAAGCCTTGTGTCGCCTCCCCCCCCTTTTCCCTTTCCCTTTCTCTCCCTCTTCCCCTCCCCTCTCTCTTTTTTTCTTCAACTCCTGTGCTACTTGCTGCACAAATTATCCACCTCTATTTTCAAAGGTACTGTTACGTGTGCCGGTAACGCGCGGTGCAGTCGTAAAAAGGCGTTTCAATAATTTGTAGCAACCATACCCCCTCCGCCCCAACTCGGTGCAAGCAATGTCTGCCTGGTTGGTGAAAACCCAACGCGCTCCGTCCCGGCATTGTAGGGATGCGAGCGTCTATGGTCATACGACTACGGCCGTGCACGACATGAGTACACCCTCCCCCCCCAACAGCCAACTTTCACGTGGGAAAAATATAGCACAGACCGAGAAACACTTCGATCGACAATTTTATTGGTTTACGACATCGAACCCTACCCTAAAATACAAATACCAGTTTTAATTGGGGCGCCCCACCGTCAGCCCAATGCTATGCTTCTTACTCGAACACAAACTGGAGTGGAAATAACTTGGTGCCAAGTTAAATTAGGGAGCCCCGCCGTCAGGCCGGTGCTATTTTTCATATCCAAACGCGCCCCCCCCGCTTAACAGCCGAAAGCTTCAACCGCCACCTTCGACGAGTATTCCATCGCTCTGAACTCTGCATCATAACCCCCCCCGGACCCGGCAACATAAAACATTCCGTAGACGGCTTCAGCCCATGCTCAACATGTCCAATTCTTCTTGCGACGTGTTTCATTTCTTGTAACGCCAAAGGCTGATCGCGCAGCCGGATGCCGAGGGGAATGCGGCCTTTGCGCCGACCTGACCTCACCTTGCCAGAACTGCTACCAGGGCAACCCGTCGGCCACTATATGCGCGGAGCTGGAGAAGTACATATTCTGGGACGATCTGCACTTCACCACGGATATCCACGAGTTCATCGCCGAAACTATCAGGCAGTGCGCTGAAGACTCTCCGAACTATGAGCGCGCATGGGTGGAGTTGCTTTGCCCTCAGGGCGCTTGAGTACGTGGTCCACAGAGAGAGCCACATGGTGGGGTAAATTATTCAAGCTTCACGATAGACTCGTAGTCTCGTTGGATATTATCAGTAGTACTCGAGGTGTGCAGTACGCCTACTTTTTGTATGCGCCAGTGATACTACGTAGGGTTTATTTACCGTGTTTTTACGCGAACTAGTTGTTTCGAAATCGTGGTTTGGACGTGGACCGTAACAGGGGCTCCTTCTTATGATATATTTATAGGTTGGGTTGGCGTCGGTTGGCAACGACGCTGTAAAACACGCCACTCGCTGCGTGAGCTAGACAACCAGGGTGCCATTTTTATTTTTTTTGGCGGTCACCAAATCTGGCGGTCGAGTAGATCATTTGTGCGGGGTGGAGAACCTTTGCTCCGCACAAGGGAAATGGTCGTATCACGTAGTGTTAGTATGGTAAGGCATCCGCGAGGCAGTTACATAGTAAAACTCATTGCTGTCTCCGGAAGTGGCCACACCAGAAATTTAATTACCTCATTGAAGCTGTCGTCCATATGCAAGTCCGCCTCAGAGGCGGTTCTTAGCAGGATGCAGCTCACCCTCCCTGCGACTCGCCCGATACTTCAAGGCGCTTCGCGCTTGGTGCAAGCAATGTCTGCCTGGTTGGTGAAAACCCAACGTGCTCCGTCCCGGCATTGTAGGGATGCGAGGGTCTATGGTCATATGACTACGGCCGTGCACGACATGAGTACCCCCCCCCCCCCCTGTCGGATATAGCCGTTGGTTGTAGTCGTACCAATGTCTGACATAGTCTGAATTTGCTGATCGGTGTGGCTTCTGCAGCTGCAAGTGATCTACGGGTATTTCGGCCATACGTATGTTCCCCCGATGGGGCGAATAATTATACGAGGGCCCCGGATGAGGGGGTTAAAACTCCCCTACGACCCGTGCTACGATATAGGGGTAGAGAGAGCGGGCGAGCTTTTGAGGCGGTTACACGCCGAGAGCCCGACAGTCGACGAACGATTTCATAACACGATGTAACAATGCCCCTGTTGAAGGGATGCATGACATATCAGATCACTGTATTAACAGATCACACAAGATAGCTCATTGTGTGTATCACAACTGGACCTGCATCATCGTGTACACATTTTCCACGGGGCTGATCCACGTAATCTACCCTGGTCTGATCTGTACATGTTTCCTTGGTAGTTGCCAGCAGGGTACGGCCATATTATCATATGCGTGTGCCCGGGTTTGTAAGCGCGTTTGTACTCTGATCTGTGCTGATCTGTGTGGCCTTGTACACGTTTTCCACGTGATTGTTTTTTTTTTTTTTTTAATCCTCCGGCGGATGGGTAAAAATAAAGCTTACGCCCTCCACACTTCCACGTCTCACTTCGTGTCGTGTCAATTCACTCCATGCCCCCTCGGAAGTATCAGCCCTTGCTGTCTACTACTCCGGAGACTTGAGGATGTTGACCCGACCTGACCCCCGAAGGGGCCCGGTGCGGTGGGGATACACGTGATGATCTTCTACTGCTGTAGGCATGGTATTTACCTGTATTGCCGGGGACCAGAGTAAAAAGGGGGCCTACGGTACACAAACACCTACATATTTCGCATGCTGCGGTAGAGGCGCAACACGTTTTGTCTGAGGGTGGTTGGTCACTTGAGAGGAGCACTATGATAGCATAACCTCACCCAAAAACTTATTTTACCGGAAACTAAAAATGCTGTATTTTACCCGATGATGAACAATCAGTCCCATGGCCCACAGTAAGTATAAAAGGAAATATCATAACACTGCATCACAAGAAGAATGAAATTCCGACGATTTTTTCGGGTTATTTACCCATTCAGAACTGAAAAAAAATATCCCACACTAATTCCAAATAGTTTGTCCCCAAAAACGGGGGACCGGTTCTTAAGGGGTTAACACCCATTCAGAACTGAAAAAAAATGTCACACGCTACGTACTTTCGAGCAGTTTCTCCCCAAATTCGTGGGACCAGTTCTTAACCCCTTAAGAACGGAATTAGTGTGGGTTCATTATTTCAGTTCTGAATGGGTTATAAGGGGCTAAGGAGCCCCGTCAGCCAGAAAACGTATCAGCCAAAAAAAAAAAGGTGCTATATACGTACAGTAAGTATCTCTATCGTAACACGCGTCTTTTGTGTTGAGTGTTGATTGCCTACCCAGAGGCTGAAGCCTAGATCGCTCAGATCAAGACGCCGTCTTTGTAGTATGTATATGTATATTATGGGAGGGTCTCAAGCTCTTCTTGTCTTGATCGTATAGATCCCACCACGGGTGAATATATGGCCTACTGTGGATCGTGCAGAGAGTATACAGATTGCACTCGTCGGCAAAAATGTGACGCATGCTACGTATACGGAAGAGCTGCACCATTTTTTCTTCGGAGGTTTTTCCCTTGAGGAGCTGTATATACTCCTTTAAACTCACCCAAAAAACTGATTTTGAAGAAACGCAAAAGTGCTATCGTACCAATCATAACCAATGAACGATCCCAGGTCTTTTTACCCCTTTCAGAACTGCAAAACTTATCCCACACTGATTCCAAGTAATTTGTCGCCAAAAACGTGGGGACCGGTTCTTAAGGGGTTAAGTACCTCACGAAAAATGTTGCATCACAAGAATGAAATTCTGACGATTTTGGGCTACAAGTAGAAGGAGCCCCGTCATTCAGACATTAATCAGCCAAAAAGTGCTACATCTATCAGAGCATGCAGATCGTACAGACACATCCCACCCAGGAAAACTTGATTGTGATATCTAGACCATACACATCCCACCCAGGTAAACTTGATTGTGATATCTAGACCATACACATCCCACCCAGGCAAACTTGATTGTGATATGATATGTATCTAGACCATACGCATCCCACCCAGGCAAACTTGATTGTAACATCTACGAGTACGGTAGACCATACAGATACTGTTCAGCAACCATGATATGTACGTACCCCAAGGTATCCAACTGCTGCTGCTGTATCCCGACGTATCCCGCGGTATCTCTCACCGAAATCCTATGGCATCCCGCCGACATTCCCACGCTGTCCCACGGTATCCTACGATGTTCTGAACGACTTCCCCATGGCATTTTGACGGTATTCCGCCGATCTGTGGTATCTCTCGTACTGTACACGTATATAGTCGTATATATATGTATACTGCATATATTAATAAATAGTACTCCTCCTCCCATCTCCCCTCGACCTCTCGGATTAAAAAAAAAAACACACACACACACACATCTACGTAGACTCTTAGGAAATCAGCTCGCGGCCCCTATATATCGGCCGAGATCTATTATTCTATAGATGTATTTATCCTTGATTATTGCCAAGCCCCTAGGGAGATGGGGCACTTCCTTGCTCCCAGTCGCCTGAAGCATGCTACGGGTAGCCTGCATGCAGGTGCACCCTGTTTCTGCCTTCTGAGGGTGGTTGGTCACTTGAGGGCAAAGATGTCGGGAGACAGGACTTTCAACCCTTGACAGACAGCAGCTTTGCCTTGCCTTGACATGCCGTGACTTGACACCAAACTACTATACTTGGTAGGTTTTAGTGTGGAACACTTCGGCCCTACACCCTTGACAGCGCGTGTTTTGCCTCGCTTGACATGTCTCCCGACATATTTGCTTGAGGGGGGGCTCTGTACCTCGGGAGAAAAAGAAAAAAAAGTGCTATATACCCGAGGAGCATTACGAGCACCATGGCCTAACGATACAATGAAAACGATTGCAACGACACAAGAATGAAGTTCGACGAGTTTGGGTTAAGGGCCCGTTTTAACAAAGAAAAAAAAAATCAATTTGGATTAAAAAAAAAATCAAATCTGCTTTTCATTGGTCAACACGCGCACCAGCACCAAAGATTAGGATCTTGGGGGGTGCTGGTGCGTGTGTTGACCACTGAAAAGCGAATTTGAATGTTATTTTTCCGAAATTGAATTTATTTTATAATCGTTAATATAGGGCCCTAAGGAGCCCGATCATTCAGAAAAACATTTCAGATTTTGTTTTCAGCTGAAACGTGCTACTTGTATATGACTCTCTACATATCGTAGCATGCATCCGGCTGTTCCTGTGGCGTTCTTTCTCTTATGTTGTTACGGATCACTCACTCATCCCCTCTTGGCGGGGCTTCAGAGGGCACAAACACAACTGACGATACAGAAATGGCGACAACGGCAAAACGGCCACTGGCGCGATCGGTGGGTGATATGTATATGCAAGAGGTGGTGTCCCCCGAGTTACAATGGTTGAAATGCAAGCAGTTGTACGGTGGCACGGGCGCGACATGACCCTATATATATATACCAATAACGCTGGGCGCTGCTCACGCTGCTCTCCTCGTGGACGGTTGATAAAACGTGCGAAAGGATTGCCGTTACGGATTGCCGTTGGGGGGTACCTATTCGGTCGGCCCTTTCGGTGCTTCAGCCTTCCGAAGGCCGCTGCGTGTATTGAGGGGAAACCTTTTTTTCTTCAGTAGCACTACTTCGTATAAGGAACCGTTTGTGCACGTAGTATGTTACAGGAGTGGCCCCTCTAATAGGCCCAACACCCAAGGCATCATGATTGTTTTGGTGGCTATCCGTTGTATCCCGTACATCCCTTATATCCCATAAAAGGGGTCCGTATCGAAGCGGTTACCTGGTAATGTAACTATTTAATTTGGACGAGGCCTCCTGCGCCGGCAGGGGGTCCTCGCCCGCGGTGTTACCATCCTTACATCAGAGAGTGCCTCGGCCGAGGTGCCTTCAGCGCCGCAGCGTTTCCTGGAAATGACCGCAACTACTTGAAAAATACCACAGTATTATTTTACGCTGGCAACGATCATTCAATGTAAGTATTGGATGGGATAAGGCCTCCTGCCCCGGTCGGTGGTCCTACCTATACTTCCGTGTGTTTCTTAGTTCGTCCTTAGCCACCTTCCGGGAGCTGCGTTGTCTCACCCAAACTTGCTTCGTACTATGTGCTGGTGTACGTTAGGCGTACTTCGGCGTGGGCGGGATGGTCTCAAAACTTTCACTCGTTCGTCGTATTTTATCGAGGATTTACGCGGAGGAGAGGCGCGAGTGACTTACAGTACCTCGTATTTTGTCGAGGGTTCACGGGGAGAAGAGGCGTATGTAACCTACCTCCCTTTCGTACACTTGTCCAGTTAATCTCGGCAAAGGTGTGCTTCCAACCTGTGTTGTTTCAAAATGTTGGAACCATCTTCTTAGATGTCGATACTACTGCTGTGGTATCATATGCTTGCTTTCTCGCTGTTGCGGATCACTTAAATGCAAGCATTGGGTTGGACGAGACCTCCTGCACCTGCCGGTGATCCTACCCAAAACTTCGTACTCCCTTGCTGACCACTACCTTGGAGTCCTGTTGCCTTCACCTCACCCAAACTGACGTTCATTTGTATCAATACCTCCGCGCGAAGACAGAAAAGTATTCCGCGAAAGCCGGTGGCAACGGTAGGTTGGACGCACGTTGGCTCGGGCCTGCTCCCGTTGCCGCTCAGCCTCCGCTACCCTTTACGGGTGGTGGTAGACCCAACTTACTGTAGTATCTCGCCATTATCTCCGCCGGCGAGTCACTAATTGGCATGATCTTGCCCAATGATGTTATCGCGACATACCTGCTCCAGGAGCCGCCTGAGCGAGCGCAACGGCAACAAATGTAGGACGACCTGAACGCCCCCCCCCCGCGCGCAGGTGCCCCTGCAGTACTGTGCGCCCGTACGCGGCGCGAACAGCGCTCCGTCTCCGCGCGGCCCCCATCTGGCAAGAAAGAATACCTGGAACAGGTGTCCCCTTGGAGCAATGAATGCCCTTCCTTACAGGGGTGATAGCCTTAGTTTCTGAGCTCCTCGCATGCGGGAATGATGAACTCAAATCACCTCACCCGAAAGATGACTTCGAAGGCGTTCGTTTTGTTCGCGCAACTCGACCAACATTTTTGTTTGCGCTGTACCTGGTATGCGCTAACCCTGAAAAAACAAATACTACGTAGTGAAATTACCATGCTATTAATAATAACCAGTACAGTAGAGTAGTTGTTCACTCGAGGAGCTCAACCGGTCAGCCTCAGAAAGCCAAAGCTAACTGATACTAAGTATGTATGACCGATATATATATAGATACCTGGTATATATACCGATATATATATGTATATATACCTACGTATATGTATATATATTCGGGGACCTCCCGGAACGCGCCAGCCTGTGGGCGTTCCTTGCCCCGTCAACAACTACGACAGCCTTCGCTAGACTTTCGCAACGTTTTCCCGCTTCTAGACGCGTAGCCGAGCTATATATATATGCCGATATATATACAAGTATATATTATATGTACATGTATATATATATATATTCCGGGACCTCCCGGAACGCGCCAGCTTGTGGGCGTTCCTTGTCCCGCCAACAACTACGACAGCCTTCGCTAGACTTTCGCAACGTGTTTCCACTTCTAGACGTGTAGCCGAGCTGTATATACATGCCGATATATATACAAGTATATATATATGTGTATATGTATATTCGGGGACCTCCCGGAACGCGCCAGCTTGTGGGCGTTCCTTGTCCCGTCAACAACTACGGCAGCCTCGCTAGACTTTCGCAACGTTTCCCCACTTCTGGACGCGTGGCCGAGCTGTTCCTAAGCGTTTTCTCTTAGTTTTCCGTCTGGACTGCAGTAAATCTCAAACCACTGCGTAACATAAATCTGAAGAGCAGTTACTTCGACTTGATTCTGACGCCGATGATTGACCCCGATTATCGCGATTCTTCACCCTTGATTAATTGAAGACGTTTAATACGTAGTGTTCACTTTTCTTGGAAAACGACGGTTTTCCAACGTATCCCATGGCGTTTCACGGCATCCCAACGGCATGCGGTAACCGTACGCTGAAACGGCGGGTCGGTTGTGGGGGGGGATGGAGGAGTGTACCCGGAGTTGCAGACGCCTGGACACCTTGGCTGGCATTTTCGCCTCGTAGGCGATATGCTGGGGGGAGGGAGGGGGGGGGGTGTACTCATGTCGTGCACGGCCGTAGTCGTATGACCATAGATTCGGGGGGGGTTGTACTCATGTCGTGTACGGCCGTAGTCGTATGACCATAGACTCTCGCATCCCTACAATGCCGGGACGAAGCACGTTGTGTTCGTTTTGGGGGGGGGGGTGTTAATATTTTTGCAGCAAGCTTCCTAGCAGGGTCGGACAAGACACACCTGCTCCTGCTCGCTTCCAGAGTTCGTTAATAGACCGGTTAGCATCTTCAGTCCTTCCAAAGCTCCGGCTTTATTCAGAATAGTGGAGAAAATCGATTTCCAGCATGCCAGATCATAAGCGGTATTACCGCTTCACACGAGTCTCACAGTCACGATCACACAATGCGCGCATACAAGCTCCTAGCGATCAGGCCGCCTTCGGTATTAACGGTCGCTGTCCCTCGGTTCCTTTGTTTTATCCTTTTAACTTTTACGAAGTCTTTGCATAATATTTTCTTCCGTTTCCGCGCGGGGTGTGTTGGGTGTTGAGAGTGAAAGACTAAGTGGGCATAGACTGCTGCAGCGCAGCAGGCGATGCGCTGGTCCCTGGCGAAAGGCGTTCTGATTCAGCAGGTTGAACCGCCTGCTGAACGAAACGCCGATGATGCCGAACCCAAACAGAGCAATACCCACCGCTGCTCTGCGCCCGATGACTCGTGGCTGCTTATTTATGCCTCGACCGGTCGTGTTTTTCCTTGCCCCCACGCTCCCACCGCCGCAACATCAAGGCGTTGAAAGATGGTTAGCTACCAGTATGTAGTATCAGCATTGAGGCGTTGAAGATGGTTAGCTACGGGATAGATGTGTCGTGGCTACCTGATAGCAAAATGCGCGGAGGGCTACTGGTATGAGTGGGGATCAAGTGGTAAGGCGCTCCCCGTTGCACTCTAGTGGGAACTGGACGGAAAATCAACCGTCAACCAAGGTTTCCAATAACTCTGACGGCGTTTAGACACGGGGTTAGTATCTTGGGGCGAGTCGGGGCATCGACCACGTGTTTACTAAGCACGGTCAAGAAAAAAACGAAAGAGTGATAGAACCGATTTCACGTGTCATGGTTTGATGGTGCTTGTACATCAACATGCATCGCACGCACATTGCATGCCATGATATGGTGTGGTGAATGCTCGAATATTCGCTTTGTACACGCATGGATCTCGGGAGGGTGGTCGGTCGCATCCCGAAGAGAAGAAGTGGACGGATAGCTGGAAGGGAGAACCTGTGAGTGCCAAACTATAAACGATAAACTGCAATGAAGTCAGGCTGGATTGGAGGTGAGTGATAGGGATTAAGACCTCGGATCAGCCGTAAAATGGTTATCTCTCGCACTGTACATGTCTTCGAGTGGGGGTCTCCTCCCCCTCTGCCCTCGAGCTCTCACGTTAAAAACAAAACAAACTACGTAGACTCTTAGAAAGCCAGCTCGCGGGCCCCTATCGCTTGGTAACCATTCTATTACATACGTACGAAGTATGTATACGTAAATAGCGCGCCACTCCCCTAGTCACTTACCGGAGAGGAGCCTTAACCACGTCGGATGGACAGATCATCTACAGATAGATTATTTACAGATAGACCATCTACAGGTACATCATCTACAGATAGATCATCTACATATAGATCATCTACATATAGATCATCTACAGATAGATCATCTACAGATAGATCATCTACAGATATATCATCTACATATAGATCATCTACAGATATATCATCTACAGGTACATCAGCTACCACGTCGGATGGACAGATCATCTACAGATAGATTATTTACAGATAGACCATCTACAGGTACATCATCTACAGATAGATCATCTACATATAGATCATCTACATTAGATAGATCAGCTACAGATATATCATCTACAGGTACATCAGCTACAGATAGATCAGCTACAGATATATAATCTACATATAGATCATCTACAGATATATCATCTACAGATAGATAATCTACAGATATATCATCTACAGGTACATCAGCTACAGATATATCAGCTACAGATAGATCATCTACATATCATTTAGATCCTACTCAGGAAACATGTGTTCGATCATGCAGATTATGTGGCTCCCGTGGCTGGACCCGCGAACACGAGCTAGATCATACAGATCAGCAATCTATCCGCCGTAAAAGTCTTACAGAGCATGCAGAGGGAATGATCTGTATGCAGAGGGAATGATCTGTATGATCTGCCCGATGTGGGGGAACCTTGTATGTGTTAATACTTACTAAATATTACGGAGAACCATAGTAAATAGGACCACATATTGTTACTAAAAAGGGGTTAACACAGAGGTTTATCTATGTTCCGTAGGTCCTATTTACTATGGCCCCCCCGACATATGATACGTAAAGAGTATGTATGCATGTTGCATATTTATACTACCTGTACAGCAAAACTGCTGTATTGTGGGGTATTACCGCTACGTATTCATGTAGAATCCCATTTTTTCGAAGCCGTTCGCCTCTTCTCCGCGGAGTGTCCGTGGCCAAAGAAAAAAAAAAAACGCGCTTCGTACGTACGCAAGACGTGAAAAAAAGGAGTCAACCGCTATATTTGATAACAGTGTTGGGGTATCAAACGGGAATCAAGCTCGATGCGATACCGATCAATAGATCATCTACAGATAGATCATCTACAGATAGATCATCTACAGATATATCATCTACATATAGATCATCTACAGATATATCATCTACAGGTACATCAGCTACAGATAGATCAGCTACAGATATATCATCTACAGGTACATCAGCTACAGATAGATCAGCTACAGATATATAATCTACATATAGATCATCTACAGATATATCATCTACAGATAGATAATCTACAGATATATCATCTACAGGTACATCAGCTACAGATATATCAGCTACAGATAGATCATCTACATATCATTTAGATCCTACTCAGGAAACATGTGTTCGATCATGCAGATTATGTGGCTCCCGTGGCTGGACCCGCGAACACGAGCTAGATCATACAGATCAGCAATCTTCCCGCCGTAAAAGTCTTACAGAGCATGCAGAGGGAATGATCTGTATGCAGAAGGAATGATCTGTATGATCTGCCCGATGTGGGGGAACCTTGTATGTGTTAATACTTACTAAATATTACGGAGAACCATAGTAAATAGGACCACATATTGTTACTAAAAAGGGGTTAACACAGAGGTTTATCTATGTTCCGTAGGTCCTATTTACTATGGCCCCCCCGACATATGATACGTAAAGAGTATGTATGCATGTTGCATATTTATACTACCTGTACAGCAAAACTGCTGTATTGTGGGGTATTACCGCTACGTATTCATGTAGAATCCCATTTTTTCGAAGCCGTTCGCCTCTTCTCCGCGGAGTGTCCGTGGCCAAAGAAAAAAAAAAAACGCGCTTCGTACGTACGCAAGACGTGAAAAAAAGGAGTCAACCGCTATATTTGATAACAGTGTTGGGGTATCAAACGGGAATCAAGCTCGATGCGATACCGATCAAACAAAAAACAATATCGAGACGATTTCGGTATTTGATACGTCGAAAAAATCGTTCAGTATCTGCAT
>MEHQ01002442.1:2923-142789 GCA_008828725.1 Saccharina japonica
CGGGGGGGGGGGGGGGGGGGGGCAGGCGGAGGGAGTGAGCTCTTCGCCGACGCTAGGAGGTCCGTGGAACTTCACAGTGCACCCACACCCGGATCGGTTCCGCCGGCCCTGTTTCGCGGTGAGTGTCAGTAATTTTTCGCAGCCGCCAAAGAAAAAGTAACACAGGGCAGAATCGCGCGTACTCGTCACCAGGTCATGACCACCCACGCTCGCACCACAGACACCCCTCACCAGACCCGCGGGGGGAGGCATACACCAAAGGCACGTTCGTACGAACCGCCGTCCCAGTACATGCGCGGGGGTCGTTACCCTGCCGGTTTCTGATTTTCTTGCCGGCGCGTACTCCGAAGTATATACTGCTATCTTTCATTCTGTCGTACTTATTCATCTATTTATCACACTCAATGTCACGAGTAGGGGGCCAGTTACCCCACCTGCGTAGTCACACGCGTTCGTACACGATAAAAGGGGCGTAGCGTTTTGAACAGCGGGCCAGTTCCCCCACTTCACGGGCAGTCGGTCAGTGCCGAGAGTTTTTGCCGAAGGTTCATTCGTTTTCCGGAGGCAAGGGGTGAACAGAGGGCCAGTTACCCCACTTCAGATTGAAGAGAAGGTTCACCGCCTTGCCGCTGTTTGATTTAGTGGGCCAGTTACCCCCTCCCGCTGGCGCCGTCAGTACCGGCCAAGCAGGAGGCTCACTCAGTTCCCGGCGCAGTTTTCAGTGGGGCCAGTCCACCCTTTCAGTACACGCAGCGATAAAAGGGGCGTGCGTTTTGAACAGCGGGCCAGTTCCCCCACTTAACGGGCAGTCGGTCAGTGCCGAGAGTTTTTGCCGAAGGTTCATTCGTTTTCCGGAGGTAAGGGGTGAACAGAGGGCCAGTTACCCCACTTCAGATTGGAGAGAAGGTTCACCCCTCGCCGCTGTTTGAGTTCGTTGGGCCAGTTACCCCCTCCCGCTTGTGCCGTCAGTACCGGCCACGCGGGAGGCTCACTTAGTTCCCGGTGCAGTTTCAGTGGGGCCAGTCCACCCTTTCCGTGCACGCAGCGTAGCTATGCTCATTCCGCATCTTTCAGTCACAGAACTAGACCTCACTTCGCACCCCTCCCGCGTACCTCGGTTAGTTAGGTAGCCGCAGACTCACTTGTCAGAACCACACCAGCGTCCGCAACCCCTCGATAAAACACCGGGGGGGTATCACTCCAACAGTACGTGCTTGATCACACGCACTCGGCAGGACCGAGTCGGGGGCCTGCGGAACAGGGCCAGACGGAACCACGCTGGCCACGGGTAGCCCAGTACACGTTCGGCCCGGTCGATTCGCGGACGGGTAGCGGGTCAGCACGCTTGCGGCTTCCTGATGGGGAGTCGCTCAGTCGGTCACGGGCCGCATCCCTGGTAAAAGAGTGGCACGCAGAAACAAAAAAGCTCGATACGGTCGACTCGGACCCCCGCGGTCGACACGTAGTATTATACAAGTTAGCAGATATTTGCACCACCCTGACAAGACAGTACCGCGGCGCCGTAGGCGATGTAGCCAGAGCTCTGGAAGGAGCTCTGGTAGCCCCCCCAATAGACGCAACAAACATACGACGGTATTTCGGCGACCTAAAAGGCTTCGGGGCCATTAACGACCTGATCACGATAGTCACGAGGGGGGTGCCGGTGACGGTAGCCCCCGCCGGAGCCGATTTGGGACGCGCACTGAGGTACGGCAACCATCGCAGCGCCGCCGAGCATTTACCAGCAATTTGGAATAAACTCAGCGAAGATGTACGGCGCCAGAAATGCATAGTGATACGGAAGGAAGCCGCGCATGAAATCCCGGGGCTTCGGGTGTCGCCTCTCGGGGTGGTTGTCACCCACAAGGTCCGGATCATTAACGACTTTTCGTTCGAGGCGTAGAGCAAAGGAACGAAAGGATGACTCAATGCAGACATAGATCCAGACACCGTACCACAATGCCTATGCGCCGAAGCCCTCCCCAAATTCCTCACGGAATTAGTCAGTCTGAGAAAGAAATACCCGAACAAGCGCATTCTGATGAGCAAAGCCGACGTCTCAGACGCGTTCCGAAATGTTAGGGTAGACCCAGACAAAGCCCACAGTTTCTGCTACACAGTAGGGGAGCTCATAGTAATCGATTTTCGCCTCACGTTCGGGTGGTCCGGGTCCCCGGGTTTCTGGGGCGTGATGTCGGCGGCGGCCGAGCACGCCCACTGTAACACCACGATCCACACGGCCCAATTACTGAACGAGGGAGTAGACATGATGGCACACGTGAAGATTGTGGACCGCTGGGAGGAAGGAAAACCCACGCCCGTCCCAGACGACGCACGCGTCACGGCGCACCGAGGGGGGGGGGGGTCCGACCCCTTCTTCGCCACGGTGTACGTGGATGACTATCTATTGATGCGGGTGCAACATTCCGACGACGACGCGACGGCGTTAACCGCGTCGGCGTCGCTAGCCTCGGACCACGTACGACTATTCGGGCCGGGCGAGACCGGCGTCACGCCCATCTTAGCGCCAAAAAAGAGCACTGACTGGAACACCACAATCGATGCCCTAGGTTTCACCATCAATTCGCACACCATGAGAATCTCGTTGACACGCGACAAGATCGAAGCCATCGCTAACCTCCTCCACGACCAGTGGCCCTCGAGAAGGCGTTGCGCCAGAGCAAGGGACGTTCTCAGTATGGCAGGGAAGCTGTGGAATCTCACATATGTAGTGCGCGCCGGCAGATATTTCGTGTGGAGGCTGTTGAGACTCACAGGCCTTCACAACGAGCGGCACCCCGGAAACCAGAACGTAGTGCCCCTTGGAAGTGAGTTCCACGCCGACCTCAGTTTCTGGAAGTGGGCTATCAGCCAGAAACTTCTCCAATCAGGAGAAGCAGTTTTCACCCCCTGTTACACAGCGCTAAGACGCCCGGCTAAACGACACTATCTGTCCGACGCCAGTTTCGAAGCCGTGGGCGGGTACTGTATCGAACACCGGATATACTGGAGATACGACCTACCGCCCGAGCTGACGCAGGAGCTAAAACAGAAGGCCGAGCGACACGAAACGTGCACCATCACAATCAACCCGCTAGAGCTTTTAGGAATGGTAGTGACCGCTTGGGTAATGCTGGAACTGAGAGGTGACACCCCAGAGGCTGTAGGAGATCCCATCGCGATGCGCGGCGATGACGAGGCTGCCGTCACGTGGGTCAATCGCTGCGGCGGGGCCAGGGACAAGCGAGCATGCCAACTCATGAGAATGCTCGGTCGCCTTGAAATCAAGGGGGGTTGGAGCCACGATGCAAAGCACATACCGGGGGTCCAAAACACCTTGGCAGACGGTATATCGCGTTGGCCCCGCACCGAACTAGCAGAAAGGGTCCGGGACATGACTAACAGCCACGCCTGGGCGGAACAGCCTATCGGTCCCCGGGGAAATAAGATATTTGACACGGTGCTCCAAACCAAGAACCTGCAGACCCGACACGACGACAGCCTGTGGCGTATCATGGCCAATGAGGGAGACCATGCTTGACCACCGTAGCTCGCCCGGGTTTTACCCGGGACACACTGCCCCCCCCCATCGTGTTATCCTTTCCCCATCCCACTCGCGCGGTACTGGCCCACTCAGGAACAGGGCCCAACACGTCGCGCGACACGGGCGCGGCGGCGCGTCTGGTGGAGACGCTCGCGCTCGCCTCAGTGGGGAAGAGTACCCAAAAGCTCTAATTGGCAAAGTGGAACACGTGGGTGGCGGAGAGGGCAGCACAGGGCAAGGAAGCGTGGTTGCAGTACAACCCCGATAATCCAAACCAAGTGTTGTACGAGCTGATGGAGTTTATGGCGTGTCGTTGTTACGTGCACAACAATCAGCAGTCGACCGTAAGGGGGTACCTTGCCGCAATCAACTTTTTCCACAAGATGTACGCAGGCTGGGAGCTTCCAACCTCACATTGCATGATAGTCGCGGTGGGAAAAGGGATCGATCGAGCGCACGGAATGTCACAGAAAAAAGCACAGGTCAGGCTGCCGCTGACCTGGGCCCTTTTGTCGCAAGGAAAGCAAGTAGTTTCCAGTATGGTAGACGGGGGACACGTCATGTGGTTGGGTCTGGCGTTGTCGTATTTTCTGCTATGCCGTGCGTCTGAGTTGTGGGCGTACGCGGACGGAAAGGTTCACCCCGAATTCTGTTTGACGCGCAGCTGCCTTACGTTTGTCCGAGGGGAGCGCCGGGTTGCCTTTGAGGACAGAGCATCCGCGGACGCGGTGCAGGTGCGGTTCGTGGCGTCGAAGACGGACCAGAAGAGGGCGGGGTGTACGATCACGCGGACGCGTTTGGCGAGCGCCGGGGAGGCTGGGGCAGGTGCGATGGGCGCTTTCGAAGTTTTGCTGGAGCTCCTCGCCGTGCACCCCACGCTCCCGGGGGGATCCCCCCTAACGGTCAGGATGTCCCCGCTCGGCTGGAGACCGTTCACCCGGACGGAAGCCGTAGCAGCGTTGCGCCTCATGATCGGGAGCAGCGGCCGAGACCCGGCGCAGTACGCACTGCACTCGGGGAGAATCGGAGGGGCAACGCAGCTGGCGGCGCAAGGCGTGCCAGAGCTCCAAATCCAACGCGCGGGCAGGTGGAAATCGCGCGCGTTCATGACGTACGTGCGGGAGGCCGGGGAAGGGGCAGGCTCGGTCTCGGCCGCGCTAGCGAAAACGGGGTAGACGCGATTCTCGGGTCGCGTGTGTAGATGCGACCAGTGGTATGTATGGACAGGCTGGCCTTATGGTGTGAGATATTACTTAGCCCCGCCGGGGAAGGAGCGGGGCATAAGTTTTCGGGTTAGCCTGTCTCATTAATCTTCGGGGGGTTTCCTATTGTAGTGGTATTTATTAACGTGGGGTTGTTGGCGGGGTTTCCCACGGCCCTGGCAGGCCTTTTTAGCACGACGGTGAGCGTGCCTTGCCTGCTGTAGACACATAACTTATTCCAAGAATTCTTGAGCTATAACAAACTGTAGGTTTCCGCAGGAAACTGGCGTTTGTGAGGCGGTTTGAATTCGAGTAACGGAATAGTATTTGTGTATTTGGCCGACGTGAGAGCCCGTCTCTGGAAGCGTCCAGTCTCCGTCGGCACAGGACAGCGAGGGCAGCGAGCTCGTACGAGATCACAAAGGACACGAAGGAGAGAGCTGACCTGTCTTCACTCGTATAGCTGGTACCTCTGGTTTGGGTTTTATCGTGACTTCTGCGTGTAGACGACAGCGAGACAAATTTGTATTGATCGACTTTCCCACCCGCCCCCCGCCGCTCAAGAGAGGGGGGGAAACAGGTTGCAACAAGTCGGTCCGATTGTCGAGCTGTTTTCATTTAATTATCATCTGTTATCATACGATATGTGTATATAGTAGTAGTAGCTGTGAGATGTTACTTAGCCCCGCCGGGGAAGGAGCGGGGCATAAGTTTTCGGGTTAGCCTGTCTCATTAATCTTCGGGGGGTTTCCTATTGTAGTGGTATTTATTAACGTGGGGTTGTTGGCGGGGTTTCCCACGGCCCTGGCAGGCCTTTTTAGCACGACGGTGAGCGTGCCTTGCCTGCTGTAGACACATAACTTATTCCAAGAATTCTTGAGCTATAACAAACAGGATTTTTTGTGAAATTTGGAATTTTAACAGAAGGGAAAATATTATATTTGGAAGGCTTCGCATTCCAATATTTGGGGAAAAAAATGTAAAATTTGGAAGTCCTAAAAATTGCGCGAAAAATATATTTGGAAAATTTGCACACCCCGCACGAATACGAATACGAATAAGTATTCGTATTCGTTGGCTTCAAGTTCGGTTTATGGGGCGAATATTCGTCTGTGGACGAATAGTCTCTGAAAAACGTGAGGCAAATATTCGTCCATGGACGAATGCTTTCTCGAAAACGTGGGGGCGAATATTCGTCCGTGGACGAATAGTATATCGAAAACGTGGAAAACGTGGGGCGAATATTCATCCGTGGACGAATAGTATCTCGAAAACGTGGGGCGAATATTCGTGCGTGGACGGATAGTATCTCGAAAATGTGGACGAATATTCGTCTGTGGACGAATAATATCTCGAAAACGCGGACGAATATTCGTCCGTGGGCGAATGCTACCTATTCGACGGATGTTTTTCGCGGGTATTCGTCCGTGGAACGAACGAATACCCTCTAAAAAAAGTGGGCGATAGACAAACCTCTATAGTAATATTAATAGTAACTACTATTGTCAACACCACAAATAAATATTAGCAGGTATGCCAGTACTCGCATCGTTTTGCACTAATAATTGCTTGTATTGTGGATACCAGGTCCCCTTCCCCTAGATAGTACCGCCTCATTACACACAAGTTCAAGGTCAACCAGAGGTTGCCGACTCCGTTCCGTGAAGACCCGAGACACCAACCCACCTCGGTGTGTCCTCCACACCACAACCACATAAGAGAGAACCTGCCAGGGGCTCCGCCCCACATTGGCGTCGTCGGCAGGACGCAGTTGCACGTCTCAAAAAAAAAGAGGGGGTGATGTGGATACCAGGTCCCCTTCCCCTAGATAGTACCGCCTCATTACACACAAGTTCAAGGTCAACCAGAGGTTGCCGACTCCGTTCCGTGAAGACCCGAGACACCAACCCACCTCGGTGTGTCCTCCACACCACAACCACATAAGAGAGAACCTGCCAGGGGCTCCGCCCCACAGTATTTTTTATTTTATTTGGTATTTCTCACAACGATGCAAAAAAACAGGCGAGGACCCAAGCACTAATACTGATAACCGGCACAGTAACAGGAATATCCTGCCGTAGAAAGAACAAGAGTGAGAAATATTATAATTTCAAGAAAAAAATAAATATCCACCAGGTACCACTATGTCCCTAAATATAAGGACCGTTTGCGTTCAAAATGAATAAAAAACCGCCCTTGTATTTGGGAGCAGGGTTGTATGAAAAATGATGTGTGCAACTCTGAATAGTGGAGGACGTAAATTCGAGCCCCGCAGCTTTCCTTTTTTTTCCTTTTTTTTCTGCTTTGTGCTCGCCACACAGGTATTTCAGCATTCGTACAGAAAGTATTCGTCTGACGTAGGCGAATTATCCGTTGGCGCTTGACGAGTACCCTCTCAAAAACAAGGGGCGAATATTCGTCCATGGACGAATAGTATCTCGAAAACGTGGAGCGAATATTCGTCCGTGGACGAATAGTATCTCAAAAACGTGGGGCGAATATTCGTCCGTGGACGAATGGTATCTCGAAAACGTGGGGCGAATATTCGTTCTTGGACGAATAGTCTCTCCCAAAACGTGGGGCGAATATTCGTCCGTAGACGAATGCTACCTATTCGACGGATAGTTTTCACGAATATTCGTCAAAACTATTCGTATTCGTGCGGGGTGTGAAAATTTGGAAAACACGTTGCTTAGGGTACCTGGTACGACATATCATTTTCATATCCCGCATGCATAAATCTGGCCCTACCACCGTGATGGTTGTACGGATATGTAAACTCGTACTTGTCCTGCCTACCTTTTGTTTGCAAACTGGATTGCAAACTGGTATTCTATCAACAACCCGTTTCTCCTTTGCGAAACCACTCCTAGGTCACCGGGCTCGGGACCGGCGCGCAGTCTGCGCTACACGCGATCTTTAAGGGGTTGTTTGTACAGGCCTACTGTGTAGTTTTAGTTTGTGATGAGTTCATTTGAGAACAACGACGACGACAAGAAAATCAACACATGTATTGTGTGCTTTCAACGGCAGCTTCGATCTCCAACAGTATACCAGGTAGGGCATCAGCCGGAGAAACCTTGCCTTGTACGCAACAAGACTTGAACGAGGAACCTAGGGCAATCACTGGGGGACTCGATCCAACGTAGTCTGGTTTATATCACCACTTCACGTACTAACAGCCGATTTTCCTAATTGATAATTGCCTTTCCGATGAGAATGAAAAACGAAAATATTGGTTTTTGAATTGTAAGAGATGTACTTCCCTTGCAGTCATTTTTCTCACTGTTAACTATTGTCAGTCGTGACACCCGTCGATGACGAAAAACAAAACCACATCGGCATCGGCAGTCTCAAGATATCGAGGATCCCGGAAAATCTGTATTTATGGCCGAGGAACCTCGCTCATAAATGCAAATCCCCTTAAATCCTTGATTTTTCGAGCCTGTCAAGGCCGATTTCAACTTTTTTTTCGTGGATCGATACCCACTATCGAGGAACATATTTTCTAGGCCAAATTTTGATCGTGAGCGAAATACAACTCTTAAACACTAACAAAGTGCTAAAATCGATTTTCATTCTCATTGGAAAGGCAATTCTCAGTTAGGAAAATCAGCTGTTTACTGCTGTGGTTTGCCGACCTCTGGACATATTATGTAGTTGTTCAGTTGGCAAGCGCACCACTACAGAGTTGGTACAGTGCACAAACGAAGAATTGTGTTTCGCGTCTGAGATAGATAATAATGTCCTCGTCGTCATGTATTAGAGTTGTCTGCCCTGGCTTTGAGAATTTGGAAAGTATCAGTAATACAATGGCATGCAACCAGCTATATCGTTCCATACATTATTATGATGCCTCTCTCGTTCCCCAATCCTTTAATGTCTGCCTGCTGCCTGCCCTTCATTGTCTTAACTCCGCTCACCGTTGGTTACGGCCGAAGCAGCAGTCTTCACGTACCGTGAGCGCGAAGCGCGAGTCTTTTATTTATTTATTTTTCAAATGAAAAAAAATATTTTCCTAACGGCTCGCATGAGGGCCTGTAGGGTCGAAATTTCATAATAGATACAAGGGGGGCTTCGCCGCGGCGGGCTTACGCCCGCCTGCGGCTACGCGCAATTTCCGTAACGGCGAAGAGTAGGAGAGGTAGAATAACAGGTAAGCTTAGGGCGCACAAAAAAGCAACTACGTACTGCCAAGGGGTGCACAATTAATAACAGCACAGGGCACCCACAGGCACCTAAAGAGAAACACTACAGTAATTCTAACCCAGGTTGGGTTTCTATTTTATTCGAGAGAGGGTGCGTTCTATACTATTATTTTATTGTAATGGTTCCCGAATTTCCTTTTTCCTTGTAAATCTCTGTCTGGGTTGTTAGTACTTTGTTTCAGATTAAGTGTCCCGTACTACTGCTTTACAGCAGTAGTACTTCAACCATATACATTACGTGTATGTGCTAATGATGAAAAGATAGTGACAGTGAAGTACTGCGAGCTGAGTATTGCTGTATTCGAGAACACCTGGGGTGGCCGTTGTGTTTATTTATATTTTTATTTATTGTATTTTTCTGTCACATCTCCTGGAGAAGCACGACATTTTCTTTCTTTGTCTTTTGCTATCGTTTATGTTTGTTTGTTGACCTGTTTTTTATTTTATTTTATTCTTAGTGTTCTCTTTTCGCATTTTTGTTTTCGTTTTTTCTCTTTCACGCAGCGGGGTTGCTAGCAGAGTAGGTCGTGCCTGTCGTATACAGCATTGCATTGTCACCTCTGCTGCTTACCGCATTGCAGCGTAGTATCTCTGTGTCGTTTTGTGACCACATAACTGGTATCTCTCTAGGATGAAGAATCGGCACAGACACTACTGATGTGGGTGTGCTGGATGTCGACGGGTAGAAAGGACGGACACATACAATGACGAACAGCTGCAGCATAGCGAACGATAACAGAAGAACATTTATACATATCATACACATAAAGAGAGACTCACATGCATATACCTGGTATATACCTGGTACGTATTTACAGCAGTACATTTACAGTACCGAAACAACCATACTTGGCGAAGCACGGGTGAAACTTATGTACGGTACGACCAAACAATTACGTGCCAGCTGTACCGGAAACAACTACGCACACGTTCAACCCAGATTGTTATTATACTCGTACATTGTACCGTAAGGTTTTACTGCGTACTCGTGCCCCGTGCTCCAATCCACAAGGTGCAGAAATACAATCAGTTGTCCGCAGGAGCTGACGGAGGCCGTGAGCTCGAAGCGTGAACCGTAAATCGAGAGCGCGAAGCGCAAACCGTCGAACCGTCATCCCACGTAAAGTGTTGTGAGATCAGGGTTCTTGGTGCACTACGCGTACCCATTAAAAGCAATATGATAACAATCTGGGTGTACAATCATTTCCACCGAGCTGGGTGCACGGATTTGCTTCGGAAGCACAGCAGCGACAAAATATTTAAAGAACAGGCTCGGAACAGGCACCCGTATGCGACAACAGCAGCAGCAACGGCAGCAGCAACAGCAGCAGCAGCAACAGCAGCACAGCAGCAACATTTCAGAGCAGCGGCTTCGGCAGCGGCAATAGTGGCGGTGGAGGCGGCGGCGGCCGTACACTAAGCAGTTGTTTGCACAGTTGTCCCAGCAGCACCAAAAAAAGGATTGAAGAGCCCACAAAAAAAACGTCGACGCATCATCAAATCACCCCGCCTGGTGTTTATACAAATGCTGTGACTTCCCCTGCTTCTGCTCCTGCTGCTGTGCCGCCGCCACCCGACCCCAGCCACATCCACTGCCGCCACCTCCGCTGCCGCCACCTCCACCACCGCCGCGCCGCCGCCGACGCCGCGGCTGCTGCTGCTGCTGCTGCTGCTGCTCCTGCTGCTCCTGCCGCTGCCGCTGCCGCTACCGCTGCTGCTGCGGTTGTCACTCGCTCTTCTTGCGTGCGTTCTGAACAACACATAACGAAAAACAGTCTGCTGTGTGTGCCAGGTTGTGCTTCGCGATGTGCTCCGCGCTACATCGCGGGTCGTGGGGCAGCAGCAGCACAGCATATCAGCAGCAGCTCGCAGCAGCAGCAGTGGGGGCGAACTCGCGGCAGCGGCAGCGGCCAGCTCCCCTTTGCAGAGTCGGGCTGGTTTTTTGTGCCTCCGTTGCACAGCGTTGCTTTCTACAGCAGTAAGCAGCGTACCAAGCAGCGTACCTGCTTGCTGCTGCTGGTGAAGAGCACCAATTTCTCCCAGCAACTAGAAGATCGTGCCGAGTGAGCCGTCACTTCAAGTCCATTACACTTCCGTAGCGCTGGGTGCAGGGTTATCAACTTGGTGGAGCTCGGCCATAGCTGGGGTACGGCAGTAGTTCATGATCTTGAGTGACCAGATGGGGCGATGCAATGGGATTATCCTTCAAGCATATTTTAGATGACTGCCCTCTCCATCATGTAAAAAGTGCCCGCATGACTCTTCCACAAAGATTCAAGGAGTCGTGGTGTACTACGTATGAAAGCCGAGTTTGAAAGGCGCCTATTGTTGAAAGTTGCAGCGCTCACCACCCTCCTATTCATCATAAGAGCACACGGGAGAGGCTACCCACGGGAGAGGCTACCCGGCGCGAAGCCGGTTGGTGTCTACGATGGCGTATTAGTCGACCGACAACGTTCACCGCATCGCAAGAAAACAATCCCGACATTGAGAAACGCATTCAGTTTTTTTTGTCGATCGCAAGGTCTAAAACACTAGGAAATCATCCCGCACTGGACTGTCAGAAAAGACGACGTACGTTCGTATGGCGAGCATGTGACAAAGAGGCATTAAATCCTCAAACAAACGTAGCCCCGTGTTCCTCGTGTTGGGAACCGCCGAGACCACCCTTGGTAGAGTAGGCAGAGCAGGGGTCGGCGAGCACGATGAGGGAGTTGCGTGCCGCCAGGTGGTCCTCATCGCGAGATATCGCGAAAAAGGCTCAAATCTACGTCTAAGAAAAGCTGTCGAGGGCTCTCCGAGCAGCAGCTGCAATTTTGTACATGTATTTATGTGTATGAGACAGTCAACATCCACGTCCGTACATCGCACTCATCGTACATGGCACGAACGCCAGTCCCGTCGGGCTCTGTACACGCACAAATTTTAACGATGTCTTCTCGTGCTGGTTTCGCTGTAACTCGTCCAGAGTTGGTCGAGCTAGGAACGACAGCGTGTGCTTTTAGAGGCACATGACCGGAGGCTTTTGTTTCGAAATTTTTGTTTCAAAACGGTTTTTCTTGCTCGAAATACAGAAGAAATCAATTATGCCGAACAATACGATAGACCCAAGCGTGGGAGCATCGAGTTTAAGTGCCAGACCGTCAAGTCGAGCGTACAGTGACATTGGCCCTGGCCTCGTGTGTCTTACTGCTGCTGCTGTTTACGGCTGTTCCGTTGTTGTTATTGCTGCGGCCGCCACAGCTGCTGCTGTATGCTGACGATTTTGTGGGCCATGCACATGGCTGAATCATGTTTTTTTTTTTTTCGGAACGTTGAATATCGCAATGGTTATTTTGTTTTTAGTTCTACCGAACGAAACCCGACTCTACCTGTAGCAGAAATATATCCGACCAAAGCAACGTGTGGGTCGTGTTCCTACGACATGATGCAGGTGAAATTGTAAGGCCCACCCTCCCACTGATGAGGGGGCGGGTAAGCTCTGCTGTAGATGCCGTACAGCAGTAGTAGTGGTGGCTCCTGTGCTAGGAGAATATCGGTTTTTGGGCACTACGACAGACTTCGGTTTTCGTTTTACTGAGTTCTAAAGAACGAAACGCAATCTACTAGTAGGCAGAATGTGTTCGACCACATCAACGTTTGGACCGCGTCCCTAAGACATGATGCAGGTGGTACTGTAAGGCCTACCCTCCTACTGATGAGGGTACGGAGACGCTCTGGTGTTGATGTCGTAGACCAGTGGTAGTGGTGGCACCTACTGCTACGAGAATATCGGTTGTTGGACACACGTACATATATCAGGTTTAGATTTTTTTATAATAATACTGTATGCCGAATAACAATACGAACGAGGTACGTGTCGCGTTGAGGAAGCAGGAGACGCACGATTAATTGAGTACGAATACAGAGGGTTCAAGTGTTAGACCGACAGGTCGAGGATATTACAGCGACGCTAAGCCTGGCCTCGTGTGTCCTACTGGTGCTGCTGTTCCGCTGCCGTTGTTGCTCCGGCAGGCACAGGTGCTGCTGCTGCTGTATGCTGACGTGTTTTTTTCCTCCAAAAAGGGCGAACCAAAGCACGTATACGTAGATGTTCGTTCGTGTTGGTTCCTATTCAGCACACAAGTATTTTTCCGGCATGGGGCCCCACGTCGCCACTACTACCGACTGCTGCGGACGATACACCACCGGCTGCAGCTGCGAGTTATTGGGTCCCAGCGCAAGCAAGGCACCTACCGGCAGCTGTTCTACGCCCATGCGGTGAAGAGGGTCGGGTGCCAGAGCGTGGAAGCCACTGTCCGGCAGAGGCACCTGCTGTTCGCGGGGGCCGTGGCAAGGCAGCCAGACGGGCGACTCCCGAAACGACTGATGTTCGGGGAGCTGGTGGGGGGGAAGGACCCGGGCGCGGGGTGCCCAGAGCGGAACTGGCAGACGTGTCTGAAGGACGACTTCGAAGCGTTCGGAGCTACGCACGGCTCTACGGACGACGAAAGACGTGTCTTCGGAGTCCCGAATTCAGTTTGGGCGGAAGCAGCGAAGGTGAAGGAAGGAAGGCAGTGGTACAAGGGAGTGCTGCAGGGAGCTGAGAGGTTCATGACCTCCGGGCACAAGGACAAAAAGGAGGCTAGCCGAAAACGAGCGACCAAGCGAGACAAAGAGCGCAGCAATAATAAAGAGACGCCAAGAACCAACGGGACGGGAGGGGTGCGGAGGAAGGGCGAATTGGCGAGGGAAGAAAACAAGCGAGATATGGCGGACCGAGTGGTGCGATATGTGCCGGATTGACTCTCCTGGATTGTTTGTTTGTTTGTTTGTTTGTTTTGTTTTTTTCCTCCCCTCCCCCCACCGCCGCACCATTGCACCACCCCCTCGGGATGACGTGTCTGTGCTGCCTCTGTGGTCTTGTTTGTTTGAGTGTTTGCTTGTACTTTTTACTTGTTTCTTTGTCTTTGCTTTTGCCTTTTTGCCTTCGTTGTTTTTGACCTTTTGCAGTAACACTGCTCGCAGGCCGGGGGTACATCAGTCGCATGGGACCATAGTTCCCTTCCCCCGTACCATGTCTGCGTTTATAATAGGGGTGAAGGACACGATTGTGTTTGCTTGCCCGGCGTGAACCTGGCACGGAACACCCCGGCATTAAGGGGGCACCAAGATAGAATCAGGGGGCGTATACCCCCGATTGGTGACGTTGACCTTTCCAGTTTTATTTTTACCTTCACATAGCGTGTAAAGGGGAGCGGAGGGCTCCAGACTATTTATTTTTGACTGGCTTCGATCGCGTTGCGGACCCTTCGGGTTCCACTTTTATTTCAGTATACCTTTTTTTGGGTAAGTTAGCCTGTGACCACGGGAATCGACCGTGTCAAGTGTTGGATTAGTTCGGGCAGATGGAGGTACTGGATAGAGAGACCGGCACGGTTTTTAATGTGAAGACAACAACAACAACAACAATGCATCGCAGATATAACTACTGCAGGTATTTGAGGTCGCGCCTCATTACCACCAATTACTAGTAAATTGTGTTAGTATCGCAGTCGAGTGAGTAACATTCGCGTTGCGAGTCTCCGGTCTTACTAAAAAATAAGGTGTTGAGAAAGGGCCATATAGTATCGAGCAAGTTTTGTCCAGTGTTAGTATCGCAATCGAATGAGTATCATTCGCGTTGCTACAGTATACAGTAGACAGTAGTCCCCAGTCCTGAAAATAAATGCAAGTCTTTGTCCGGCGTTTTTCCCGCGGGCTCAGGGGTAATTCCTCGTTGTCTTCAATGTTGCGCAGATGCTCCGAGTACCTTGGAGTAAAGTAAGGAGTATTATTGGAGATATAATACTTCAGGTACTTCGTGTACTCACAAAGTCTTTCGGGGTTAAATACTCCGGGATATACTGCTCGCATTCGGAGTATTTCGGGTATCAACACTCTCGATATACTGCTTGTACTCGGAGTATTTCGGGGTCCGATACTGCGGGTACTCCTTGTACTCCAAGTATTTGAGGCTTCAGTACTGCTCATACTCCAAGTACTCCGAGTATTCAGGCCGCCAGTACTCTCATACGACGATACTTGGAGTACAAAATTAGAGATGGCTCGCGGATTCAAAAATTAGAACCGGGACCAGTACCGCCTTCGGTGGGATTTGACCAGTACCGTCCCGGGTACCTGCGGTACTGGGTATCCCGGGTACCCGGGGTTACGTGTACAGTTTTCTCCATTCTTGAGTTTGAGCGGCGTGAACGGTCCTCAGGCGGGGTGGTGAGGCGTGGTGAGGCGGAAGGTGGGAGGACAAGCCTTCATGTCGTCTCTCTCGAAGAATAAAATCACGAAAGAACCCGGGTACCCTGGTACACTGAAACCCGCGTACCCGGGGTACCCAGTACCGGGGGTAATAAAAATGAAAACGGGATGGTACCGGTACCGACGGTTCCGGGTACCCGCCTCCGGGTACCCGGTTCCCACGAATCTTGGAGCCACCACTTTTCCGCTGGTAGCTGGTGCGGGTCTGGTGTGTGAATGGCGTGTTGTGTGAAGGTAGGTAGGGATTGCTGTGCGTTGTGCGATGTGCGCTGTCTATCGGGGGCTTCGTGGAACGTAAATAATAACGGGTACCCGGGTAACCGGGAACCCGGGTACCAAGGATACCCAGTACCGCGGGTAATAAAAATGGAATCGGGACGGTACCGGTACCGACGGTTCCGGGTACCCGCCTCCGGGTACCCGGTTCCCACGAATCCGGGAGCCATCTCTATACGAAATGCACTCGATACTCGGAGTATACTGCACAATCGGACTGCATAGGACGGTGCTTTCGTTTTTGAGATCGAAAAATACAAAGTTGTGTTCGCAGTGGTTGGTGTTGATTGGACGCGCTAAGGTAGGTCGGTTTACAAGACCCGGGAGTTGGCGAGGATCCAACTCGCGAGTATCGCTAGGTCCGAAAAAGGATCGCTTGCCCCGGCAATGAGGGCCTACGGAGGCAGGAGCCACGGCAGATGGGGGCCGCTCTCGATGTGAATTAGGCACCATTGCCTTCACGAGCTAGAGCACGGCGTTGGGGTACACCACTTCCCTCAGGCTGCTACTGCTGCTGCTGCTGCTGCTGCTGCTGCTGTTGTTGGTGTTGACCATGGCCGAACTATAAACGACGAGAAGTACAAGGGATAATGGCACAAACTCTGCGAACGGCAAATGCATACCGATACGGAGTCACCGTTGATGTTGCGAGCTCGCGAGGCGTGGTGGTGGGGCGTGGCATGTACTCATACACGTGGTGGTGAGGAGTCGTGGCTTGCTTTCATGACATGATCCGCAAAGTCTCAACCCATCAGGATCCCCCCCCCACCCCTGTTCAAACAATATTAATCATAATGAGCCGCGCGAGCGCGAAGCGCGAGCCTTTTTACTTGAGTTTTCAAGGAAAAAAGGCTCTTCATATCGGCTTGCGTTTCGCGTAGAAATCCATGTAGGGTGGTGTTTTACGACTTCTTCTGCGTGTTTGTTTGCGACAGTCAACATCGACGTTTGTACACCGCATTCAACGTACACGGCACCAACGCCAGTCCCGTCGGACTCTGTGCACGCACACATTTTAACGAAGTCTTCTCGTGCTGGTATCGCTGCAACTCGTTCAGAGTTGGTCGAGCTAGGTGCGACAACGTGTGTGTTTTACAGGCACACATGCCTTTTTTTGAATTTCGGGACGTAAAACATCATAACGGTTTTTCTATAAAAATTTAAAAATACGTCACAGCGCATGCACAGCGATGAGTTTTTTGTTTTTGTTTTCGGAGTTCTATGATGTAGGTGGTATTGTAAGGCCCACTCTCCTCCTGATGAGGGGAAGGAGAAGCTCTGCTGTAATGTCGTACAGCAGTAGTTGTGGTGGCACCTGCTACGATAGTAGGTGCGGCAACGTGTGTTTTCAAACAAGGCTGTGGGCCATGTTTTTTTTCAGGCACATAAATCGGAACGTAAATCATCACAAGGTTTTTTGTTTCTGGAGTTCTGCCGAACACAACTCACCAGCTTTCTTCAAATTATGCCGAATACCACTATCTCATCGTGTTGGGGAACCAGGAGACACGTGTACACAACAGTTTGAGTACGAGTACAGAGGGTTCAAGGGCTAGACCGACAAGCCGAGCGTATACAGTGACGCTGGCCCTGGCCTCATGTGTCCTACTACTGCTACTGTTGCTGCCGTTCCATTGCTGTTGTTGCTGCGGCCGCCACAGTTGCTACTGTTGCTGCTGCTGTGCTGCTGCTGCTGTATGCTGTTGTTTTTTTTTGTTTCAAGAAATAACCCAAACGGCACGTATACGTAGATGTTCGTTCGTGTTTTGGCTCAGCACTCAGCTCACAGCAGTATCCCCCCAGCGTGATGCATCGCAGATTTGACTACTGCAGGTACTCGAGGTCGCGGCTCATTACCACCAATTACTAGTAGATGTGGAACTCCCAGGGGTCGGTCATTTTTTAGGGTCTGCTGTAGGCCCAGCGCCCATACCTGAAGAAAGTTTTGTTGGGATTTGTTGGGCGTGAAAATATTTCACTTGATAAAATAATGAAACCCGAGGAATCCCAGGAAGGTTCCTCAAACTTACACCAATGGTATTTAATAGTCGAGTTTTGTAGGGATTTTGTTGCGACAAACATCGGTGATAGGCCGCACGGTCGCGCCTCCTTTGTAGGACGAGCCGGAGGTGGCGCCCGTAAGCAAGAGAGAGACCGTTGTTGCAGCTAGCAAGCGCAGACAATCGACGCCGCAGAGGGCAGCCCAAACACCATGCTGGTGTAGCTGTGTCTCCCCCCTACAGGTATGTGTTTGCTGTGTGTCTCGGAGTCGGCGCTCTGTACGTGTGAGAAGGTAGAAAGTCGGGGCCTGAGCAGACTGCGCAGCCTGCTGTGCGTCTGCGTACTCTCATCCACCCAGAGGCCAGAGGCACAAGTTTTGAGTGCGTGCGCGCAGCGAAACCGCAGCAACACCAGCGCCACACTACAGAGTACTAGCAGCAGTAGCTTGGTCTTTGGGTGTCCAAGGTCTGGTCCTTGCTTGCAGCAGCGAACAAATCCTGTGCTTGCAGTCGCAGGACGCGTTTCCGTTCAAACTTCCAACAGCAGCAGTACTGCTGTATATGGGAGGTAACCGGATGGACCACGCTCAACTCAGGGCTAGCACTGCTGTACCACCTGAATGAGATGACCACCCTCGCTGACACGAGTTAAAATATGTGAATTGTATTATACCCTGAAGAAGAACACCCCAATTCTGGACAGAGCCCAGTGAGAGGGTCCCGAGAGAAAATAAAAGACAAGACACACACACACTGACAACTGTGGGTGATGATCTACAGCAGCAGGTAGACATATCCGTTAGGAAACCCGGGGATGTGGCCCGGATGTCCCCGGACGACCACATGTAGAACACATAGTAGTACCACCCTGTCCGGAAATGTAAAACAGCTTTGATACTCATGTTGATGCCCAAACGTTCCTTATTTTTCTGGACAGAGTGGTAAGCAGCAGTACCACTTTGTCCGGAGATGTAAGACAGTGTCGGTAGTCATATTGATGAACGAATGGTGCTTAAGTTTCCGGACAGAGGTGTATTGCCACACGAAGAACTCAGAACAAACTCTAAAACGAAGTAAAGCGAGCTCTCCCCTGGGAAAACATCCCGATAATTTAATGCCCTAAAACTGTTCCCCAGGTATAGGATCGGAGCCCTGCTGTAGCAGTTGAGGAAGGGGCAGAGGGATGACAAACAGCTGTTAGTGTTCGCATGTTCTTAGGCACGGGTCTAGGACTTAGACAGGCTTACACTCAGTGCCTATCCATGTTGAATTATGTACGAGCTACCTCGAGAAAGCACTGAAGCGGTGTACGCGCCGATTCGATCGGAGGCTGCAAGCGTGCGTGCTTGCTGATGTGCTCTACGTGCGTACTGCTGCGCTCGGCGTGTCGCACATACCCCTCATCTGATGTCGATACACGGCCGAGACCCATGGTGTGTGCTTGGCTGTCGAGGCGTGCAAAAACTGTCGCGACGCCGCTGCTGTACGCCAAGAACGGGCTTTGAGGGTCGAGGGGACAAGGGGGTACCCGTGGTGTGATTTAAGGCTGTTTCCTATGCGGTTCGATTTCGAGCTTCAGATTTGTATTTTTCGATCTCAAAAACGAAAGCACCGTCCTATGCAGTCCGATTGTGCAAAATCTGACCGGAAATTTTTCGATTTGAGAATCCGATGACCCAAGTCGTCGGATTTTGGCCCAAAATCCGACGACTTGGGTCATCAGATTTTCAAATCGAAAAATGGCATGGTCTCTAAATTCAAGATGTTATCCTCGCAGCAAGCAACAGCAGCAGCAGCAGCAGAACGATCGATGAGTTGGATGGTGACACAGCGGCGTTGCTTCGCGCCCGACGCGCAGCCGGCGATTGGTGCGTCTCTCCGTCGCCAGACTACAGTCGGCTGGCGCAGGCTCGGGCATAGATACGAAGGGAAGCGCACTCGGCGCGCGCCTCTCCGTACTCGTACGTACTCGTAGACTTTACAGCAGCAGCAGCAGTCAGTCAGTCAACGTGCTGGGCTCGTATGCTTCGTTGTGTCAAAATGAAATACAAGATACCAAGTCAGGTCGACTCGAGCCCACTCGGCGCGTCGCCGCCAGACCAGGGGCAGCCAGCGTGGCTTCGGACGCTTGGGTCCTACGCCCAGTACAGCGCACTCGGCGCGTCTCTTCGCGGCGCCAGACCACAACAGCAGTTGGTCTCGCCGTTTGCTCAAATATCTGCACGTGCAACAAATCCGTGTTTTCTCGCATAAGGGTGTGTCCAAACAGAATCGAAAATCGAAATCGAAAATCGAAATGATAATAAACGAGGCGCTGATTGGTCCCTGGCCCACACATGTTCCCCTTCGTTTTTTAGGTTCCGAGAAAATGAACGATTTACAACCCATTGCCAAAATCAAAAAGTTGACAGCTGAAAATCGAAAAGCAAATCGAAAGCATGAGCAGCAACAATTTAGCGTGTTCTACTGGTCAGCGCAGCCACGTCAAAGTATCATATCAGGACTGCCGCACGCAGCACGCAACCCACAGCTAGCACGCCAACACGGCCGCACAGATCCCCCGTAAATAGCCAGCAGGCCAACCACAACACCAGCCCAGACGCTCTAGGGCCTTTGTTTGCCGGCATTCGAGCCAAAGCGAAGAGAATTTGAGTAGAGTTCAGCATCATGCCCTCGAGAATGAGGTTGAATAATCGTTCTCAGTATAATTTGAATTTTGATCCCGGGGCGTCAAAGTTGGACACGCGACCACCTCCATGGGAGGCCCAACGACCTCCCGGTATCGAATTGTCGTCGCTTCCGCCTGCTCCTCTGGTGGGCCTGTGGTGCCGAGCGCTAGATTGTCGGCATGTGTACATAGTTGTGAACAGCCCATGGCTTGTGCTCTCAGTTGTTTTTCGCCTGGATCTTGCTGTTTCCCAATTCGTTTCTGTTTGGACACGTTGGTGATTTTTTATCGAAATCGAAATGATTTCGATTTTCGATTTCGATTTTCGATTCTGTTTGGACACACCCTAAGAAGACTGTTTCGATTTTCGAACTAGGCCGCTGAAAAATCGATCGGATCATAATCTGAAGCTCAAAAATCGAACCGCATAGGAAACGGCCTATAAGTGGCCACTTTTCTGTCACGCCTATTATCTTGAAAATCGGCCATCACTTTCGGTATTATGGTTCTTCTTTAGTTCTCCGGTCCAACTGGACCGGAGAAATGGCATGCAACCAGCTATATATCGTTCCCGACAACGCTATGATGTCACTCTCGTTCCCCGGTCCTATAATGTCTGACTGCTGACTGCCCTTCATTGTCTTAACTCCGCTCACCGTTGGATACGGCCGAAGCAGCAGTCTTGACGTACCCCTGTGTCTGCATTACCCCGTTTCGACCTCAGTTCACTTCGGGTAATATGACAGCTTCAGTAATAAAATGGCATGCAACCAGCTATAATATCGTGTGCCCGAACTCCGAAAAAAATTATTTAACTCTATTTCTGGTACGAAATAATAAAATTGGAATTGCGATGTCACTCTCGTTCCCCGATCCTTTATTGTCGGACTGCTTACTGCCCTTCATTGTCTTAACTCCGCTCACCGTTGGTTACGGCCGAAGCAGCAGTCTTGACGTACCCCTGTGTATGCATTACCCCGTTTCGACCTCAGTCCACCTCGGGTAATATGACAGCTGCGGTTTCAATATGGCTCCGAACTAATTTGTTCGATCCTTACTCGCATGTATACTCGTATAGACTGCCGTCGGCACTGGTAAATGGGTGAAACACAGAGTACTGTATCATATTTTAATCCTGAAAACGACTTAGGATAAATCTTTCAGCGGTTTTCCGGGAATTTTCGACTCACTGATAGTATCGGGAGGAATTTGGTGGTCCGCAGTCGGTATAATTCAGAAAACGAACGAAAGCGGCGCAGCCGCGTTTTCGACCCGTTTCTGGCCCGTTTTGGGCCCGAGTCGGTGTCAGACTTAGGGTTAGGGTTAGGGTTAGGTTAGGGCCAGGGGTTGGGTTGGGTCTACGCCCGTGCCTCGATTCCCAGCGCCAGAATCTTAATATTCATCCCGACCCCTGGAAGATCTATCCAAAGTCGTTATCACGGGGACTCCATATTTTCGCATATGTTCCTGTGTTTTCCTCCTTCTTGTTGTACGACAGAATGATCATGTACACCACGTATGATATGTGATAATAACTTAAAATATACCAGGTACCATAGTCGAATGGAGATTGCGGGCGTGTAGTTCAGTTTTGGACACGCATAACATGCTGTAGGGATTTTAGGTGTATCTCTTCGGACTTGTGTATCCTTTCCCTGCTAAGTGTACGTGTTCTTTAGGATTCTCTGATGGCTCTAGCACTTTTGTGACCACGGGCCGTGATCTTGCTAGATCAGACTATAGGGATTAGCAACTGAAACGAGTTTAATGTGAAGATAACAACAACAACAAGAGTGTACTCCAGAGTAGGTCGGTCACAGAGTTTATTTTATAATTAAACATTTGACGCCAGCTGCTTCTGCTGCTTCTTCTGTTGCTGCTGCATGCTTTTGCCGCTGCTGTTGCTGCAGGGCAGTAATCCCTTACCCCTGGAAGATGTATTTTCGCGAGCTGGGTACTCCACATTGTAGATATAGAAATTACTGGGAATATTCTTTGGCTCTATATATACGTACTGCGACTATAAATCATAAATAGCCGTAAATTTTGAGGTGGCAGGTGGGGGTGGTGGATGCAGTATAGCTCCGCGATCTATGGTGCAATACGATAGCTCCGCGGTCTATGGTGCTCAGCTCCATATATATGGTGCCCGGTTCGATTCCACGCTGCTGGTGACGTTTTTCTTTTTTTTTTGGCAATCGGTGATTTTACGAATTTGAGGAATTTTAACCGTTTACGGTTCGCGCTTCGCGCTCACGGCCTCCGGCGGCTCCTGCGGAGGGCTAATTATATTTCTGCACCTTGTGGGTGGGAGCAGGGTGCCAAATGGGATCATATCCCGGTGGGATCAGATTTGGGTGGGATCAGGGGAGCAAACAAAGGCTTGTTTCTTGTTTTCTCGCCTGTTTTTGTTTCCCGCTTGTTTTATGGGGAATATTCCCAGAACGTTCTATATCTACATTGTGGAAGACTCTTCTACTGATTTTAGCTACCTGGTACTTTTACGTGTACGAGGGATACATACATTCATGGAATATGCCAGCAAATTCAATATCTACAATGTTTATTGTTAATTGATAATTTGCTGGGAATATTCCTTGACTCTATATATGCAGGTACCGCGACTACTCGTATAAATAGCATGTTTGTTTGTTTGTTTGTTTGTTTGTTTGTTTGTTTGTTTGTTTTGTTATTTTTCCCCCTCCCCCCCACCGCCGCACCATTGCACCACCCCCTCGGGATGACGTGTCAATGTGTTGTCTCTGCGGTCTTGTTTGTGTGAGTGTTTGCTTGTACTTTTGACTTGTCTCTTTGTCTTTGTCTTCGTCTTTTTCCCTTCGTTGCTTTTGACCTTTTGCAGTTACACTGCTCGCAGGCCGGGGGTATATCAGTCACACGGGACCATAGTTCCCTTCCCCCGTATCATGTCTGCGTTTATAATCGGGGTGGAGGACTCGATTTGTTTGCCTGACCGGTGTGAACCCGGCACGGAACACCCCGGCATTATAGGGGCACCAAGATAGAATCAGGGGGCGTGTACCCCCGATTGGTGATGTTGACTTTTCCATTTTTTACAGCACAATCAAAAGTGTGTTTCGGTTAACGGTGCCCGGCTTGCATTCGGGTACCAATAGGTATGATATTGATGTTATAGGGTCCATCCAAACGGGGCGTTTTGAAGTAATAACAATACCTAGAACCAAAAGGGATATTGGATCGGGAGGTACACCCCCTTTGATAGGCGAAACAGCCAACATGAGACCCAAGAGACCGCTGGTGAGTTCTATCCTTATTTGTCTGTTTTTTTCAATCGAAAAGCGAGCATCGATCAAACAAAAACTAGAACAAACAAACGAAGAACCCTAACGCTACATTTTACTAACGTTCCACCTTGACCGCGACGCGTCATATTCCCTCTATTCCGCGCGCAGCTTCACATATTTTGCAGATCTGGAGACGCACACGGAGACTTCACGTGGTCGTTTGATTATGTTTTTAATCTCTTGTGGGGGGGGAGGGGGGGTGTACTCATGTCGTTGCACGGCCGTTGTCGTCTATGACCATAGACCCTCGCATCCCTACAATGCCGGGACGGAGCACGTTGGATTTTGACAAACCAGACAGACATTGCTTGTCACCACAGGCGCGAAGCACTCATGTGGGGGGGATAATCTACGCGTCGAAACACTGCTGTAGTAGTAGTAGTAGTAGTAGTAAGTAGTAGTAGTAGTAGTAGAGTAGTGCAGTTATATACGTTTAGGATATTTATTTGGTGTTGGTTGTCTTTTGCACTATTTATTTCGACGTGCGGTTGAGGTCGAAGCAGAAAAACAAAAATGAATGGTTATTCGAATCTTGCTATTAACGGCATTGTAGAGGCAACTACAGCAGTGTACTACTATATATCAAGTATGTATATGGTGTTTCGTCCCAGAGGGGTGACAGGGGGGCGAAACATATAGCGTGGCAGCAGGAAGTTGTAGTTTAGTGTTCTTACCATTTCCCGGTACGTATTAATGCGTACAGTTTTTATTGTTTTCGACTCAGGTTACGTGTATACGTAGGCGTTTGTGTTGCTCTTGATTATCTTTGGATTGCGTCGTCGTTTAGTGTTTTCATATCGTTCACGGGTGGATTGAAGGTTGAAGAAGAGTTGAATCGTTACTTGCGATTATGGAGTATTAGCACATGTATATCGCGCCCGTGTTGTGTCGGTTTTCTGGTTACCTTCTTGGATTTTGCAGCGACTAGAGAGAGGAGACTCGTACTTTAGTTTTTTGTTAATTGGCCGTATATGCATGTGTACCGTATATATACTGGGTGTAGTGAGCTTCTGGTTTTGGAACCTATCGGGGGGAGCAGCGTCTTTCTTGGTGAAGATTCATAATATTAATAATATATGCCTGGTATACTATGTTGAATTATACATAATGAGCATTTACGCGCGGTGGTCGTTACTAAGCGCGCTGATGATATTGCGGTGTCGCCATTACGTTTTTGAACCCCTCGACTTTGCGCTGCGCCTTTGAAGTTTATTGGTGAATACATACATAAACGAGACAACTATCTAAAATGTGGCCGCGTACGTATACTCATTTCAAGTAGTTTGGCACACCAAACGCCCCTTCAGCTCATACACTACGTCGACACAGCATCGTCGACCCGTCAATCAACCGTATTGCCACTACCTTGTATGGGCGCTCTTTTTCGTTTTCCAACCTCGAGAGGTTGTCGTTTTTTTCCCCCAATCAGGTAACGTTATGCGGGCGCATTTCCCAACCTGGAGAGCTTGTGTGCCATGACCTTGGCTACCTGACACCTTGTGCGCCTATTTTTCCCAACCACTGGAGGTTGTACTTCCCTACGTTGTACAAGGTAGGACCTTGCCATTTGTGGCCAACCTGTTTTGCATTCAGGTTGCCCAACGTGGACCCGCAACGTAGGTAAATGGCCACCTGTGACCCTTGCAGGGAGCGCCGGGGAATTAATATCGATAGTCACAATGGAAGGATAAGGGCCAATTCTAACTTGAACTGAAAAAAATCACGATTCGTGAGGTTTTTGTCGTGAATCGTGTTTTTTTTTTGTCGTGATTCACGACAAAAACCTCACGATTCATGACGCCAATTTTTTTACAATAATTTCCTTAAAAAAAACAAAATCACGATTCACGACATTTGTCGTGGCTCGAAATACGCCTGATCAAGGCACTACGTAACCCACCCGATACCAACGGTATCCGATGGCCGGTATAGGGGCATGTCAGGCCCTGTTTCGTACGCCGGTTGTGGACAGCGAGCGCTGCCTAAAGACACTGCTGGGTGCGGGGTAACGAGCATGCTGTGACCTCGAAATCTCGAGGAAGGAGGAGACACAGCGTGAAGAGAAAAGCAAAAATAATCTGAAAATCTCATGGGCCAGGCAGAGCAGACGACATGTCAGCGAGATTGGAACCTCGCGCGGACCTGGCCTGGCCGACGGCGCGTGAGGTTGGAATATCACAGACCGTGTCGGGCCTCTGCCCATGGTTTGAATCATGGACCGGGTCGGGCACGGTCGGCCCGGCACGGCCTGGCCGTGACCTACCTGCGAGAGTTGGCCCCACCCTCAAATACCGTTGATTTGAAAATATCGGATTTTTAATAATAATTTGAAAATATCACGAAACGTGACGAAAAAGCACCTATGTTCGTTAGGAAAGAAACATCACGAATCGTGATATTTTGTCATGCCGAAACGTCACGAATCGTGATTTTGTTTTGTTCGTTAGGAACGCCTAAGTACAGGATTAGGTTGGTTGTATGTACACCGTTGTAGACACCATGGGTTTCACGTGTCTACTTATAGTGGGCTGGGTCTGTGTGATACTACTCGTGCCGTGCAGAGTTTGTTAGTCGGCCGCATCCATATGGCGTGCGTCGACAAAACGACCAAATAAACTGCCTAGAAGAGGCGTATGGTACAACCACACACGGGTGCGAGTGTGCATTTATTTGCGTAGATATGTTGCTGTCTCTGATACCTGATACAGGCTGCAGCAAAATAAGTTATTCCACAGGGATTGTTACTAATTGAACACGTATACTCACTGCTACGGACGTGCGCATGCCTGCGCGTGTGCGGTGATTTGACTCGTCGTGAAATTTCAACTCATCGGGGCGCTGTTGCGCTGTTTGAAACCTTCCAAAAATATCAACATATCATGATAACCTGATATATCGATGTATCATGATATGTTGATATATATCAACATATCATGATAATATCACGCCGATTCAGCCCAAAATATCAAGTATCATATCAACCCCGTTTTTTTGTTGATACACAACCCTAGTGTAGAGGGGAGCGGAGGGCTCCAGACTATCTGTTTTTGACTGACTTTGATCGCTTTGCGGACCCTTCGGGTTCCACTTTTATTTCAGTATACCTTTTTTGGAAAAGTTAGCCTGTGACCACGGGAATCGACCGTCAAGTGTTGGATTAGTACGGACAGATGGAGGTACTGGATAGAGAGACCGGCACGGTTTTTAATGTGAAGACAACAACAACAAGTCTAAACAATTGGTGAAGGAGGTGGGGGAGGTGGTGGTTGTGGATGTAATACGAGTATAGCTCCGTATATATGGCACCGATTCAATTCCACGGTGGCTGCGACTTACTTTTTTTTTTTGTAATCGGCGATTTTACGAATTTGAGGATTTTTGACCGTTTACGGTTCGCGCTTCGCGCTCACGGCCTCCGGCGGCTCCTGCGGAGGGCTAATTATATTTCAGCACCTTTTTAGTGGGAGTAAAAAGTGCCAAATGGGATCATAACATCGGGGTGGGATCAGGTTTGGGCGGAACAAAGGCCAGGTTTGTTTTTCCCACCTGTCTGTGCACTTTTTTATGGAGAATATTCCCAGAATGTTCCTCCTCTACATTGTGGAAGAGGTGGAAGACTCTACTGCTGTGTGGAGTACCCAGCTCGATCTTGATCTACAGCTTCAAGCAAAGACTCCATCTATCTGTTGTTTGTGGTCGTATGATCTGTACCACAGGGAGAGTGGACTCGCCCCCGTTGCTCACGATATATTTACGGGTACATGGCATACCTTTCTTAGCTATTGAATTGGCATCGAGGCAAGCTGTGGTCGGAACAAGACAAGAAGAAACTAGTGTAGCCTACCACACCAGTACTGCTACTATCATCCTACTCCTACTGCCACTTCAGCTTGCGAGAGGGGATACGGTAAGGGCAGTTATTAGGGCGAGAGAGGATCACTGAAAACAGAGGCATTGCAGGGGGTTCGGGTGTAAGTAGAGGTGTGTGCTGTCATCACCCCGTTAGTTGTTCGACCTCATTGACAACTGTACGGTATACCCAGCAGTGGGTGTTTTGTGTGTGTTGTCTTCACATTAAACTCGTCCTTTCTACGAGTACCCAACTACATCAGTAAACCCAGTGTCTGCCCTGATTCCTGATCCTGGAGAGATACAAAGTACAAGGTCCCCATGAGGGACGTGCCTAGGGGAGTGGCGCAAGGGCAAATAGAAAATCCACTATCATGCGATAGTGTATCATACGCGCATCATATGATACCTTGTGACTTTTATGTACCAGGTACAAGGGCTCCGCTCCGCGGGCGGCTGACGCCGCCCGCTTCGCTCGCGCAAGGAAAGGGGCAGAAGAGGCCCATGATGTATATAGAGTGCAAGCAAAAGCACCGACTTGAAAATGCCAAGAGGTTCATGGTAAGAGGTTCATGGTGCACAGGGAAGAAACGGCGGACTTGACATGCATGCAAAACATGCTCGAGATGCACATTAGCTCCATGCTCCAGGACAACAAAGAGGCTGTATGATCGAAAGACAAAGCACAGCAACACGGCTCCCAGCACGGCGCTGCGCTGCCTGCTGTGGTGGGTGTGATTTGTACCTTCGTGAGTATGTGTGGTAGTTCAACAACAACGAACGGTGGTACGAGTATCGATTACTTTTTTACTTTTTATGTACCTGTATGAAAGAGAAAACACAGCACAGCTCGGTCGTCAAGTTGTGAAGTACGAAAAACAGGAAATCAACAAAATTGAGAAAGAAGACGTACGTACTCGTACACATTTGTACGTAGCTACAAGGGCTTTCGCTCCGCGGGCGGCTGACGCCGCCCGCTACGCTCGCGCAAGGAAAGGGGCAGAAGAGGCCCATCCATGATGTACAGTAGTGCAAGCAAGCACCGACTTGAAAATGCCAAGAGGTTCATGGTGCACAGCGAAGAAACGGCGGACTTGACATGCATGCAAAACATGCTCGGGATGCACATTAGCTTCATGCTCCAGGACAACAAAGCTGTATGTTCGAAAAAGAAAGCACAGCAACACGGCTCACAGCAAGGCGCTGCGCTGCTTGCTGTGGTGGGTGTGATTTGTGCCTTTTTCGTGAGTATGTGTGGTACAGTAGTAGTACAACAACAACGGTGGTAGTATTAATAGTGCTTCGTACTTGTATGTATGAAAGAGAAAGCCAGCACAGCACGGTCGTCAATAATTGTAAAATAAGAAAACCAGGAAAACAATAAAACCGAGAAAGACGTACACATTTGCACGTATGTACGTACATGTGAGTACTCGTACGTACTCGTATATACTCCTACTCGTGTAATATGTACTCGTATATAGTCGTACTCGAACAAAACGGCAGGAGCGACGTACGTACTACTCGTACCCACATACGAGTACTTGTACTCGTATATACTCCTACTCTTATATGTATGTATTAGTTATGTTTGTGAAATTTTCGCACTTTTCGCAACTTTTCTCTTCGCACGAGCACTTTTCGGCAAAACGCTAAGTACCCCGGTACAGCAAGCCCGGCCGGACACATTGGTCGAGGTTTGGGCTCGATCCGAGCTCTGTGGCTCGCGTGGCGGGCGCTCGAAGTTTTTTTTCCCGCGGGAGTGGATACGCCGATTTCCCGGGTTTCGCTGCGTGAGGCCGTGTTTCGTACGTACGTGCCAGTAAATAACGATGTTCTGTTTTTAGATGTTGTCTGTTTTTTGCTCTCTCACATGCACACAGGCCAGAAACATGTATCAGATACCAGTAGACAACAGACAACATGCACAGAGCACGGCGTTACAGCGTTGCCGCCAACACCAGTAGGGAACATCGTGCGTGAGTGGCACATCTATCTGGGCTGTACTGCTGCTGTAGGTAGTTGTTTTATCCAAGGCTGCTGTCCGTAGTCCGCCACCTGTCTTGCATTCTTTGCTGTTGTGCTGTGTGTCTATGACATATCCAGGGTCACTTTGGGCCGAAATGTAAGGGCCGTTTTTATTACGTGTGAGTACGGCAACTGTTATTATATTTATGATGTTGCGGGTTCTTGCCCCAAGCACACCACCAAACTTTTAGACATCAGAAAACATGCAAAGAGAACACAAACAACACGTTGCAACCCCGCCCAGCAGCACAAGCAGCAGCAGGCAACATCACGCGCATGTGGCAGGTCCGTGCTGTACTGCTGTAGCTCCAGCAGCAGTAGTTGCTTTATCGGAGGCTATGATCCGTCATCGGTCATATCTACCTCTCTCCTTCTGCTGCGCTGCCACTGTGCATGTGTATGTGCGGTGTGTCACACACTCACTGCTGTTGTTGACACGCACGCCAGTATAAAAATTATTTTGACCTTTGGTTAATATGGTCAAATGAGTGCGATGCCCGGTTATTTGTTTGAAGTCGTCAGTTCGAGACTCTCGTTCATAATTTTTTCCTTTTTAGTGGGGGATATAAATTTACTTGCTATTTGTCTGCGGGCCGAAAATGACTTGACCTTGGTATGGGGGGTGAAAAAGCGCACCGTGCATTGTTATCCCACCCACTGTTCGAAAGACGCCCGAGGTGACGAGACTCGAAATACATCCAGTATTTAGTGTGTAAGTGTATCCAGCGCCTTAGCCTACATCGACTGTGGATCTGCTGCACAGTTAGCAGCAGCACCACCAGCAAGCAGTGTGTTGTTGGACCTGTGGCAGCATGCATGTACTACGCAACAGCAGAGACCCCCAGCACTACGTACTGCGTTGTACTTTGTATTTAGTGTATTATTTTTCCCTGGGGTATTCTTCCACTCCTCCAGAGCTTTTTGGAGCCTGTCCTGTGACCACGGACTACCCCTTATAACAACAGATCACAGGGTCCGATAAAAAACACACACATACAGTACAACAGTATTATAGTAGGACGCCACAGCAATACAGGGCGGACAAAACTACCGCACGCGCTTCATGCTGTTTTATTGCTCTGCACTGCTCGTGTGCTGTCTGTGGTGTCTAGGTTACGCACGTACATAATACAAACATAAAACAAACCAAAGTGAAAAATAAACAGTCATTTTCGGCCCTGACACAAAAAATAAGCCAATTTCGACCCTCCGCACCAAAACCAGGCCAATTTCGAACCCAACACAAAAACCAAGTCATGTTTGATCCCCCACATAAAACCATGATAGTTTCGACCCTAACACTGAAATCGAGTCTATTTCGATCCCATTCTAGAACCAAGTCAACTGTGGTGCCTCTCCACACAACAAAGACGCACATAACCACACTGGCGAACATAATATAATGTTTGGCGGAATCGTTAGGAAAATCTGTTAAAAATATGCAGTCAATAGTAAGGGTGCCACACTATTTCCAAGTCTTTTTATCCCCAAAAGTGCGCAGGTCATCTGATACAGTTCTAAAAAAGAGTATGCATGTACCCTGCATGTACGGTAATATGCAGATAATTCATAACCACGTCGTACTATGATGTAATATGCTTGCGTAGGATATCGAATTATGTACGAGTTTGGATTTCGATTCGTTCTTGCGCCACTCCCCTAGGAATGTCCCGGAGGGGAACCTTGTAATATGTATTCGTACTCGTACTCGAACAAAACAGCAGGAGCGAAAAACTAAAAACGGAACAAAAGGTCGGAAAAAAGGATAAATCATGGAAAAATTGTACGTACATACGTACATACGTACGTACGTACTCGAAAAAAAGAAAAAAAATCCGATCGAACCCATGGCATTGCGCCGCAAAAAACCAAAAAAAGTTTTGACGTCTTTCGCGTTCTGTCAGCCTTGACGCTCCCCGTCCCTCCGCGATCACGTCGCCATCGATTCGGTCCGGGTCGAGCTCTACTGCCTCTCTGCCCCAGTGAGCCCCGTGGCCCACCTCGCATGAAGCCCGGTGCTCACCGTGGCCCTCGTTCGCCCGCTCCATCATGAGGTGTTCAAATCGCCGGGTTCTCTTTGAAAAAATATTTGTTCCGATAAATAAGCACCGCTTGAATGTTATTTTACACAATAAAGACCCTTATATTGACATATCGGATTCATCTGCAGCAGCAACGCAGACAAAGGCCCTTCATGCTTCCCTCTGTGTCTCGGTGGACACGCCACGCCTAGCCACGAAAAAGCGACCCGCTCCTTCTGACCCCCCCTCTACTGGCCGGCGCCCTCCCATACCCGCGATGGCGCCGGGCTCGCCCGGCTGCCGTGCTGTCTGGGCACACACACGAACCAAAACTGAAAGAGGAAGAAGCCTCTCGCAACTAAAAAGGTAGAGTATAGCGGAACAAAAGAGAGAGAGCAAGTAATGAACGGAGGCGGTGTTCGAAGTGGTGAGCTCTGAGAGGCAGGGATGAGCATCCCTGGCGGGAGATATAGTAAGTGGGCAATTTTTTACTGTCATCGCCTGAAACCTTGTCACTCTTGACCAATCAACGATCGATACAGCCGTGTCACGATTGTATGTGATTGGATAATGGTGACGTTAGTTTGTGTCGCAACCTTCGCTGCTGCAGCAGCCACGCGCTCCCAGAAAGCTCGATGCAGGCCGCCTCTCTGATAGCCCTGCGGCCGGGGAGGACCGACTAGACGCAGTTGATGGATTGTGAGTCTGGGCGGTATAAGAAGTAGCTGCTCGCGCAAGGTTGGAGACAAACAAGCAGAGCCCGATACTAAACAAACGGCAACATACTATTTGACGATACGAGAGCTGGTGCTTGATACTACTACTACTACTACTGCTGCTGCTGCTGCTGCTGCTGCTGCTGCTGCTGCTGCTGCTGCTGCTGCCGCCGCTGCTACTGCTGCTGGATTGTCGCGGCAGCGAGAGTGCCCCTTTCAACCAAAGCACCTCGAATGCCACAGAAAAAGGTCACAGGGTGAACAGGACTATACGAGTACGAAGAAAGCGGTACCAGGATACGATGACAGCAGGATACGATAATACTGCTACTATTAATACTACACGCATGTACGTATGATACGACGACGACCATTTAGACATACTCGTGCATTCTCTGGCGCTTTGTCAGCCACAAGGAAGGCTGGCTTTGGGTCCTTCGATCTTGCCTTTTTCTTAACAAGCATTTACTTTGTGGAGCTCAAACTGTGTAGCGCAAACTGTGTAGCGCTTGGGAGGGTGCTGGGCACTTACTTGCAAATCTCGATAACTACAGCGGCCAGTGTCGAAAATGCCTGCGAATACCTTGGAACTTTTTTCCTTTTTTTTTTCTCGCTTTTCCAGGCGATGCCATTAAAAAAGTGCCTGTAAGTGTGTCTACATACGTAAGTACTAGTACTCGAAAAAAAGAAAAAAATCCCATCGGCATTGCGCCACAAAAAACAAAAACAAGTTTTGACGTCTTTCGCGTTTTGTCAGCCTTGATGCTCCCCGTCCCTCCGCGATCACGTCGCCATCGATTCGGTCCGGGTTGAGCTCTACTGCCTCTCTGCTCCAGTGAGCCCCGTGGCCCGCCTCGCATGAAGCCCGGTGCTCACCGTGGCCCTCGTTCGGCCGCTCCATCGTGAGGTGTTCAAATCGCCTGGTCCTCTCTCTGAAAAAAATATGTGTTCCGATAAATAAGCACCGCTTGAATGTTCTTTTACAATTATAAAGGACTCTTATAACTCTGACATACTGGATTGATACAGCAAGCAGCAACGCAGACAAAGGCCCTTCATGCTTCCCTCGTGTCTCGGTGGACACGCCACGCCTAGCCACGACAAAGACGACCACGCTTCTTCTGACCCCCCCTCTACTGGCCGGCGCCCTCCCATACCCGCGATGGCGCCGGGCTCGCCCGCGCTGCCGTGCTGTCTGGGCACACACACGAACCCAAAACTGAAAGAGGAAGAAGCCTCTCGACAACTAAAAAAAGTGTACGAGGTATAGGGAACAAAGAGAGGAGCAAGTAATGAACGGAGGCGGTGTTCAAAGTGGGAGCTCTGAGAGTGCAGGGATGAGAGATCCCTGAGCCAGACACTATTAATTGGTGGTAATGAGCCGCGACCTCTGATACCTGCAGCAGTCATATCTGCGATGCATCGCGTTGGAAAAATACTTGTGCGCTGAACCAACACGAACGAACATCTACGTATACGTGCTTTGATTCGTTCTTTTTGGCCCTTTTTTGGAGAGCAAAAAAAGTCAGCATACAGCAGCAGCAGCAGCACCTGTGCTGGCCGGAGCAACAACAGAAGCGGAACAGTACAGCAGCAGTAGGACACGAGGCCAGGCTCAGCGTCGCTGTTATACGCTCGGCTTGTCGGTCTAACACTCGAACCCTCTGTACTCGTACTCAATTTCTCGTGTGTCCCCTGCTTCCTCAACGCGACACGTACCTCGTTCGTATTGTTATTCGGCATATTAAGCATACAGCAGCAGCTGTGTCGGCCACAGCAACAACAACAACAACAACAACAACAACAACGGAACAGCAGTATACAGCAGCAGCAGCACGACACACGAGGCCAGGGTCAACGTCACTGTACGCTCGGCTTGACGGTCTAGCACTTGAATCCGATGCTCCCACGCTTGGGTCTATCGTATTGTTCGGCATAATTGATTTATTCTGTATTTCAAAAAAGAAAGAAGACCGTTGTGAACTAAAAAATATTTGAAAAAAACGCCTCCGGTCATGTGCCTCTAAAAGCACACGCTGCCGCTCCTAGCTCGACCAACTCGGGACGAGTTAGAGCGAAACCAGCACGAGAAGACTTCGGTAAATTTTGTGCGTGCACAGAGCCCGACGGGACTGGCGTTGGTGCCGTGTACTATGAGTGCGAAGTACGAACGTGGATGTGGACTGTCTCACAGCTACAGAAAAAACATTGTTTTGACCACCCTACCAGGTCTCATGCGACCCGATAGGAAGAACCTTTTTTTTCACTTGAACAATCAATGAAAAAAAAGGCTCGCGCTTCGCGCTCGCGCGGCTCATTATTAGTGAGTAAGTCTATAGTCTACCGCTGTACCCGAGGTAATACGCTAAGAACGCCTACACAGGAATCCCGCCCCAACACTTTAGTCGAGGTTTGCGCTCGATCCGAACACTACTGTAACTTGGGTGAGGGCATGTCTAAACAGAAACGAAAACGAAAACGAAAGACGAAATCATTTCGTTTTCGGCATCATTTTAGCCGACGTGTCCAAACAGAAACGAAAATAAACAGGGCGCTGATTGGTCCCTGGTACAAATGTGTTCCCCTTCGTTTTTTTTGTTCTGAGAAAACCAACGATTTAGGGCCCGTACAAACGGAGCGTTTTGACCCTAAAAACAAAACCTAAAAACAAAACCTAAAATGAGTTATGAAGATTCACTCCCTCTGATTGGCGAAACAGAAAAAAAGAGACCCAGGAGACCGCGATGGGATATTTTTGCTCTTCGGTTTTGTTTAATCGAAAATCGATTAAAATGACCCTAAAACCAAAACACGAAAGATGAACAGCCCAGCGAGAACGGAGATCATGGCGACAACCGCAGCTACGAACGCCCCGTACACTGGACAGCCAGAAGACAGAGAGCAGACAAGGCGCGAACAACATGCGGCTGGTGCCAGGCAATGCAGTGTTCAACGCCGTAGCCAAAACCGTGGCTCATGGGGCGGTCCAAGTCGAATTGCGTGCTGCTGTACATTCAAAAATCATCTGTTGTAGCAAGCGGTGAAACTTTTTGTACAGCACCCGTACTTTATCCAGCGCAGATCTCGCGCTCCAGACTACGGGCGCCATTGCAGCAGCAGAGTATGGCCGGCTAGTCATGTGGGCACGCTCTCCTCTTTTTTCAGGGCTGGGCGTCGCCTCTACAGCAGCTGGGTGGTGCATTACTGCTGGTCTTTCACCTTGACCGTTGACTCGTTTTCGCTTTTGTTTTTCGCTTTTGTTTTTCGCTTTTGTTTTTAACGCGTATCCTGCGTTTGTACACCACCTTCGATTTTTCACCTAAAACCTAAAGTCTGTTCGTTTTTAGATTTTGTTTTTAGGTTTTGTTTTTAGGTTTTGTGTTCCTCGTTTGTACGGGACCTTACACCCCATTGTCAAAATCAAAAAGTTGACAGCTGAAAATCGAAAAGCAAATCGAAAGCACGAGCAGCAACAATTCAGCGTGTTCTACTGGTCAGTGCAGCCACGTCAAAATATCATATCAGGACTGCCGCACGCAGCGCGCAACCCACAGCTAGCACGGCAACACAGCCGCACAGATCCCCCGTAAATAGCCAGGAGGCCAACCACAACACCAGCCCCGACGCTCTAGGGCCTTTGTGCGGCTTCGAAGTGCCCCCCAAAGTAACCCCGAAGAAAAGAAAATTTGATAAGTAAGAGTTTTCAGCATCAGCCCTCGAGAATGAGGTTGGAAGTTCGCTCTCAGTATAATTTGAATTTTGATCCCGGGGCGTCAAAGTTGGACACGCGACCACCTCCATGAGAGACCTAATGACCTCCCGGTATCGAATTGTCGTCGCTTCTGCCTGCTCCTCTGGTGTGCCTGTGGTGCCGAGCGCTAGATTGTCGGCATGTGTACATAGTTGTGAACAGCCCATGGCTTGTGCTCTCAGTTTGTTTTTTCGCCTAGATCTTGCTGTTCCCAATTCGTTTCTGTTTGGACACGTCGGCTAAAACGATGCCGAAAACGACGTGATTTCGTTTTTCGTTTTCGTTTTCGTTTCTGTTTAGACATGCCGTAAACAGAAACGAAAACGAAAAACGAAAAACGAAATGAAAATAAACAGGGCGCTGATTGGTCCCTGGTACAAACGTGTTCCCCTTCGTTTTTTGGAAATGGTCATTTGGGGTATACCCCCTGGTTTTACGGCCATTTGGGGGTAGGGTCAAAATGCGCCCGCGGAACGCGCTCCCGCGGGCCCAAACAGGCCTCAAACCCATTCCGAAGCCCTGGCGAGATGCCCGACGCCCATGCCAAGCACGCCCACAACTTTTTTTTTTTTCAGGCACGTCCTTGGGCCTAACGGAACGGCGGCGCACAAGGGAGCAAACGAAGTCCCCCCTTTGACCGCATCTTGGGGGGGGGTAACCCCACGTACCTACTAAATTTATCTACTCCCCCCGATTGACCATTTGTTTCACCCCGTTTCGACCGAAACCATACCCCCTTTTGACCATCGCGACACCTCAAAAACGACTACAGCAGTACGTATCCACGTCACCGCCCAACAGCCCGAATAGACCACGGGGCGGAACATCCCAGAACTTGCGAGTAGTCGGGATCGTTTGCCCCCAAGAAATAAATCTCGGCCAACATACATACAAATCAAATCTTTATAGACGATATGAAGATATCGGCTCTTCTGAGAAAACATGACGATGATGGGGGAATCAGAACACATACTAGACGTACTGCTCGGCGTATGGGTCGTGAGTTGCTGGGTGCTTGGTGCTTGGTGCGTTCCTGGGTGCTGTGGGTCATCGATGCTCGGTGTTGGGTTGTTGGACGGAGGGGTCTTTGGGACACGAGCAACATACAGGCGCAACGACGGTGGCGCTAGTCTTCTTGAGAATGTGCTTTCCTACTGTCCCCAACGTATCCATCCCCGACGGCAGGCTGGTGTGTTCTGATGTATAATCACCAGGATCACACCCAGCAACCAAGCACCAAGCACCCAGCACCACCCACGACCCATACGCCGAGTATAACGTATGTGTTCTGATTCCCCCATCACCGTAGCAAGGCCCAAGCACCAAGCACCCAGCAACTCACGACCCATACGCCGAGTATACACGTACGTAGTGTCTGATTCCCCCATCACCGTCATGTTTTCTCAGAAGAGCCCATATCTTCATATCGTCTATAAAGATTTGATTTGTTATTAGTTGGCCGAGATTTATTTCTTGGGAGGCAAACGATCCCGACTACTCGCAAGTTCTGGATGTTCCGCCCCGTGTCTATTCGGGCTGTTGGGCGGTGACGTGGATACGTACTGCTGTAGCTCGTTTTTGAGGCTGTCGCAGATGGTCAAAAGGGGGTATGGTTTCAGGTCGAACGGGGTGAAAAAAGTGGTCAATCGGGGGGAGTAGATAAATCTAGTAGGTACGTGGGGTTATCCCCCCCCCAAGATGTGGTCAAAGGGGGGACTTCGTTTGCTCCCTCGTGCGCCGTCGTCCCGTTAGGCCCAAAGGACGTGCCTGAAAAAAAGCAAGTTGTGTGAGTGCTTGGCATGGGCTTCGGGCATCTCGCCAGGGCTTCGGAATGGCGTTTGAGGCCTGTTTGGGCCCGCGGGAGCGCGTTCCGCGGGCGCATTTTGACCCTACCCCCAAATGGCCGTAAAACCAGGGGGTATACCCCCAAAACATTGCCATTTATGACCGGGTATGGACTTCCGCGAGCGGCTGTGTTTTTCAGCACATTCTAGAAAGAGCATGCAGCACGATATTTAGGCAACCATCATGCCAGAAATATCATAAAAGTGAGAGCTGAAAAACGAAAAGGAAAACGAAAGCAACGAGCAGAACAATTCAGCGTGTCCTACTGGTCAGCGCAGCCACGTCAAAGATATAACATCAGGACTGCCGCACGCAGCACGCAACCCACAGCTAGAACGGCAACACAGATGCACAGACCCCCCGTAAACAGCCAGGAGGCCAACCACAACACCAGCCCCGACGCTCTAGGGCCTTTGTTTGCCGGCGTTCGAGCCAAAGCGAAGAGAATTTGAGTAGAGTTCAGCATCATCAGCCCTCGAGAATGAGGTTGGAAGTTCGCTCTCAGTATAATTTGAATTTTGATCCCGGGGCGTCAAAGTTGGACACGCGACCACCTCCATGGGAGACCCAATGACCTCYCCGGTATCGAATTGTCGTCGCTTCTGCCTGCTCCTCTGGTGTGCCTGTGGTGCCGAGCGCTAGATTGTCGGCATGTGTACATAGTTGTGAACAGCCCATGGCTTGTGCTCTCAGTTTTTTTTCGCCTGGATCTTGCTGTTCCCAATTCTACCCCCAAATGGCCGTAAAACCAGGGGGTATACCCCCAAGTGACACTTCCCAAAAAACGAAGGGGAACACGTTTGTACCAGGGACCAATCAGCGCCCTGTTTATTTTCATTTCGTTTTTCGTTTTTCGTTTTCGTTTCTGTTTAGACATGCCCTGAGGTGTGTCCAAACAGAATCGAAAACGAAAACGAAAGACGAAATCATTTCGTTTTCGGTATCATTTTAGCCGGCGTGTCCAAACAGAAACAAATTGGGCAACAGCAAGATCCAGGCGAAAAACAACTGAGAGCACAAGCCATGGGCTGTTCACAACTATGTACACATGCCGACAATCTAGCGCTCGGCACCACAGGCACACCAGAGGAGCAGGCAGAAGCGACGACAATTCGATACCGGGGGGTCATTGGGTCTCCCATGGAGGTGGTCGCATGTCCAACTTTGGCGCCCCGGGATCAAAATTCAAATTATACTGAGAGCGAACTTCCAACCTCATTCTCGAGGGCTGATGCTGGACTCTACTCAAATTCTCTTCGCTTTGGCTCGAACGCCGGCAAACAAAGGCCCTAGAGCGTCGGGGCTGGTGTTGTGGTTGGCCTGCTGGCTATTTACGGGGGGTCTGTGCGGCTGTCTTGGCGTGCTAGCTGTGGGTTGCGTGCTGCGTGCGGCAGTCCTGATATGATATTTTGACGTGGCTGTGCTGACCAGTAGGACACGCTGAATTGTTGCTGCTCGTGCTTTCGTTTTCCTCTTCGTTTTTCAGCTGTCAACTTTTTGATTTTGGCAATAGGTTGTAACTCGTTGATTTTCTCGGAACAAAAAAACGTCGAAGGGTCATTTGGGGGTATACCCCCTGCTTTTACGGCCATTTGGGGGTAGGGTCAAAATGCGCCCGCGGAACGCGCTCCCGCGGGCCCAAACAGGCCTCAAACGCCATTCCGAAGCCCTGGCCAGGTGCCCGAAGCCCATGCCCAGCACGCACACAACGTTTTTGTTTATTTCAGGCACGTCTTTGGGCCTAACGGGACGGCGGCGCACGAGGGAGCAAACGAAGTCCCCCCTTTGACCACATGTTGGGGGGGGATAACCCCACGTACCTACTAAATCTATCTGCTCCCCGCGATTGACCACTTTTTTCACCCCGTTTGACCGAAACCTTACCCCCTTTTGACCATCTGCGACAGCCTCAAAAACGACTACAGCAGTACGTACCCACGTCACCGCCCAACAGCCCGAATAGATCACGGGGCGGAACATCCAGAACTTGCGAATAGTCGGGATCGTTTGCCTCCCAAGAAATAAATCTCGGCACAAAACTATACAAATAAAATCTTTATAGACGATATGAAGATATCGGCTCTTCTGAGAAAACATGACGGTGATGGGGGAATCAGAACACATATGAGTACGTGTATACTCGGCGTATGGGTCGTGAGTTGCTGGGTGCTTGGTGCTTGGCTGCTATGGTGATGGGAGAATCAGAACACATACGTGATATACTCGGCGTATGGGTCGTGGGTTGCTGGGTGCTGGTGCTGTGCTTGGTTGCTGGGTGTGATCCTGGTGATCTATACCAAACACACCAGCCTGCCGATCGGGGATGGATACGTTGGGGACAGGAAGGAAAGCACATTCTCAAGAAGACTAACGACCCGTCGTTGCGCCTGATGTTGCTCGTGTCCCAAAGACCCCTCCTGTCCAACAACCCAACACCGAGCATCCATGACCCACAGCACCCAGCAACGAAGCACCAAGCACCCACCCGCAACTCACGACCCATAGCCGAGCATACGCGTATGTGTATGTTCTGATTCCCCCATCATCGTCATGTTTTCTCAGAAGAGCCGATATCTTCATATCGTCTATAAGTATTTTTGTTTGTATAGTTGGCCGAGATTTATTTCTTGGGTGGCAAACGATCCCGACTACTCGCAAGTTCTGGATGTTCCGCCCCGTGATCTATTCGGGCTGTCTGGCGGTGACGTGGATACGTACTGCTGTAGTCGTTTTTGAGGTGTCGCCGATGGTCAAAAGGGGGTATGGTTTCGGTCGAACGGGGTGAAACAAGAATGGTCAATCGGGGGGAGTAGATAAATTTAGTAGGTACGTGGGGTTACCCCCCCCAAGATGTCGGTCAAAGGGGGGACTTCGTTTGCTCCCTTGTGCGCCGCGTCCGTTAGGCCCAAGGACGTGCCTGAAAAAAAACAAAAAGTTGTGGGCGTGCTTGGCATGGGCTCGGGCATCTCGCCAGGGCTTCGGAATGGTCGTTTGAGGCCTGTTTGGGCCCGCGGGAGCGCGTTCCGCGGGCGCATTTTGACCCTACCCCCAAATGGCCGTAAAACCAGGGGGTATACCCCCAAATGACATTCTCCAAAAACGAAGGGGAACACGTTTGTACCAGGGACCAATCAGCGCCCTGTTTATTTTCATTTCGTTTTTCGTTTTTCGTTTTCGTTTCTGTTTACGGCATGTCTAAACAGAAACGAAAACGAAAACGAAAAACGAAATCACGTCGTTTTCGGCATCGTTTTAGCCGACGTGTCCAAACAGAAACGAATTGGGAACAGCAAGATCTAGGCGAAAAAACAAACTGAGAGCACAAGCCATGGGCTGTTCACAACTATGTACACATGCCGACAATCTAGCGCTCGGCACCACAGGCACACCAGACGAGCAGGCAGAAGCGACGACAATTCGATACCGGGAGGTCATTAGGTCTCTCATGGAGGTGGTCGCGTGTCCAACTTTGACGCCCCGGGATCAAAATTCAAATTATACTGAGAGCGAACTTCCAACCTCATTCTCGAGGGCTGATGCTGAACTCTACTCAAATTCTCTTCGCTTTGGCTCGAACGCCGGCAAACAAAGGCCCTAGAGCGTCGGGGCTGGTGTTGTGGTTGGCCTGCTGGCTATTTACGGGGGATCTGTGCGGCTGTCTTGGCGTGCTAGCTGTGGGTTGCGCGCTGCGTGCGGCAGTCCTGATATGATATTTTGACGTGGCTGCACTGACCAGTAGAACACGCTGAATTGTTGCTGCTCGTGCTTTCGATTTGCTTTTCGATTTTCAGCTGTCAACTTTTTGATTTTGACAATGGGGTGTAAGGTCCCGTACAAACGAGGAACACAAAACCTAAAAACAAAACCTAAAAACAAAATCTAAAAACGAACAGACTTTAGGTTTTAGGTGAAAAATCGAAGGTGGTGTACAAACGCAGGATACGCGTTAAAAACAAAAGCGAAAAACAAAAGCGAAAAACAAAAGCGAAAACGAGTCAACGGTCAAGGTGAAAGACCAGCAGTAATGCACCACCCAGCTGCTGTAGAGGCGACGCCCAGCCCTGAAAAAAGAGGAGAGCGTGCCCACATGACTAGCCGGCCATACTCTGCTGCTGCAATGGCGCCCGTAGTCTGGAACGCGAGATCTGCGCTGGATAAAGTACGGGTGCTGTACAAAAAGTTTCACCGCTTGCTACAACAGATGATTTTTGAATGTACAGCAGCACGCAATTCGACTTGGACCGCCCCATGAGCCACGGTTTTGGCTACGGCGTTGAACACTGCATTGCCTGGCACCAGCCGCATGTTGTTTGCGCTTTGTCTGCTCTCTGCCTGCTGGCTGTCCAGTGTACGGGGCGTTCGTACCTGCGGTTGTCGCCGTGATCTCCGTTCTCGCTGGGCTGTTCGTTCTTCGTGTTTTGTTTTTAGGGTCATTTTAATCGATTTTCGATTAAACGAAACCGAAGAGCAAAAATATCCCATCGCGGTCTCCTGGGTCTCTTTTTTTCTGTTTCTCCAATCAGAGAGAGTGAATCTTCCTAACTCATTTTAGGTTTTGTTTTTAGGTTTTGTTTTTAGGGTCAAAACGCTCCGTTTGTACGGGCCCTAATCGTTCATTTTCTCGGAACCTACAAAACAAAGGGGAACATGTGTGGACCAGGGACCAATCAGCGCCTCGTTTATTATCATTTCGATTTTCGATTTCGATTTTCGATTCTGTTTGGACACACCCTGACAGGCGCTCAAAATTTTGTTCTCCGGCGGGAGTGGATAAAGCGGTAGTATGATAGTGTGGATCCCAGAAAATCTGGATTTATGGGCAAGGAAAGAGGGAGAAGATATACAAAGGTGTTGATGTTTAATTATTTATTTTCAGGTGCGGGGGTGCAATCTGAGCAAAACAATAAAATAATTAGGCCATCTCTTACGGATGGGTTCTGAAAACTGAAAATTTACGTTTTTTTCGAGCGTCAAACCCAATTGAGAATTTTTCAGTTGGCTATCTTATGATGACCCAAGAATTGAAAATGATTTCTTGGCAGCAAGTTGTGACAAAAAGTGTACAGCAGCAGTACGACGAACGGTACTACTCGTACGAGTACTCGTATATGCTCGTACGCGAAAGCGCCTCCGAACTATTTCGCTGCCGCCCTGGACTACGGGTGATCGAGGTGTTCGTCACGTCGGAGCACGCAGTGCAGAAGCATTGTATCCGGCGGTGGCCGGGACAACGGAAAACACGACGGAGGGGTGTCGTTAAAAGTTTAGTTGTGCTTTCTTTCCTCTTTCCTGTCTGTGTTCCTCGTTAGTCGCAGCCTATAGGTCGCAGCTGCAAGGGCAGTTGAAAGGCTCTCGTGGCCGACACCATCACAACCCGATCCCATCGCATTGTGGAGATGTCTAAGGCACGCGCAGGTGGGGAGCGTGGCACGGCAAGCAGCAGCAGCAGCAGTACACCTGTGTTGTTTTGGTTGCTTGGCAACAGACGCAGCTCGTACTCAACTGCTGCCGTTTGCGGTACATTTGTACGCGTGTTGCCTCCAACGATGAGTGGAAACCCATAGATTCCAAATCCAATCGCCAGTTTCAATCGCGATCTCGATCGGAAATGGGGCCCCATTTCCGAGTGGAGGCCGACTTGAAAGTGATAATTGAAAAACTTGATCGGAAATGGGCCCACTTTCAACCCCGTAAGAGAGCCGATCGGTTTTGAAAACTGAAAACGTTCATTTTCAGTTTTCAGAACCCATCCGTAAGAGATGGCCTTATTTTAGATCGCATTTCTAATTTTATTGTTTCGTACCAGAAATAGAGTTAATTAGTTATTTACTGGTAGTACATAAGTACGACGTTATATAAATACATGTACAAAATTGCAGCTGCTCCTCGGAGAGAGTTTGACAGCTTTTCTTAGACGTAGATTTTTGCCCTTTTCGCGATAACTGGCGATGACGTCCACCCGGCGACACGCAACTCCCTCATCGTGCTCGCCGACCCCTGCTCTGCCTACTCTGCCAAGGGCGGTCTCGGCCGTGCCCAACTCATGTCTCACGGGGCTGCGATTTTTCCAGGATTCCATGCCCTTTTAGTCACGTGCACATGCCATACCAACCAGTACATGATTTTTTGTTCTACACGCAAACCGCACTATGCAAGATTCCGTTTTTTTATGTACGAGTAGACGACCAACCCGGATTTTTATCGTACCGGCTCCTTTTACTGCTGATATACACGTCGTACGTACTATATGTACGAGTACCAGTACCGCTGCAAGCAGTAACAGAGTATCATATACCAGGTAATTTTTAATATGCGATGATATCTGTACAGTATTCATGCGTGCGTGGTATTCAGCAGTACGATAGTGGTCGGTGTGTGCCTGGATATAGTACCGGGCAGGGCCTCGCGTGCGCTCGCGGGCGTGGACATGCGGGCGGTGGGCGCTGCAGCAACGTTTACCAAGAATATGGTGATGGAGAGCGCACATACAAAACACACACGCTCTTTGTTTTTTACACGCAGCTACTGTACATGCATATCATAACACCTCAGTACCATAGGGTGATATTTACAAGAAATAAGAAATTCGGAAGCCGTTATATTGAAGCTAGTATAAAACGCATCCTCTCCTCTCATGTAAATAAGAAACCTAGCCTCCGTTTGTGAGTGTTTTTCATTATAAGGTGTCATGTACTACTGCTGTACACCCCTTGGCAGTACAGAGTCGCTTTGTTCGCCCTAAGCTTAGCTACTAACCTACCTCAGTAGGCTACTCCTCGCCGTTACGGGCATTGCGCGTAGCCGCAGACGGGCGTCAGCCCGCCGCGGCGAAGCCCCTCTTGTAAATACATGTACGATATTGTTGGTGGTCTCGTGTGAGAGCTCCTTGGCATTTCTTAGACGTAGATTTGAGCCTTTTTCGCGATATCTCGCGATGAGGTCCATCCGGCGGCACGCAGCTCGCTCATCGTGCTCGACGATCCCTGCTCTGCTTACCCTGCAAAGGGCGGCCTCGGCCTTACGCTACACGAGGCCCACGGGGGTACGTTTATTTGAGGATTTATTGCCTATTTGCCACAGTTTTTCGCCATACGAACGCACGTCGTTTTTTTTTCCGACAGTCCCGTGCGGGATGATTATCTGTTTTGGACCTTACGAGACCCCAAAAATATCTACAGTATGCGCTCCTCAGGAGCGTGTCGGGAGAAATTATCGGTTTACGTGCCCGCCGACCTGGATATAGTACCGGGCAGGGCCTGGCGTGCGCTCGAGGGCGTGAACATGCGGGCGGTGGGCGCTGCATCAACATTTACCAAGAATATGGTGATAAGGAGCGCACATACAAAACACTCACGCTCTTTTTTTTTACACGCAGCTACATGCATAATCAAATATTCCGTTTTTTTATATCGACGACGAACCCGGATTTTTATCAGACCACGTATATACTACTACTACTGTACTCGTACTGCTGATGTACACGTACGTACGTAAGCACGTATGATACAGTATAGTAACATCACCACAGCAGAAACAGACCTGTGTACCATGGGTTTATACGTGCGTGGTACACCAGTGTGATACTATGATACTATTAGTACTGGTGTTGGTTGTTTCTGTTAGTACTCGAGCGATGGACACTCAAACTTTCCCAATGAAATCACGTTGATGGTCGAGAACTTGCTTTTTTTCGATAAAGGGGTTCCGAATTAATTACCGGTATACGTATACTCGTATACATACTCGTATTGCTTTTATAGTTGTCCCGTGGGCTACATGCAAGATCCAAGATTGATTGTGTTTTTATGCTCGATGCTGGATATTACGAACTACTTACCGCTGATACACGCACGGCCAGATTTATGAAGCTTACTGCTGATTTACACGTACGTGCGTGCGTACGTACGTACGTAAGTACGTACGTATCATAATACCTCAGTACCTCAGGCCGTTTCCTATGCGGTTCGATTTCGAGCTTCAGATTTGTATTTTTCGATCTCGAAAACGAAAGCACCGTCCTACGCAGTCCGATTGTGCAAAATCTGACCGGAAATTTTTCGATTTGAGAATCCGATGACCCAAGTCGTCGGATCTTGGCCCAAAATCCGACGACTTGGGTCATCAGATTTTCAAATCGAAAAATGGCATGGTCTCTAAATTCAAGATGTTATCCACGCAGCAAACAGCAGCGGCAGCAGCAGCAGAACGATCGATGAGTTGGATGGTGGCACAACGAGACGTTGCTTCGCGCCCGACGCGCAGCCGGCGATCGGTGCGTCTCTCCGTCGCCAGACTACAGTCGGCTGGCGCGGGCTCGGGCATAGATACGAAGGGAAGCGCACTCGGCGCGCGCCTCTCCGTACTCGTACTCGTAGACTTTACAGCAGCAGCAGCAGTCAGTCAGTCAACGTGCTGGGCTCGGATGCTTCGTTGTGTCAAAATACAAAATACAGACCTCGGAGGCATTATACTTTTCTATGGGATATAGACTGTGGGTTCACGACGGATCACGGCGCTACATGCTTGGTGCTCGGCTACTCTTGTACACAGCTGGGACACAGCACTCGTGAATCGACCACCAGGGAGAGGAAAAGCATCAGGACCTTGGCCACCATCGCATGTGTTGTGGCCGCACAGCAGCAGCTAGCTCGTGCAAAAACGTTTTCAATCACTTTCTAAAACATCACCAAGTGGTTGAAAAAGGCCGCCAAAAAATACCATTTGGTCAGAATTTATCGATGATAATATCTCGGAGGAACATTGTTTCCACCAAACAGGCCCCATAAGACGCGATTCTGATCATATCTGATAATATTCGGCACCAGATACCTCGAAACCTCCGCAAAGATTAATATAATCACCAAAATAATACTGCTTTAGATCTGGCCTAAGATGGGCCCTAATGTTTCCATCATATTTCCGAGCATGTTTTATACCCGAAAATGCAGGTGCAGTTTTTATAACGTCTACATTTATGTACAGCAGTAATACGAAGATATTTCATAACGTCGTACTTATGTACTACCAGTACAAGGGGGGCTTCGCCGTTGCGGGCTGACGCCCGCCTGCGGCTACGCGCAATGCCCGTAACGGCGAGGAGTAGTCTACTGAGGTAGAATAATAGCTAAGCTTAGGGCGAACAAAGCGACTCGGAACTGCCAAGGGGTGTACAGCAGTAGTACAGGACACCTAATGAGAAACACTCACAAACGGAGGGTAGGTTTCTTATATACATGAGAGGAGAGGATGCGTTTTATACTAACTTCAATATAACGGCTCCCGAATTTCTTCTTCCTTGTAAATATCACCCTGAGGCCGTTTCCTATGCGGTTCGCTTTTTGAGCTTCAGATTACGGTCCGATCGATTTTTCAACGACCTAGTTCGAAAATCGAAACACCCTTCCTATGCGAGAAAACACGGATTTATTGTAGGTGCAGATATTTGAGCAAACGGCGAGACCAACTGCTGTTGTGGTCTGGCGCCGCGAAGAGACGCGCCCAGTGCGCTGTACGGGGCGTAGGACCCAAGCGTCCGAAGTCACGCTGGCTGCCTCTGGTCTGGCGGCGACGCGCCGAGTGCACTCGAGTCGACCTGTCTTGGGGCCTATATTATTTTTTTTGGCGCCGCAAGCGGTCTCTCCTATGCTAGGTGCCGTCGGACCTCGCGCTGCGGCTGATCCGGTGACCGTGCCTCTCGGGAATGGTGGATCTCGCCTCTGAATCAGTCGACGACATGGCTCAAGTTTGCGTAGATTCCTTCGGTTTCATGGAACGCGCCACGTCGAGTTGGATGAACTCCCCGTTCAATATAACGAAAGAGAAAAAGAAGTCCCAAAAGACTTCTTGTGGCATTCCGTTTAATTGCTACTCAGTTTTAAAATCGAAATATCTTGCTGGTTATTCACTTTTCGACCAATCAAATCCAAATAAAAACAAACGAAAAAACAAAAACTCAAACAAACGAAAACAAATGTTTGTAATGCGGGCCCTACTGACTCAATCGTTCTTATATCCCGCCAAACAATTTAGAATAGAGTGTTTGCGATAGAAGTAAATAAAAAATACCTTCCTTCCGCTACAAAAAGTGAATTCCCTTCCCTTCACGATTTCGGTGTGTTTGTGATAGAAGTAAACCCAATCCTGCAGGCGACGCCTCCGAAAATACCAAGAGAAGTGGGGAGGTGAGGCAATGCGGCAAAACAAATAAAAAACGAAAACAAAAAACCAGCGTACGAGTAGCAACGGCAGCGCAGCAACGGTGGCGGCTGCAGGGATAACAGCAGTGCCGCCGCTGCTATCCCACAACCGCAAGCAGCAGCACAGTCGACTGCAGCTACGTGGCGGCAGCTAGCGGCAGCTTTTGCTCCAGCAACATAAACGAACAGCATCGGCAACCCCAGCAGCCCCAGCAGGAGGAGCAGCAGCAGCAGCAGCAGCAGCAGCAGCAGCAGGAGCAGCAGAGTAGCAGCAGAGCAACAGAAAAACAACAGCTTTCGTTTTTGCTTTTTTCGATTTTGCGACCGACTATTTTTCTCATCGTGTGCTGCTCCTGCTGCTACCCGCGAAAAAACGCGCAACATCGCGCCGGCACGCTCCGCTCCAAGCCCGCCCGGCGCCCGATATATAGACGGTGGCGGCGCGCCGCCGCCGTTGCTACTGCTCCTACTACTGCTACTACTACTGCTACCGCAGTGTGGTGGAAATTAAATGATACACAACGATCTGTCATCCTGTCGCGCTCTACAACAAGCAAGGCGGTACGAGTACGTGTACATACTTGTACTATAATAGTCCTCGTAGTCGTACAAGTAGTTCTTTCTGAACGACGCATCCTCCACGACACCAAGCCGGCGAGAGCGTACCGTAGCGGGCCGCCGGCAGTCAGCCAGCGCCCCGCTAGCAAAATCCCACAACGCTCGTCAGTGTCATACTCTAGCTACACCTCTCAAGCCTCTGTGCTCTCATCGGTTGTTGTGTTTTTTTGGGGCGTTCTGCATCGGTAGAATGCTCGGTGCGTGTAGACCAATGAAACTGAGAGCCAAAAGTTACCGTAACTTTAGATCAAAAATGTACTTCTCTAAAGTACTTTTTTGCCGTTTTTGGAAAACTTTACCCCAAATCCTCCCTTCGGGAGAATGTTTAGAGAAGTAAAAGTAAGAAAACAAAACGCAAACACTCTTATTAATGTGTTAAAATTTGTCTTTATTTTATTGTTGTGGCGCTCAAGGTCAGGAAGGTCTATGACTCACGGCGCACACCGCACACGCACGCACGCGTGACACATGGGACACAGCAGTGCTCGTACAACAGTAGTATTAATAGTGGTGGGATAGTATTTGCGGAAGAAATAAAGAAGGATGCACCGAAGAAGGGGCTGAAACTCTCGATCACACCTGCCTACGTAAGAAATCCACCTTGTTTTTGTTTGCTGTCTGTCTTACATATGTGGGGTCTGGGTTATATTATTATTGTTGTTGTTGTTGCTGTTGTCTTCCCATCAAACTCGTTTCAGTTGCTAACAGCTACAGCAGTACACGGCGAACCTGCCACAGGAACGCCTGCTGCTGCTTGTGCTTCTAGGCGGGGATGTGACCTCGTTTGTGTTCGTTGCATGTTGTCCAATGGTCTCTTAGATTTCTGGAGTGAGCTTCAGGGGGAAAACACAAATTATCAATAATATAAGGAAAGTTGATATGCTCCATGATCCTATGATATTGGAATATAGAGGCCATTACATTCCGGCTAGCGTGAGCGTGAGTTAGTCATACACATCAGGACAACAGACACGTAGATGGTGGATTACGGGCAGACACAGCTAAGCCACAGCAGTGCAGCGCAGATGGGTGTGTCACCCACGCACGGTGTTCCCTGCTGGTGCCAATTATGCAGAGTTGTAACGTTATGCTCTCTGCATGTGATGTTGTCTATCTGTGTCTGGGCTGTCCTCTGTGCTCATGATCAGCTCGTGAAAGCAGGGCAAACAACAGGACATCATTATTTACTGGCACGTACGTACAAAACACGACCTCATGCAGAGAACTGTGGCGTCTGGGGACCTTCCTCTGGCGTATCCACGGGTTTAGTACTGATACGTAAGCACGCATGTTCTTGCGTGAACCGCAACATGTGTAACCGCTATGGGAACGTCGCCGACTACGACGGATAATCACTTCTCTGTTTCGCTCTCTGCTATTGATCTGGGTCCATCCACCAAGCCGGGTGTTACAACGATGCTGGCCCCGGGCTCCTGCTGAGTACAGGAGTGTGGGTGTGGAGGTGTGAGTGACTTGCTTTCCCCGCGAGTACGCCATAATACGATCGTATTTCAGAAGGTCCGTGAGGAATTGCAGAGTTGCACACCGGCCAGGAGGATCTCCAGCCGGATGTGTATGGGTAGAACACAGAGGAGGCCTGGGCGTAGCCCCGCCGTCCCGTGGGTGAAAGCCGTGGCCTGGAGAACCTCCCGCCGCGTGTAGGGCCCCGAAGAAGTGGTGGCGTGGACGTAGTCCCGCCACCTTGCTGGGAAGATCAGCAAAAACGAGAAAAAATACAACCACGTGCACGAATACTCGTCGGGAATATACGAGGACGTAATCCCGCCGCATCAAGATATTGCGCCGCGTGCGTACAGGAAGGAGGGAAACTCAGCGGTGGCGAGGAGATTCTCCCGCCACCCTGCTGGGTAATATCCACGGCCAGGAAGGTCTCCCGTCGCGTGCCGAGAGGAAGTGGTGGCTCGGACTGTTCTCCCGCGACCTTTCTGAGCAGAGAACTAACCAAAAAAACACAAGCATATATATATACAAGGGGGGCTTCGCCGCGGCGGGCTGACGCCCGCATGCGGCTTCGCGCAATGCCCGTAACGGCGAAGAATAGAGGAAAAATAATAGGTAAGCTTAGGGCGCACAAAAGCAACTACGTACTGCCAAGGGGTGTACATTTAATAACAGTACAGGGCACCCACAGGCATCTAATGAGAAACACTACAGTAATTCTAACCCAGGCTGGGTTTCTTACTCATTCGAGAGAGGGTGCGTTCTATACTAAATTTTCATGGTAACGGTTCCCGAATTTCTTATTTCCTTGTAAATCTCAGTTTAGGTTGTTAGTACCTTGTTTTAGATTAAGTGTCCTGTACTACGGGGCCGGCATAATAGCGGACAAAAACAAACATACCGAATAATAACTGGGCCACGATCCACGCCCTGTGATATAACGCAAAAGGCGATGATCAGGCAAGTTGACACACGCAGTCAACCACGTACCAACCGACCCACCGACACCCGCCCACCCACACCAACCCACCCACTCACGTACTCACCCACACCCACTCACTCACACCCACCCACCCAACCACCGAACCACCCACCGAACCACGTACGTACGTACGCGTACGCACCAACCGATGGACACACGCACCAACCGATCCACCCACCACCCACAACAACGACAACAGCAGTGTGGAATCAGTATACAGCAGCACCAGTACGTACAGCAATAATAGTAGTAGTAGTAGTAGCAGTAGGGGTAGTAGTAGTAGCAGTAGTAGTAGTAGTAGTAGTCGTAGTAGTAGTAGTAGTAGTAGCAGTAGTAGTAGTCGTAGTAGTAGTCGTAGTAGTCGTAGTAGTCGTAGTAGTAGTCGTAGTCGTAGTAGTAGTAGTAGTCGTAGTCGTAGTAGTCGTTGTAGTAGTAGTAGTAGTAGTAGTCGTAGTAGTCGTAGTAGTAGTAGCAGTACGGGGGACCCTAGTTAGTAGGACCTGCGGTATACACGAAAACTTAAATATTTCGCTTTTTTTGCTAACAATATTTGGTCCTATTTACTATGGTCCCCCGTAATTGTAATAGTAGTAGTAGTAGTAGTAGTAGTAGTAGTAGTATATAACCCATGACAGCAGCAACAGCAACAGCAGCAGTCCAGAAAGTATAGCAGCAAGTACGTACGTAAAGCGGACAAAAACAAAACGCCGGCATGGATGCGCAGCCCTTGTACGTACAGCAGTGGCCCTTTTTTTTTTTTTTCGGTCGATTTTATTACGAAACCGTGAAGATTCGAAGCGCATTAAATAGTAAGGATGTTAACAGTACCTAGGTGAGCATACTTGTATGTGTAACACTTCGTACTCACTTTAAGTAAGCAGTACTCGGGTACGACAAGTATATAACTCGTATGCTATGATAGGATCGAGCAGCATCAAACTATACGACGTACGTACATATATAGTATTACGTACATACTACAGATCATACAGATAGTACGTGGTCTCATAAAAATCCGGGTTCGTCGTCAACATAAAAAAAACGGAATCTTTGATTATGTATGTACAGCAGTAGCTGCGTGTAACAAAAAAAGAGCGTGTGTGTTTTGTATGTGCGCTCTCCATATTCTTGGTAAACGTTGCTGCAGCGCCCACCGCCCGCATGTCCACGCCCGCGAGCGCACGCGAGGCCCTGGCCGGTACTATATCCAGGCACACACCGACCACTATCATACTGCTGAATACCACGCACGTATGAATACTGTACAGATATCATCGCATCTAAAAAATTACCTGGTATATGATACTCTGTTACTGCTTGCAGCGGTACTGGTACTCGTACATATAATACGTACGTGTATATCCGTAGTAAAAGGAGCCGGTACGATAAAATTCCGGGTTGGTCGTCTACATAAAAAAAACGGAATCTTGAAAAATGCTGTTTGCGTGTAGAACAAAAAGGCATGTACTGGTTGGTATGGTATGTGCACGTGACAAAAAGGGCATGGAACCCTGTAAAAATCGCAGCCCCGTGAGACATGAGTTGGGCACGGCCGAGACTGCCCTTGGCAGAGTAGGCAGAGCTGGAGTCGGCGAGCACGATGAGGGAGTTGCGTGTCGCCGGGTGGACGTCATCGCCAGTTATCGCGAAAAGGGCAAAAGTATACGTCTAAGAAAAGCTGTCGAGCTCTCTCCGAGCAGCAGCTGCAATTTTGTACATGTATTTATACGAGTACGTACGTACGTATGAGTACGAGTACCAGTACCAGTACCAGACACTGGCAGTAATAACGACGCATGGTCCAACTTCGAGGAGGCACGATGCGAAGATCGCCAGGATGGGAGCACGACCATGGGGAGAGCGCGCAGCCGGATACAGCGGAGCTCCTGCAGTTCCTCCTGCGCGGTATCATGCCGCAGCCCATCGCTCCACGCTTGACAGCGTCGACGCCAGACGCTTGCGGTGACTTCATCCGCCGGTGGGGTGAGTACACGCAGCATGGTACAGCTGTAGACAGAGGTATAAACATGCGAAGTTGTATGACAGAGAATACTCTCGCCGCCGTCTGCTATCTTGGTGACTTCCCCACTCAACGCGTTCCGTCTATAAGTGATGCCGACCTGTTGGAGTGCTTACGCTCTGTAGTTCGGCCTTGCAGCAGTATCAGCGAAGTTGCCATGGATAGTCGCCTGCAGGTAGCGGCCGCCGGCGTTCTACCCCCCATCAACGCGAATGATGTGCACCGCCATGCAGTAGCCACGTGGGAAAAGCTACTCGGAACGCAGTTACGGAAGCCAATTGCTGGTCATTGTTTACAGATACAGGGACCATGTACGGGACATGGATATCGGCCTCTGGCAAGTCGTTCAGCAAGGTATTCGTTGAAGCCCTCAGGCCGCACCCATGTCGACAAAGCGTCCGCGACGAACTGATAATAAACGAACCACCGATGGAAAACCCGGAGCGCTTTTGTCGTCGTGTCATACACCTAGCAGCCCAATGGCCTGAAATCCAGCGCGTGGTCGACGTTGCGGTGGCGGATAGTTATCGATATGGTCACGGTGGAAGAGGTCGTGTCACAGAGGATCGTGGCGGTGAGATCATGAGCCAGGTTTATCAAAATGGTCGAGGGCATTCAGCAAGCTTTGAGCGTTGGGAAACGGCGAACAACTATAACGGCGGTGCAAGAAGTGACCAGCTGCCGGCGTACGGCGGAATAAAGGAGTGTGTTGAACGAGGGCGACCCCCTAATTTCGAGTACGGTGAGTACGATGGATATGTAAGACGCAAGCCAGAGCGCGACTTATCGCGTGGTACTAACGCGTACAAGCCTGATAAACGTGCTAGCTATGATCCTGCGGTCGGTTTTCGTGGATTGCGTGATGTATCCAGCCGACGTGCAGTAGCTGTTGTGACGCGCGTTCGCGCCCGATCTATGGATGCCCGTGTTTCACGGAATAATTTTGACGCTCCGAAACAGGCATCATCGGAAGTTGCCGCCCCTGTGTTGCTGGTATCACCTGCGGAGCACGTTGTTCTACAGCCGTCTCTGTACCAACTTCAGTCCAGGAAGATCCGGCAGTGGAAGGAAATAAGAGTGCACACTGTTCAAAAGCGGATGGTGATTTCGCTACATCATCGGATATGGTGCCGGTTTTGATGGAAGGAAAACTCATAGAAGGCAAACAAGCTGCGCCTACCTACTGCTGTACAGTCGATGAATGTGAGCACATCGAGCTTGTCGTGGCAGAAGAGGTAGTTGATGAACGCGGTAAGAGCACCAGCAGCATACTGGAGGTGGAGAACCCTTATCAAGGGCAAGACTTGGTTTTGGAACTGATATTCCCGTGGGTTCTGACTGCTGCTGTATGTCTACTGATCGGTACTACTGTGCTGCCAAACTCCAACCGGAGCGCGGCGGCTTTGGATTTCCGTCAGCTTGAGGAGGATATACCAAGAACGGAGTTCACGTTGGCGCCTTCAAATTCGGAGATACGTGGGCTACAAGAATATGAGCATATTGCTACCGGCGGCGACGAAAAGCAGTACCGGATTACTGGTATTGAGGATGGTGACTGGGCGATTTTCAGCATCATTGCTGCGAAACAAATAGCGAAAGCTATGGAGAAGTACTGGAAGGCAGTAACTGCGTTGGGGGCGCGTGTATGGGATATCGTTGGGGCATGGGATGTCGTTGAGGCGAGCAAGGGAGAGTGGACTGCCTCAGCTCAAAAATGTCAACTGCCGGTGACGGGTATTGGGTAAGCTGGATAGACTAAAGGGAACAGATGGTCCGGAGCTTACTGGATAATTGCCAACACATTACTGCTGCTGTAAAAAGGCAAACCTGTTTCTTGCTTTGTGTTTATGTGCTAAAATCATTCGTGTTCAGTTTTGTTTTATCTTTTGTGCTGGTCTATGTAACCTGTCAAACGACTGCTTTCAGGTTGCATTCATCTGTGGTATTATGGTTTCCTTCATATTTTGCTTAGTTTTGGTGATGTTAATGCCCAGGATATTTTTATACCTGGAAAGCGCACACCGAAACAATGCTAATATTGGTATCTTCATTATGTTGTACACGAATATACTCAGATATCTTGCGGTTGTACACTGCTTGCTTTTGTGTTAGATTTTAATCTGAACGCTGTATCTGTTTTTCTTAGGTGGACGCATTATGTGTTGTGGTGGGGGTAATACATCAATGGCGAGATTTCATGAGCGAGTGGCTTTTGATGCATGCTTTCCAGGATTTTTGTACTTCGTTTGGGTGACTATTTGAGGACTTCTTCTGGGGTTTTTGACCTGGATATTTCGTCGGTCCCTTCCTTTTGGTTTATCAAATTGCCCCAAGTCCTTTCAGGCCTGTGGGTTACTTTGGGGGGGTGCTGTGGCATCTGGGGACCTTCCTCTGGCATATCCACGGGTTTAGTACTGATACGTAAGCATGCATGTTCTTGCGTGAACCGCAACATGTGTAACCGCTATGGGAACGTCGCCGACTACGACGGATAATCACTTCTCTGTTTCTCTCTCTGTTATTGATCTGGGTCCATCCACCAAGCCGGGTGTTACAGCGATGCTGGCCCCGGGCTCCTGCTGAGTACAGGAGTGTGGGTGTGGAGGTGTGAGTGACTTGCTTTCCCCGCGAGTACGCCATAGAACCCGGGAAATCGTCTCATCCACTCCCGCGGGAAAACAAACTTTGAGCGCCCGCCACGCGAGCTACAGTGATCGGATCGAGCTCAAACCTCGGCCAATGTGTCCGGCCGGGCCTCCCGTGTCGGGCCGCTCAGCGTTTTGCCGAAAAGCGCTCGCGCGAAAAGAAAAGTTGCGAAAAGTGCGAAAACTTCACAAACATAACTATACATATACATATGTGGTCCCAGCAGTGGGTGTGTTGTGTTCGTAGTCTTCACATTAAACTCGTTCTTTCTGCCCAACTACATCAGTACACCCAGTGTCCGCCCTGATTCCTAAAATCCTAGAGAGTAGTGTGGCAAACGTTATCGTACCCAGCCGCCGTAAATCCGCCTTGCGAAGCAAAGTTTGTGAACCTGCCTCGCTCAAAAATGCACTTGAAAGCCAGTGGAAACCCACAAAATTTGAATTTCATTACAACTTGAGCCAAGTTGCACACACAAGCAACAAGCAAACCACGAGCAACTACGCTGTCGCTACTGCTGCTGTACACACAACACCCAACAGCAGAGACATACAGCTGATACGCAGCCACACCGCTGGCGCTCATAGCATCAAATGAAGCAGGTACTTGGCAGTTGGGCGTTGTTCGAAGACGAACTCTTGCGGAACCACTAAAGCTTTTACCCTTCCGTCTCTTTTCGCTCACACTTGACCAACGGTTTATATATTCTTCATTAATGTATAGAAAGAGAGGGTTGTCCCTCCGCTTGATTCGTCCTGAATACATGCCATTGTTGCATGCCGTATGATACATATACCCTGCTCGCACTTGGCACACCTTGTCCCACTCGGACCTGAGTCCTCCAAACTTACGGCTAAGATCCGGGTGTCAAGCGCGAGCATCGTGTTATCGTGAGTCAGCGTACTTCGCCGGCTGGATATTCGGTACTGCTACTGTACAAGTGCCTCTCTTTCTATACGGATGATACATGTATGAAGATAGTGAAGAGCGTGCCAAGCCTACGTAGGGACAAACCTCTCTTTCTATACATTGATGAAGATAATATAAACCGTTGGTCAAGTGTGAGCGAAAAGAGACGGAAGGGTAAAGGCTTGATGTGCTGCTGGCTGCTGCTTCCGAGTGTTTTATTGGTCCCGCGAGACCTGAGCCCTCCAAACGTAGGGCTCAGGTCCGGGTGGCACCAGGGTGTCAAGCGCGAGCATCGTGTGATCGTGTGTCAGCGTACTTCGCCGACTGGATAATCGGTACTGCTGCTGAACAAGTGTCTCTCTTTCTGTACGTATAATACATTGATCCAGATAATGAAAAGCGTTCCTCTCTTTGTATACATTGATGAAGATAGTATAAACCGTTGGTCAAGTGTGAGCGAAAAGAGACAGAAGGGTAAAGGCAGGGCTTGCTGTGCTGCTGGCTGCTGCTTCCGAGTGTTTTATTGGTTCCGCGAGACCTGAGTCCTCCAAACGTAAGGCTCAGGTCCGGGTGGGACCAGGGCGTCAAGCGCGAGCATCGTGTTATCGTGAGTCAGCGTACTTCGCCGCTGGATAATCGGTACTGCCGCTGTACAAGTGCCTCTCTTCTTATACGGTACTGCTGCTGTACGAGTGCCTCTCTTTCTATACGTAAAATACATAGATGCAGATAATGAAAAGCCTCTCTTTGTATACATTGATGAAGATAATAAAAACCGTTGGTCAAGTGTGAGCGAAAAGAGACGGAAGGGCAACGGCTTGCTGTGCTGCTGTCTGCTGCTTCGCAGTGTTTTATTGGTTCCGCGAGAGTTCGTCTTCGAGCAACGCCCAACTGCCAACTACCTGCTTCATTTGTTGCTTTAAGCCCCAGGTGTGGCTGCCGTGCCAGCTGTATGCCTCTGCTGCTGGGGGTTGTGTCTACAGCAGCAGTAGCGACAGCGTACGAAGTTGCTTGTGGTTGCTGGCTGCTTGTGTGTGCAAATTCGCTCAAGTTGCAATGAAATGAGGGGTGGACAAACCTTGATAGTAGATATTTACGGGGGTTATGTGCTTGGCGCCTGAAGCCGACCCTCCGACCCCAACCCTAACCCTAACCCGAACCCTATGCCAGTGGTCAGTGCTGGGATGCAGTGCTTGGTCAGACTCTAGGCTGACTCGGCCGGCGTGGATGCTGAGCTTGGAAAGACTCTAGGTTGAATTGGGATGCTGTGGCTGGGAAAGACTCCAAGTTGATTGAGCCGTCCCCATGAGGTGCGTATACCGCCACCCGATACGATTGGTGAATGCTAAGCAGATCTGGCCCGGTGCATGGCAGACACGCCGGGCAAAACAAGGGTGATGCAAGCTGTTCACAAGCAATCGCGGCTTTCCATTCACGAAGGCCTGTACCCCCGGGGACTGCTTGGCATTAGACGCACGCTACGATGGAGGTGCACCATGTTTTTTCTGAGCTCCTCACTTAAGGAGCGTCATACCTCACCGAAAAAATGATTATGGAGGAAAATACAAGTGCTGCCGGATGAGAAATATATCATGGCTGAAGGACACTCTGAAACATTATTCGTCACAAAAATGAAAGTCCGACGAATTTGAGTTAAGGAGCCCGATCGTTCAGAAAACGATTCATCCAAAAAGTGCCACCTCTACCGTACCGCGCGTCATTATCCCCGTGTTCACGTCCATCAAACACCAACCGGCGACCCGTTTGGATCCACCGTCATGTCAAGATAACCGCCGCAACACTGTACGTCTGTGTCACAATACCTGGAACTTCTGTGAATCATGTAACAGTTTCGTACCCGTACCCGGAACTTCTGTAAGTTCTGTAAGACTCCCATACCCGTACCCTAAATCCACAAACACTACAGAACAAACCCTTGGTTTACAATTTCCACCGAAGTTTTCTAAATTTAATACGAACAAGGCGACGGCGGGCGAGCGACCGAGCGAGCCGCGGCGGCGGGCGATCGACGAGGGCGGCCCAGGACCGTCGCGATCGACCTAGCGGCGGGCCCGCAGTCAACCGAGCGGCGGCGAGTGCGACGGATATGGTATAGCAACAATGAACACCACTTTACGTACGATATGTCCAACAATGGTTCATTAAGAAGCAGCGGCTAGTAAATAATGTACTGCAGTAAGTGGTACACCGGACTACGCCAGGGCGGGGCCGGTATATATAGCGGAATCTAAAATACCGAAGAATAGCTGGTCCACGACCCACACCTGATAACGCAATCCTCAGATACATAAGTAAATTGACACACGATATGCCGTCATCCGCGCGGAGCCCTTGTAGCCGACAAAAAATATAGAAAAAAATGATCCACCAACCCACTAAAACAACAGGAGTGTGATTTCAGTACACAGCACGACAGCAGTACATACAGCAGCAGCAGTAGTAATAATAGTAATAGTAGTAGTAGTAGTAGTAGTAGTAGTGGTAGTAGTAGTAGTGGTAGTAGTAGTAGTGGTAGTAGTAGTAGTAGTAGTAGTAGTAGTAGTAGTAGTAGTAGTAGTAGTAGTAGTAGTAGTAGTAGTAGTAGTAGTAGTAGTAGTAGTAGTAGTAGTCGTAGTGGTATATAACCCATCTACAGCAGCAACAGCAGCAACACCACTCCATAAAATAGCAGCACGCACGTAGGGCGGACGACAATAAAATGGCGGCATCGATGCGGAGCCCTTATTTAGCACGAACGTACAGCACTGGCCCTTTTTTTCTTTTTTTCTTCGTCTATTTTTTAACTGTTTAGCTTGAAATTGGTGTGAAGACTGCTCTCTCGTCAAGTTTTGGGTCGATTTCGATTCTGACCGATGTTCTGGAGATCCATTTTTCACATTTTTGGGACTCGTTGAAACCAAATATCTTGATTTTAGTACGGACACAAATATCTCGGAATTAGTGCGAAAACACACATATCTTGAAATCTGTGTAGACATTTTTACTCCGTTTTGGTGTAGGGGCGACCCCGGCAGCCCCTCCCTCCACCAGCCTGGTATACGGTGTGTACAGCAGTATATTTTGATACATGTGGTGGTACTGCTGTTACATGGTATGGTACTACAAGGGCTTCGCTCCGCGGGCGGCTGACGCCACCCGCTACGCTCACGCATGGAAAGGGGCAGAGAAAGCCCATCCATGATGTAGTGCAAGCAAGCACCGACTTGAAAATGCCAAGGGGTTCATGGTGCACAGCGAAGAAACGGCGGACTTGACATGCATGCAAAATATGCTCGGGATGCACATTAGCTCCATGCTCCATGACAACAAAGCTGTATGTTCGAAAAAGAAAGCCCAGCAACAAGGCTCACGGCAAGGCGCTGCGCTGCCTGCTGTGGTGGGTGTGCTTTGTGCCTTTTTCGTGAATATGTGTGGTGCAGTAGTAAAGCAACAACGGTGGTGATATTGATAGTGCTTCGTACTTGTATGTATGAAAGAGAAAGCGCAGCACAGCACGGTCGTCAAGTTAATATTAAACTAAGAAACACGTCAGCTGTGAATTCTCCCGACCGGTCCATATCGGCTTTGTAAAATACGAAAAGCAGAAAACAACAAAACCGAGAAAGACGTACACATTTGCACGTACGTACATTTGAGTACGTACTCGTATATACGCCTACTCGTATAGTATGTACTCGCATATACTCGTACTCGAACAAAATGGCAGGAGCGACGTACGTATTACTCGTACGTACATACGAGCATTGTACTCGTATATACTCCTACTCGTACAACATGTACTCGTGCTCGTACTCGAACCAAACGGCAGGAGCGAAAAACAGAAAACGGAAAAAAAAACGGTCGGAAAAAAATTAGAAATCATGGAAAAATTGATTTTGAAAAAACTCCCATCGGGCCGATTGCGCCGCACAAAACAAAAAAAAAAAAAATCGGATGTCGTTTGCGTTCTGCAGCCTCGACGCTCTCCGCCCCTCCGCGACCACCTTACCATCGATTCGGTGCAGGTCGAGCTCTACTGCCTCTCTGCCCAAGTGAGCCCCCGTGCCCTGCCTCGCATGAAGCCCGGTGCTCACCGTGGCCCTCGGTCGCTCGCTCCATCATGATGGTGTTCAAACCGCCGGGCTCTCTCTTCAAATAGTATTATTCCGGTAAATAAGAACCTCTTGATTGTTCTTTTACAGCAATAAACGTCACTTATAATTTCGGACATAATGGATTCATTTATATGTAGCAACGCAGACAAAGGCCCTTCAGGCCGTGTGTTAACTCCACTCGATAGCTTGGAATGGCTGGAACGGAACGATACTATTCGCGTTCGTTCGTTCCATTCCATGCTGTTTTTGCGGTTTGTGTCCGATCGACTTTTAAGGCATCCGATCCTGGAACAGGAAGCAACAAAAAGTAACCCATGAAATTTGCCTCCGGACTGTGCAGCTCGACTCTAGGACAGGGGTATCGTCACGTACGCAGCGAGTGATCCTGGTTCAGAGGATAGCTTCACACGCAAATAGAGCGTCTGACATACCTCAGACCAAGCAGAGATAGCCGTCCAAGTGGCACCCTCGGGACAAATACAGAAGTTACGATATCGCCGTCGCGGCTCGACGAGGTATCCTGGTGCTTCTGTGAACATCGGTCCAGCGTTTTTGCTAGATATCTATCGCCACAGTCTCGTTTGCACCCGAATTTTTGCCTCGTGAGCCTCCTGTACAGGCCATGGCCGTGTCGCGTGGCTACTACCGCAGGCCAGACCTGTGGCGTCTGCATGTCCTCCATCGCGTGTTCCCATATCATCTCATTTTGCCCCATGCCCTCGCGGGCCTCCCAGCAAATGTCCCAACCAGTTGCAACACTTCCAGCACCAATCAACTGCCGTAAATCTCGTTCCAAGTGGGCCGTTCGGTTCTGCTGAACAAGTATTACTGTTTTGACACATACGCTTCCTCTTTACAAATTTACGGACAGCTTGGAACGCTTGGAATCTGTTGGCGTGGTTTTTTAAAATATCCAATCAGCACCACTTTTTCAGGCAAATAGTTTTACGTTCGTTCCGTTCCAATGCCCGCGAAGTAAAGTTAAGACACGCCCTCATGCTTCCCTGGTGTCTCGGTGGACACGCCACGCCTAGCCACGAAAAAGGCGACCGCTCCTTCCGCCCTGCCCTCTACTGGCCAGCGCCCTCTCATACGGGCGATGGTTCCAGGCTCGCCCGCGCTGCCGTGCTCTCTGGGCACACGCACGAACCCAAACCCGAGAAAAAAAAATGCTCTCGCGAACAAAAAATGATAGCAAACAAAGACAGGGAGCAATTTATCAAGTAATGGAAAGGAGGCGGTGTCGAAGTCGAAGCTCTGAGAGTGCAGGGATGGGGAATCCCTGGGCGAGGTATTGGTAAGTGCAAGGATTGGACGGGGCCACCTATCGCCCTCCATAGAAGTTGGAGAGTGAAGATAAAAGAGTAAATCGAGAAGTGATGGCGGTATCAAGAGGTGGAGGTTTCCGCAGGGAATGAAGTAAAATTTGAAAACTGGAAACGCAATGTGAATTTTAGAGAAAAAACACTTCAGGTACTTTGTGTACTCGCAGTATTTCGGTATTCAATACTCTCGATACTCGGAATACACCGATTAATTTAGATGTTTATTCTCCGAGTACTGCTTGGACTCGAGTATAAGTACTGCTCATACTCCCAGTACTCGGAGTATCTGGGCCTTCAGTACTGCTCATACTCCAAGTACTCCGAATATTTAGGCCACCAGTACTCTAATACTCTCAGTACTCGGAGCATCTGTGTAAGGCTACTAAAAATGACGTCATGTATTCTGCTGGGTATGGTACGCAGGGGATTTCAACGTTTTTGCTCCCCTTCAGCACGTATATATATTTATGTAGCTTCTTGCAGCCTTTCTGTTTTTTTCTTGCGTCATATTCTTTTGGTACCATCCTCCGCCACCTTGGGGAGAGAGCAAGCAGTCGTCACACCCACCCTCCCACCACTCACCCACCACCCTACCACCGACCTTCCCACTTCAGCAGTACAGCAGCAGTGCAGCAGAATACGTAGAGCAGTACGTAAACAGCAGAAGACAGGTGCGTTTGTTTCGGGCTGGGTATCGTACGCGAGGGGTTGTATATAACCTATTTCCTTCGTTAACCATCTCTCTTTCAGAACCCAACCCAAAAAACACCCTCCTCGGAAACGTAAGGACCGTGTGGGTACTAATATGATTACCAAAAGCATCTGAACAATTCGGATGGGGAGGTGGCATTGGTGCCGACTGCTGCTGCTGCTTCTGCTGCGGTGCTCTTGTTTGATTTTTGAAGGAAAACGTGATGGCCGAAGCTACTGCTCTGCTGCTGTCATGATTGTAGTCGGGTGCTCGTTCTGCTGTGGTCTGGGTACACGCGAACACGGCAAACCTGTGCCCTTGGCCTCCCTGGGTAGAGGAGGGTACAACACGTAGAGGGACACAGACAACATAGACAGGCTGCGTCGCCCCCTGACATTCTACCCTCTCACGTCGATAGAGCGCACGCTCCTACGCAACTACGAAGCTACACACTACAGCGGGGGTACACCACCACACCAGCATGGTCAAGGAGCTGCACAGCAAGCGTCTCTCTCTATCGTGCACGCGCCCCTCACTCTCCTCTGCTCTCAGCAAGACCGTGGCATATGGTACGCGGGGGGTTTTAGCTTTTTTGCGATTGTCCGCCACGCCGGGGAGAGAGCGAGCCGTCCCCGGGAGGGCTTCGTAAGCCCCCTGCTCGCCGAGTTCGACACAGGCGCCCGCTCGTTCGCCCGAGACGCCGAGGGCTGATGTGTGGGAAGGGCGTGGCACGCTCGCGCGGCGGTCGCCGGCTCGGCGGCGTACGGTAGACCAAGCTTTGTGAAGTGTACCGGATTCAGAGTAGGTTCAATTGGCCCGCTTCACGCTCAGCGCCCAAACGTAATATTAGTTACCCATATGTCTATAGTACGATATGGCCGCTGGTCCATTGTATGTATGGTACAGCGACAGAACATATCAACAGCAGCGGGTTCGCGGTATGACTACAGCAATATATCATGTATGTATCGATATATAGTGGTAAGAGTAACGTGGTATGGCACAATCAATGGCCAGCGGAAACAGTGGTACACGAACATATGTAAAGTATTGTGCAGCAACAAGTATATGCACAGCAGCGGTTTTCCGGTATGGCACGGTCTCTACAGCAGTTTATCGGTATAGTGGTGAAACATAACATGGTATAATATGGTAAAATCAAAATGACCCGCGGAAACAATATGAAGGATGGAATGGATTAAAAAAAACAAAAATGGCCAGCGGAAAAATAGAAGAAGGATGGAATGGTTAAAACAAACATATGTCCCCGGGGAATACATATTTACATCTTCTTGAAGATCGAGGGAGACTGGCTGCTGGCGGTCATGTACGCGCGACGCCTCTCCCCCCACCAGCCCGGCACCGACTCCGCCCTGAACAGGCCAGCCCCATTCTCCGACCCTGTGTCCCTCGGCGTCAACCTCGCGTTTTTCTCGTCGTGCCTTTCGACGGCCGTTATAACGTTCGATCGGTGTCGTGGCGAGGGCACTCGAAGGCATCTCCGCAAATATTCCAGGCCCGAGAATATCATACCCGATCATGACTTCGTTTTTTGCCTAACCGCCCTTATACACAACCACACACCGACACCCCGCGAACGAAAGTACAGCAGCCGCAGGGAACCGAGGGCGCCCGTCGTGCCCGGGCGAGCGCGGGCCACCGCGCCAACCGAGAGATGGTTTCACCCCGTACGCACCCCAGCACACACGCCCCCGGCGAACTCCGGGGCCGAGACGGACCAGGGCGCTCCCCGCACGGCCCACAGCAGACGTTCCTCCACACTAACTCTCATTGCAAAATACGACAACCTATTTCTACTTCTACTACTACCACTATTACTACTACTACTACTACTACTACTACTACTACTACTACTACTACTACTACTACTACTACTACTACTACTACAGCTTTCTATTTTACACAAGGGTGACGGTGGGTGGGGTGGCGACCGAGCGAGTGACGGCGGCGGGCGATCGACGAGGGCGGCCCAAGGCCGACGCGGTCGACCGAGCGGCGTCGGGTGTGCGGTCAACCGAGCGGCGGCGGGTGCGACGGATATGGTACAGCAACAACTAACACCACACAGATGCCCTGTTTACTCTAAAGGTGCGCATGCTAAAGGCCGAGGTGATGGAGACACTGCTGTACGGGTGTGTGACGTGGACCCTTGGCAAGGAACACTTCGCTAAGCTCCGAACGGCGCACCACAACTTCCTCCTATGGATCATTGGTTTCCAGCGCCGACAACTCACCACCCATCTCATGTCGTACGCCAAGGCTCCCAAGGAGGCACAATGCGAGAGCGTTTAAACGACCATCCGCAAACGACGCCTCCTCTTTGAGGGGGCCTTACAGCGCACGACCATTGAGCGGCCGACTCGGCGGGTGATGTTTGGGACTATCGTCGGTGGGACGAGCCCGGGACCTGGCCGCCCAGAAAAGAACTGGGCCAAATGTATAGCGGATGACCTCAGGGTTTTTCGAGCGACAGCGGGCTCCACAGAAAGCTCCCCTTTAGTGTTCGGAGCAGAGACGTTAAGGCGGCGGACCATTTCATGGGGAGGTAGCACAGGGCCAAAGCGGAGAGGAGCCGGCTACGGCATGCAGCTGAGGACGCCTAGAGAGGCGACAAGGGGAGGGGGGGGGGCAAGGGCGGCTGCACTGATACAGCTGTCGACGAATGCAGAAACAAAATGGTAAATTGTGCGGCAAGAAATCGGTTCGACTAGCCCCTCAATTATATTTTATGTTTTTGTGTTTTTATCTTTTTGACTTGCTCACCGGGGGGGGGGTAGTACCGGCTCTTGACACCGTTCTTTTTGAGAAGCAGGAAGGAGATGGCAGATGGTGTGACATAGTCCCCGTACCGGTCTTGTAGCAGAGACGGGAATATGTATAGTTATGTTTGTGAAATTTTCGCACTTTCGCAACTTTTCTCTCCGCGCGAGCGCTTTTCGGCAAAACGCTAAGTACCCCGACACGGGAGGCCCGGCCGGACACATTTGTCGAGGTTTGAGCTCGATCCGAGCTCTGTGGCTCGCGTGGCGGGCGCTCGAAGTTTTTTTTCCCGCGGGAGTGGATAAGCCGATTTCCCGGGTTCTCAGCATTAGGCCGTGTTTCGTACGTATGTGCCAGTAAATAACGATGTTCTGTTTTTAGATGTTGTCTGTTTTTTGCTCTCTCACATGCACACAGGCCAGAAACATGTACCAGATACCAGTAGACAACAGACAACATGCACAGAGCACGGCGTTACAGCGTTGCCGCCAACACGAGTAGGGAACATCGTGCGTGAGTGGCACATCCATCTGGGCTGTACTGCTGCTGTAGGTAGTTGTTTTATCCAAGGCTGCTGTCCGTAGTCCGCCACCTGTCTTGCATTCTTTGCTGTTGTGCTGTGTGTCTATGACATATCCAGGGTCACTTTGGACCGAAATGTAAGGGCCGTTTTTATTACGTGTGAGTACGGCAACTGTTATTATATTTCTGATGTTGCGGGTTCTTGCCCCAAGCACACCACCAAACTTTTAGACATCAGATAACATGCAAAGAGAACACAAACAACACGTTGCAACCCCGCCCAGCAGCACAAGCAGCAGCAGGCAACATCACGCGCATGTGGCAGGTCCGTGCTGTACTGCTGTGGCTCCAGCAGCAGTAGTTGCTTTCTCGGAGGCTATGATCCGTCATCGGTCATCTCTATCTCTCTCCTTCTGCTGCGCTGCTGCTGTGCATGTGTATGTGCGGTGTGTCACGCACTCACTGCTGTGGACACGCACGCCAGTATAAAAAATATTTTGACTCTTTCGTAATATGGTCAAATGAGTGCGATGCCCGGTTATTTGTTTGAAGTCGTCAGTTCGAGACTCTCGTTCATAATTTTTTCCTTTTTAGTGGGGGATAGAAATTTACTTGCTATTTGTCTGCGGGCCGAAAATGACTTGACCTTGGTATGGGGGGTGAAAAAGCGCACCGTGCATTGTTATCCCACCCACTGTTCGAAAGACGCCCGAGGTGACGAGACTCGAAATACATCCAGTATTTAGTGTGTAAGTGTATCCAGCGCCTTAGCCTATATCAACTGTGGATCTGCTGCACAGTTAGCAGCAGCACCACCAGCAAGCAGTGTGTTGTTGGACCTGTGGCAGCATGCATGTACCACGCAACAGCAGAGGCCCCCAGCACTACGTACTGCGTTGTACTTTGTATTTAGTGTATTATTTTTCCCTGGGGTATTCTTCCACTCCAGAGCTTTTTGGAGCCTGTCCTGTGACCACGGACTACCCCTTATAACAACAGATCACAGGGTCCGATAAAAAAAAACACACACACACAGTACAGCAAGAGTACAGTATAGTAGGACGCCACAACAATACAGGGCGGACAAAACTACCGCACACGTGCTTCATGCTGTTTTATTGCTCTGCACTGCTCGTGTGCTGTCTGTGGTGTCTGGGTTACGCACGTACATAATACAAACATAAAACAAACCAAAGGGAAAAATAAACCGTAATTTTCGGCCCTGACACAAAAAATAAGTCAATTTCGACCCTTCGCACCAAAACCAGGCCAATTTCGAACCTAACACAAAAACCAAGTCATGTTTGATCCCCCACATAAAACCATGATGACTATGATTCCGACCCTAACTCTGAAATCGAGTCTATTTCGATCCCCTTCTAGAACCAAGTCAACTGTGGTGCCTCTGCACACAACAAAGACATATATAAACACACTGGCGAACATAATATAATGTTTGGCGGAATCGTTAGGAAAATCTATTAAAAATATGCAGTCAATAGTAAGGGTTCCACACTATTTCCAAGTATTTTTACCCCCAACAGTGCGCAGGTCATCTGATACAGTTCTAAACATTAGTATGCATGTACCCTGCATGTACGGTAATATGCAGATAATTCATATCGTCGTACTATGATGTAATATGCTTGCGTAGGATACAATATCGAATTATGTACGAGTTTGGTTTTCAATTCGTTCTTGCGCCACTCCCCTAGGCATGTCCCGGGGGGGAACCTTATATGTTATTATCATCGCCTTGAGAAGATTTTTCTCTTTTAGACCTATGCCAATGAGAAAGCAAAGTTACCCTGAAAAGTTTGAATTCCTAAATCCCCGCCAGATTTTTCCAGAACGAGCTTGCTATGGGACCGATTCTTAAAACGGAATATTCCCAATTTTTGGAAAAGCCCAAAAAAGGCAATCTCAGGCCGATGTTGGGACAAGATCGGCTTGAGAAAAACTCAAGCCGATGTTAGTTCGAAGCGGCGAGATCCCGAGTCCTCGACATGCATGGATCGATAAAACCAACGACTGCGTCATGAATTCTGAACGCGGTGCGCTCGTTACGAGCTCCGACCCACCCTAGGGTCACCGTGTTCACACGATGGCCGGTGATATGTGGCGGGCGCCGGCCAGGCGTATGATAACAGACAATTGGCCGCTGGTGTGCATAAAACAGATGACAAAACATCTCCATCCGCCTAAATGACAAAAAAGAGTTTTTTTTCGGGTTTGGGGGAAGAGCGTCGGACGCCGTCGGAAAGCTCTCGCCCCCTAGAGCATGGATCCACCTTATACCTTCAAGGCCGTCATCTTCACTCGTTGGCCTTGCCCCACACGAAGCGGGTTGGCCGTGGGCTGAGTCTATGTCGAGATCGAAGGTCTATCGTCGCACGAGTTGATTTTTATCAGGGTGTTGACGATTTGCAACAAGAAAGAGCAAAGGGCAATGGTCATTTGGGGGTATACCCCCTGGTTTTACGGCCATTTGGGGGTAGGGTCAAAATGCGCCCGCGGAACGCGCTCCCGGGGGCCCAAACAGGCCTCAAACGCCATTCCGAAGCCCTGGCGAGATGCCCGAAGCCCATTCCAAGCACGCACACAACTCTTTTTTTTTTTCAGGCACGTCCTTGGGCCTAACGGGACGGCGGCGCACGAGGGAGCAAACGAAGTCCCCCCTTTGACCACATCTTGGGGGGGGATAACCCCACGTACCTACTAAATTTATCTACTCCCCCCGATTGACCACTTTTTTCACCCCGTTTGACCAAAACCATACCCCCTTTTGACCATCTGCGACAGCCCCAAAAACGACTACAGCAGTACGTATCCACGTCACCGCCCAACAGCCCGAATAGATCACGGGACGGAATACCCAGAACTTGCGAGTAGTCGGGATCGTTTGCCTCCCAAGAAATAAATTTCGGCACAACTATACAAATCAAATCTTTATAGACGATATGAAGATATCGGCTCGTCTGAGAAAACATGATGGTGATGGGGGAATCAGAACACATACGAGTACGTGTATACTCGGCGTATGGGTCGTGAGTTGCTGGGTACTTGGTGCTTGGTGCTTCGTTCCTGGGTGCTGTGGGTCATGGATGCTCGGTGTTGGGTTGTTGGACGGGAGGGGTCTTTGGGACACGAGCAACATCAGGCGCAACGACGGTCGTTAGTCTTCTTGAGAAGTGCTTTCCTCCTGTCCCCAACGTATCCATCCCCGACGGCAGGCTGGTGTGTTCGAGTACAGATCGCCAGGATCACACCCAGCAACCAAGCACCAAGCACCAAGCACCCAGCAACCCACGACCCATACGCCGAGTATATACGTATGTGTTCTGATTCTCCCATCACCATAGCAACCAAGCACCAAGCACCAAGCACCCAGCAACTCACGACCCATACGCCGAGTATACACGTACTCGTATGTGTTCTGATTCCCCCATCACCGTCATGTTTTCTCAGAAGAGCCGATATCTGCATATCGTCTATAAAGATTTGATTTGTATAGTTGTGCCGATATTTATTTCTTGGGAGGCAAACGATCCCGACTACTCGCAAGTTCTGGATGTTCCGTCCCGTGGTCTGTTCGGGCTGTTGGGCGGTGACGACGCGGATACGTACTGCTGTAGTCGTTTTTGAAGCTGTCACAGATGGTCAAAAGGGGGTATGGTTTCGGTCAAACGGGGTGAAAAAAGTGGTCAATCGGGGGGAGTAGATAAATTTAGTAGGTACGTGGGGTTATCCCCCCCCAAGAGGTGGTCAAAGGGGGGACTTCGTTTGCTCCCTCGTGCGCCGCCGTCCCGTTAGGCCCAAGGACGTGCCTGAAAAAAAAAACGTTGTGTGCGTGCTGGGCATGGGCTTCGGGCATCTCGCCAGGGCTTCGGAATGGCGTTTGAGGCCTGTTTGGGCCCCCGGGAGCGCGTTCCGCGGGCGCGTTTTGACCCTACCCCCAAATGGCCGTAAAACCAGGGGGTATACCCCCAAATGACCATTGCCCAAGAGAAAATTGCGCCGCTTGCAGCCGTTTGAAAAAAAATCTGAGAAAAAAAACTTGTTTTCCCTTTTTTCCCACAGCTGCGGTACGAGCGGATCTTCAGTCTGAAAATTCCAGGCAGATATTTCAAAGATCGATATCCAACTTTGCTTTCCCATTGGCATAGGTCTTACTCTCTTCTGGTGTCTTCTTTCTTGCTTTTGGCCTGGTCTCTCCTTTTGAAACCGCCCTACACCGCCGTATGCCGGTGTCTTCCTCTTCTTCGTGTTGCCTCGGCCGTGCAACAGTTATCTGTTCCTCTCTTGGGCGCGTGTGTTTTTTCTTCTAGGGGCGCTTCTGTCTCCCTGCGTCATTTGTATTATGTTTCGTTTCAGAAATCATTTTTTTTGTATTTGTTTTTGTATTTTTTGTATTTTTGTCTTTTTTTTCTTTTTTTTCGGCTCGGCTCGTGTCGTTGTGTTCTCGTACCCGGTACGTTAGCATCTCACTTGCCTTGGCCATCAATTTGCGTTTATTTTGGTTTGGTTTTTCCCTGTTTCACAGTCTGTGACCACAGAATTTGTATATCTCTAGGATTAGGAATCGGGAAACACACTGGGTGTTGTACTGATGTGGTTGGGTAGAAAGAACGAGTTTGTTGTGAAGATGACACACACCGTCTTACCGCACGATACGTCCAACAATGGTTTAGCAGCCGCTAATAAATAATGTAATACGTACACGGTAAGTGATACCTCGAACTACACACCACGGCGGGGCCGTTAAAACGGACAAAAACAAAAGTACCAAATAATAACTGGGCCACGATCCACACCCGATAACGCAATCCACACCCGATGACGCAAACCACGTACAGCAGCAGTAGTAGTATTGATAGTAGTGCAGAACCCATCTACAGCAGCAACAGCACTAGCAGTCCAGATTTTAGCAGCACGCATAGAGCGGACAACAAGTATACGCCGGCATCGATGCGGTGTCCTTGTTTAATACTAACGTACCTGCAGCAGTGGCCTTTTCCAATTTGTTTTCCTTTGATTTTTGGACGTCTGAGCTTTTTTATCTTGAAACTACGTAGTGTAAAAACGGCTATCTGTATGAGTTTTATGTCGATTCTGGAGATCCTTTATATTTTTTTAACTTTTCTGGGACTCTTTGAAAAACAATATCTTGATTTTAGTCCGAAACATATGTCTTCAAAATTGTGTAAAAATATATATATCTTGAAATATGTGTGGATGTTTGTACATGATGTTTGTGTAGGGCCGCCCCTCCCTCTACCAGCCCGGGTCTATACGGTGTGCACAGCCGTATATTTCGATATATTTAATAATGAGGAGCTATCGATATGAGGAGGCGCAGCTGACGAGCATCTAAGATATGCTCTTCCATAAGGGGGTCGCATGCGGGGGTACGTTTGTATACGCCTGGCAACACGAACGGACACAAACAGACAAATAACGGTTCTCAAAACTGCCGCAGTGTGCCTATATTTTAACGAATCCTTAATAGTGTGGTTTGTCGTCGTACGTCGTCGTTGTCGTTCGTCCGTCCCTTGTTCGCATTTTGGATTCCCACCGTGCGACGCGTATACTGAACCCATTCAGACACGCTCGGGACTGATAAACGCCCGATATTTATACGCACCGTCTTGTACTGCTCGTGTCGAAAACCGTGCCGAAATCGGAGATAGGGACTGTCCTAGCTAACCGTTTACCCGTGGCAATTGTCACTGGGATTATTATCTTGACGGGTTAAACATTTATTCCGCCCTGCTCTCAAAGACTGTCAGTTTCACAGACCAACAACCAACCACTACCAGCACCACCATCGTCAGCAAACAACACCACCACCACCACCACTAGTAGGTAAATCGAAGGTGCCCAGTCTTTCAATAGCCCTGTCCTGGTGGTGTTGGTGTGGTCGCAGCAGGTGGTGATGGTGATGTGATGTTGTGGCTTGCCTTGCGCTCTCCTCTCTCGAGAACGAGAGTATTATAGAATCAGGTACGTAAACCAGAGGATTATTGTCCGGGCGGGGTGAACAACTTTTCCGCCCTCCTCTCAAGGACGATCATTTTCACAGATTAGTACCTATATGTGATACCTGCTCAGTCCACTATTGGTATTATTAGTATAAACCCAGTCATAACTGAAAAAGTTATCACACAGTAATTCCAAGTAGTTTGTCCCCAAAAACGGGGGACGGGTTCTAAAGGTGTTGATATATATTTATTGATATATATATTCACCTATTCCTATTTGCTATGTGTTGTGTTTATATCATCATACGTGCCCAGTACACATGATTCCCTACTCGTACCAGTTTTCGTCGTTTCCGGCTTGCTTATGTAGCACGAACACCCACACGCCACCGATTAACTCGCCCACTGTACAAAACATTTGCGCTGACGCGCATCGCTTAACAAGAAAGGTTGATGGGTGGTGTTGGTGATGGGGGGACAACCAGTCCAGGGATCAACCGACCCACCCAGTTACTCTGTCACTCACAACCCACAACGTACACCCACCAACCTTTTTTTTTATTTTTCATCCCGTTGTAATAATAAGTAGACTGGACCCACTCGGTCTGGCAAGTCTCACTAGCGAGGCGCTGAGGCCTCGCCAGCTGTCAACTAAAATGTGATCACAAACCGCAGCAGGTTTTTCCGTATTTCACACGTGTATTACGCATGCATTTCTGGTTTCGAGTTATGGGAAGCCCCGGATGACCTAGCTGAGCTCAAGGCCAGCATAAAACTGTACCACTCGAGAGAGTCAGTCACCCTAGCTGACGCGAAGTAATGTGTGGGAATTATTGCCCAGAAGAACCCAGGCAGAACCCGGGCAGAGCCCAGTCAGAGGGTCCCCTCCCCGGCTGAGAACTCCAGAATAAGACGGAGAAGTAGAACAACAACGGACAGCTGCGGGTGATGATATACAGCAGCAAGTAGCAACATCCGTTATACGCTAAAATCCATATCCACATAGCAAACCAGGGGATGTAGCCAGGATGTCACCAGACGACTACAGCCCCCCCCCAGAGCGAACCCACAGGCCCAAAGGGACTTGGGGAAAACAACAGAAAAAGAAGACAGGGACAGCCGACCATTCCCGAAAAAAAAATACAACTCCAAGGGAGAAGAAGAAACCACGATCAGCATCATCATCCGTGTCGACAAAATTACTACCAATGGTATACATCCGTGATAAAACGCTAGGAGACCACACCTCGTTTTATTGAAAGTCAGGTGGAATGCACAGCAAACGTTGGACGATACACGCTTCAATTTCACATGGTAAGCTTCACAGCAACACTCCTGAATCACCTTAGTACATATTTTCAGTTAGACATACCAGGAAATACAACTTCACAACCGCACATACATCATGCAACTAGTAACAAAACAGATAAGAAGCGACCCACCAGCTTCTTCCTGATGTGACCTAAAGCCACCATTCAGGCGCAGCTAGTAGAGGGCCCGAGCTAGGATGTACACATTCAACCTCCAGACAAGCAAACACGACCACCGGCAAATCTGCAGTTGATTCACTAACTTCTGTCCCACTACACGAACCGTTCGCTCCATCGATAAACACTTCCTCCTTTACCCCATCATGCCCAGTGTCACCACGCACTTTGCCCTCAAAACCCCTTTTGTTTGCACCGCTGTCTGATTAAACACGAATTTGAATAACAAGATCCTCGAGCCCGACTTCGGTCGATCGCATAACAACTCCCGGTGCAGTAACTGTCTTCGGTTCAATGGGCCCAGAAGGAACAGCATCCTTTCGAGTGTTCGTCTGTAACCAATCAAAATCTGCCACAACAGACATATCCATGCTACTCTCCGTTTTCTCGCATGCATTCACATCCATTCCGGCCTCCTCAGAAACAGACACCAGAACAGCAAACGATACGACGACAGGTATGTCCACAATATTCTCAGACTCCTCGCATACATCAACGTCCTCCGTTACGGTCTCCTCAGGAACAGACACCACTTCAGTAGAAGTAACAACGACGGGTATGTCCACAACTATCTTAGACTGCTCACATACATCCACAGTCTTAGTTAGTGTCTACTCAAGACCAGTTATCAGTTGAGCAGAAGCAACGATGACAGGTATGTTCACAATAATCTCAGACTCCTCGCATACATCCACATCCTCTGTTACTGTCTTTTCAGAAACAGACACCAGTTCAGCAGACGGAACAACGACGGGTACGTCCACAACCATACCAGACTCCTCACATACACCCACATTCTCAATTACCGTCTCCTCAGGAGCAGTTACCACTTCAGCAGCAGAAATGACGAGAGGGGTTTCCACGATAATCTCAGACTCCTCGAACACGTCCCCGTTGTCCCCAGGAGCAGACACTGGTTTACCCGAACAAGAGACAATACGAATTCGTTCTGGAATACGACGAACAGCATTGATTGAACCCCGCGTAAAAGCACTCTCACTAGATTGATGATGATGGTTGCGAGTTCAGGACAAAGACGTATCCCTAATAATAGTAGTAGATATATCCGGAACAGCAGCAGCAGCAGTGGCGCCCGTCGCTGTTGAATCCCCTCGCCTCTCCATTCTAGAAACAGGTTGATCATACACCATGTTGACGTTATTCGTAACAGCCGTACACAGTCCCGCATCGCTATTCGCAGGATGCAACATGGCACCACCACCTGAAGTACCGCCAATTATGGTATCACCGGGACCATGAGAAAAAACAGGCACATACAAATTGTTTGCGGTATCAGCCGAAGGCAACGATGAGGGTGTTGACAAACATCTTGATGTTCGAAGCGTTTAATCGATGGACTCGCCGATCCAGAAAATTCATAAGGTACAGAAGTAAGGTTATAACATCCAGAAGAAAAATGCGTGCCTCCGACCCCTCGCGCTTCATAGCTGGCCTGACGCTGAATAGTTCGACCTAAATATCCACCACGCTTCTGAGTGACTCCAGCCTCTCTCGTTGGACAGAAATGAGAGATATTATTCACGAAGGAAATGTGCTGGTATCCTCGACTCCCACAATGAGAATATCCATTCGTACCAGCCATCGAATTCGTTTCATGTCCCATAGTTGTATGGTGACCACGGTCGAAGTTCTAACCTCGCTGACTGTGGCGAGAGAAAACACTATACGGTTCTGAGAATTTCCAACGCAGTCGTCATTTCGCTGGCTGTGACGATAGGAAAAACTAGCACGGCTCTGATAATTGGCAGGGCGGTCGAATTTGTCATTCCGCTGATGATTAGAAGAAATCCCAGTATTTCGGCTCTCACCTAATTGAGAACCCATACTCGTAGATAAATTTCGGCGAGAATTCCGATTTTCTGTCAAAGAGTAACCAGTGTTTCCTTGTGTCCTCCTACGTTCAACAGACCTCGACCAATGTACTAATAACCGGTGTGTTTTCGGACAATTTTTTGCTTCACGTTCCACCATCAAATATAGATCAAGTAACGGAAAGGAGGCGGTGTCGAAGTGGGAGCTCTGAGAGTGCAGGGATGGGGAATCCCTGAGTGAGATATCAGTAAGTATGTCTATAGTATATGATACTGATGTTTATTGTTGCTGTTTATATACATACTTCGAAGTATCATACGTACGAATATATTACCGGTAGTGGTGTTCTACATACGAGCACGCTTATTTCGGCCCTATAAGTACGTACCAGGTATGTGAATCTGCTGTTGCTTGTTATCATAGACTTACTTACAAATATCTCCCTCAGGGATCCCCCATCCCTGCACTCTCAGAGCTCCCACTTCGACACCGCCTCCTTTCCATTACTTGATTAATAGCCGGAGCATACCTCCCTGTCTTTGTTTCCTATCATTTTTTGTTCGCGAGAGCCTTTTTATTTCTCGGTTTTGGGTTCGTAAGAGCACAACAGCGCGGGCGAGCCCGGCACCATCGCGGGTAGGAGAGGGCGCTGGCCAGTAGACGGGGGGGTGGTAGGGGCGCAGTCGCCTTTTTCGTGGCTAGGCGTGGTGTGTCCATCGAGGCACGAGGGAAGCATGAAAGGGCTTTGTCTGCGTTGCTGCTGGTGGTGCAAATCCATCATGTCCGAAATCATAAGGATCGTTTTTTCGAGTAAAATTGTATTTAAGCGGTGCTTATTTCTCAACCAAGTATTAGTCACAGAGAGATCTGAAAAGACAGCCAGGTGGTTCGAACACCATACTGGCGGGCGAACGAGGGCCACGGTGGGCACCGGGCTTCACGGAAGGCGGTCCTCGGTGCTCACTGGGGCAGAGAGGCAGTAGAGCTCGACCCGTACCGAATCGATGCCGAGGTGATCGCGGGGGAGCGGGTAGCATCGAGGGTGACAGAACGTGAAAGTTGTTTTGACGTTTTTTTTTTTTGAGCGGCGCCATCATGATATATAACAAAGGAGGATTGTGATTTTTTTGCCCGGCGGCGCGTTTTCGCACTCGGCCCTCGCGGCCGAACTCGCCGGCGCCGGGCTCGACCCCGTGGGGGGTCGGCCGGGGAGCGCGCCACCCGGGCCTCGCCGTCGAATGCGGCCCGCGGCCCGCGCGGGGCGCTCGCGAAGCCGAAAAAATAGAGTCGGTTTCGCGGGGTACCCCGTCCCGCTCGGCCGAGCCTACCAGGGCAACGTGAAACCCGCACTTCTTGTGTGACAAACGCCCCGCCTCCACCACACCCTGTACGTAGCGCTACGTAGACATAACGGACAATCACGATCCCTTCAGCCTTGAGGGTTTCGAAGAGGGCACATGCAGCAAGAGCACACACGCACGCCACAAGGACGGCACCGATCGGACGACACGTCGAGCATATTTCGAACATCGCTCATACAACAGCAGCACAGCGTGACCCCGTTGGGGCATATCGGTCATGTTTCAGCAGGGTGGTCTGATGTGTGCATCATGGCATACTGCTGCAGCGCCAGGTCTGCGTGGATACGTACGTGTTTATTTATCTCCCCGCAACACTGGTTTTCGTTCGCACACACTGCTGTACTCGTAGACTATATACCTTTCAAAATACAAGCACGTACGTGTTGAAGTATACCAGAGGTCCGTACGTATCATGCATACTCTTCGTACGTACCAGGTCGTGATACAGTAGCGAGAACAGCAGCAGTACTCGTGATCCTATGCTGCTGCTGCTTGCTGCCGTGTAGTATCGTACGTCTACACGCAGGACGTGGGGCTCGCGTGCTGGCACAGCACATGTCTGTGGGCGCTCGAAACGATCGCACTCTTTCGTATTTACGATGCCCGGATTTTTTCAAGTACCACTCTGTTCAAAAATGTAAAGTTCCAAACGTTCTTTGCCACATGTCCGGCCAGAATGATATGGCCACACGCGCGCAACACTCTGTTATGTACCTGCATGCTTGGTACATATCTACGGGCCAAAGACTATGATGTACCAACAATGCAGCGGCAGTAGCACCGATATGACAGTGTTGCTGCTTGTTGCTTTGTTTGTGAGTTTGCAACGGACAGAGACTCGCGTGTGCTTGTGAGCCAGGCGCTCGGGGCTCGCGTACCCTCTGGCTTCATTTCCTCGTTTTTTGCGAATTTCGAGTGTCTCTTCTGACACCATAACGGGTGTTTTTCATGGTGATCTGGTTTCCGTTTTTGGTTTTGGTCAATTAGGAGGGTGAACGGCGATTTTTTTCGTATATAATCGAGCAAAACACGATAGCGGCCACACGCACGCAACACTCTGTTATAAACCTGCCTGCTTGGTACATATCTACGGGTCAAATACTATGATACACCTACAATGGCAGCGGGAGTAGCACCAATATAACAGTGTTGCTGCTTGCTGCTTTGTTTGTGAGTTTGCAACGGACAAAGACTCGCGTGTGCTCGTGAACCAGGCGCTCGGGGCTCGCGTACCCTCTGGCTTCGTTCCCTCGTTTTTTTGCGAATTTCGAGTCTCTTTTCTGATACGATAACGGGTGGTTTTCATGGTGATCTGGTTTCTGTTTTCGGTTTTAGTCAACTTGGGTGAACGGCGGTTTGTTTCGTGTCAAATCAAGCAAAACACGATAGCACGTATCATATCGACATAACATATTATACATAAGTGTTTATATATTTGGTATACAGCAGGTACGTACATCGTAGCATAGGATTGTCTTGCTGCTGATTGCAGTAGGTACACGAAGTGCCGCCTGCTGCACAACTTGATTTTACTACTACTGTTGTATAACAAAACTGTTTGTTACGCTTTTCTTTCCTACTGTACTGTAATAACTGTGCTTGGTGTAGGTAAATGTATATACGTTTTTTTTTTCTTGCTGTCGTACTTAAGATCATTCTTACGAGTATTACGAAAACATACCAACCACGAGCCGTGACAAAACACACCTGGCACTTTCGCGAATCCTGATGGCATTGGTCACAAATTACAACAGTACTTAGCAGCTATTATTGCTGCTGTATGTATAGAGTGCGTAAACACGAAGCGTAGTGACTGCTGCAGTTGTACATTGTTTTTACCTCTGTTGCTGCTGCTGGATACTGGTCTGGTGTATTTACTGCTGATGCTGCACATATTCTTATGATATGCATAAAATGAGATTGTGCATACAGCAACCAACTGCAGCAGCAGTAACAGTAGAGCTGCTTGCTGTGTTGGCAATGCTTGATGTATGTTGAGTACAGCACATATAGTATAGGAGGAGTTTCTTGCTGCTGCTTGCTGCAGGTACAAGAATTGCCACCTGCTGCACTGCTTGCTTTTACTACTGCTGTAAAACAAAAATGTGTGTTGCGCTTTCCACTCCTACTGTACTATAACTGTGCTGTAGGTACATGTATATAGGTACGGTTTGCTTGCTGTGGTACTTTGGATGTGATCAACCACACGAGTATTGCGAAAACATACAAACCACGACACGTGACAAAAAACAACTGGCACGTTCGCGAATCCTGGCATTGGTCGCAAATTACTACAGTACTCGTAGGTACAATATTTGCTACTTCTTACTGCTACTGTCAACACAGGGCTTGCTGCACGTATACGTATACGCTGTTTGCTGTGGAACCCAAGTACTGTCCTTCCTCACGTACACAAACAAATCATTAAACTGCGACGAAAAAGGCTGACACCTTCGCGTATCTTGACATTGTTTTTTTTACAAACTTCAGCAATATCGACGTCACGTTTCGCGACAAAAGTCAATGGGTTAGGAATGAGGTTGCGTTTGTTAGGAAGAATCCCTCAATTACGACTACCGCTATTATTGGCGAGTGACCGCTAGTTATGACGAGTGATAGTTTTGTCCCTGTTGCATGCCAGCTTGCGTCACCCCACGGGGACCACCCCACTCCCCGAAGGGGAGCCTTGTATGTATATAGCTATGTTTGTGAAATTTTCCCACTTTTCGCAACTTTTCTCTCCGCGCGAGCGCTTTTCGGCAAAACGCTATATACCCCGACACGGGAGGCCCGGCCGGACACATTGGTCGAGGTTTGGGCTCGATCCGAGCTCTGTGGCTCGCGCGGCGGGCGCTCGAAGTTTTTTTTCCCGCGGGAGTGGATAAGCCGGTTTCCGGGGTTTTCTGCACGAGGCCGTGTTTTGTACGTACGTGCCAGCAAATAATAATGTTCTGATTTTGGCCTTTTCACGAGCTCATCGAGATGAGCACACAGGAGAGCCCAGACATACCACAAGTAGACAACAAAACATGCAGAGAGCACGACTGTTTGTTTTCCGTCATGCGTTTTTTTGTGTGTTTCTTGCCGGGAGCACTGCTGGAGCAGGCAAGAACACAGCAGCTGCACTGCAGAGAGCATGCCACAGCACAACCTCAATGTTACAACCCTGCCGCCCAGCAGCACAGCAGGCATCACACCATGCATGCGCGTGCCATAAATCCGTGCTGTACATTTGTATTTGTCGGAGCCTGCGATCTTCCAAACTCGTGTTACCTGCAGATCGATGTTCATGTACGAACCTTTCCGCTCTTCCGAAATGTAAGCAACGTTTGTTCATTAAACTATATATACCAACTTTCCTTACGCTTCCGGACAGAGAGGTACAACACTGCCTGTGCGCCTCGGAAACAGATCTGTGCTGTGCACTATACTTTGTTGTTGCTTCGACTCGTTGCTTTCATAGGAGCCAGCAATCCATCACCAAATCACACCACCACCACCTCTCTCTTGCTTGTTGCTGCTGTTGATGGGTTGCATGTGTCTTCCGTGTGCCACGCGTGTGCCCTGCATGCTACATGCCAGCACATGGAGAGAGCACGACTGTTTGTTTTCCGTCATGCGTTTTTTTGTGTGTTTCTTGCCGGGGGCACTACTGCTGGGAGCAGGCAAGAACACAGCAGCAGCACTGCAGAGAGCATGCATGCTACAGCATAACCTCAATGTTACAACCCTGCCGCCGAGCAGCACAGCAGGCATCACACCATGCATGCGCGTGCCATGAATCCGTGCTGTAGAGTAGTGGTGATTTGCATTTGTCGGAGCCTGCGACCTTCCAAACTCGTGTTACCTGCAGATCGATGCTCATGTACGAATCTCTCCGCTGTCCCGAAATGTAAGCAACGTTTGTTCATTAAACATATATACCAACTTTCCTTACACTTCCGGACAGAGAGGTAGAACACTGCCTGTGCGCCTCGGAAAGAGATCTGTGCTGTGCACTAGTTTGTTGTTGCTTCGACTCGTTGCTTTCATAGGAGCCAGCAATCCATCACCAAACCACACCACCACCACCTCTCTCTTGCTTGTTGCTGCTGTTGATGGGTTCCATGTGTCTTCCATGTGCCACGCGTGTGCCCTGCATGCTACATGCCGACGTATGAGAGCATACCGGTCTTCGGGCGGTTTTACTCCAAAAACGGACAATATTTATTTCTGGAAAATAATCATGTAACATGTGTACGTACGGTCCGACTACGAGTACGTGAGTTCGAATCCCGGACATTTCCTCTGTTTCCTTTCGTTGTTTGGCATGCAGGTATGTATAAAAGTACGGCTGTTGTTTTTTTACTGCTATTTATTATGGAGCTTTATCTCTTTTCGCAAATGCCCGGGTACTCGCGAGGACAACTACAGCAGTACGTATGATTAGTACTACTCTGGGAATCTCTGTCATCACACGTAACAGGCACGAATGGGTATATTTAGGGCCCTCTGTAATTGTATGGCGTGTAGCATGTAATACAAAAACCCATTCATATATATAGTTGTACGTATGATAGGCAGTTCAACTGCTGTAATTATTATCATACTAGATACTAGACACTAAAAAAACGGCGTTCAGTATGTACCCGACTGAAAGCCTATAATAACAAGAAACAGCTGATACGAGTGAGACCTATGCCAATGGGAAAGCAAAGTTGGAAATCGATCTTTGAAATATTTGCCTGGAATTTTCAGGCTGAAGATCCGCTCGTACCGCCGCTGTGGGAAAAAAGGGAAACAAAAATAGGATTTTTTTCTTATTTTTTTTCAAACGGCTGCAGGCGGCGCAATTTGCCTTCTCTCGTTGCAAATCGTCAACACCCTGATAAAAATCAGCTCGTGCGACGATAGACCTTCGATCTCGACATAGACTGAGCCCACGGCCAACCCGCTTCGGGTCGGGCAAGGTCAACGAGTGTAGATGACGGCCTCGAAGGTATAAGGTGGATCCATGGTCTAGGAGGCGAGAGATTGCCGGCGGTGTCCTAGGCTCTTCTCCAAAACCCGAAAAAAAAACTAATTTTTGCCATTTGAGACGGATCAAGAATTTTTGTCATCTGTTTTATGCACACCATCAGCCAATTGTTTGTTTATCAGACGCCTGGCCAGCGCCCGCCACATATCACCGGCCATCGTGTGAACACCGTGACCCTAGGATGGGTCGGAGCCCGTAATGAGCGCACCGCGTTCAGAATTCATGACGCAGTCGTTGGTTTCGTCCATCCATGTCTGTCGGGGACTCGAAATCTCGCCGCTTCGAACTAACATTCGCCTGAGTTTTTCTCAAGCCGATCTTGTCGCAACATCGGCCTGAGAATGGCCTTTTTCGGGCTTTTCCAAAAGTTGAGAATATTCCGTTTTAAGAATCGGTCCCATAGCAAGCTTGTTCTGGAAAAATTTGGCGGGGATCTTAGGAATTCAATTTTTTTAGGGTAACTTTGCTTTCCCATTGGCATAGGTCTGAGGACCCGGATATTTTTTCAGGGATTTGGTAAGTACTTGCTGGCCGCGAGCACTCGCAGGGATACAACTGATTTGTTGTGTGTACCGGCAGTTGTGTGTGTTTTTTTTTCGTTTCCTCCCTTAGTTCGTTAGGAATGTAGTACGTACAAGGGGGGCTTCGCCGCGGCGGGCTGACGCCCGCCTGCGGCTACGCGCAATGCCCGTAACGGCGAGGAGTGGCCTACTGAGGTAGATTAGTAGCTAAGCTTAGGGCGAACAAAGCGACTCTGTACTGCCAAGGGGTGTACAGCAGTAGTACATGACACCTAATAATGAAAAACACTCACAAACGGAGGCTAGGTCTCTTATTTACATGAGAGGAGAGGATGCGTTTTATACTAGCTTCAATATAACGGCTTCCGAATTTCTTATTTCTTGTTCTCCGGTCCTTGGACCGGAGACTCAGCAAGCATAATCCCAAAAGTGAAGCCCGATTTTCAAGATAATAGGCGTGACAAAAGTTGCCCCAGTTTTCAAGTTACTCAGCGTGACAGAAAAGTGACCCCCTCTAACCACAACACGGGGATCCCCTTGTCCCCTCGACCCTCAAAGCTCGTTCTTGGCGCACAGCAGCGGTATCGCGACAGTTTTTGCACGCCTCGATAGCCAACCACACACCATGGGCCTCGGCCGAGTATCGGCATCTTGGTGAGCGCACGTCGAGCGCAGCAGCACGCTCGCCGAGCATCCCTCCAGCAGACCCTGAGAAAAAACTGCGACCACTGGGAGTTCCACATTTATTACTACTTTTTTTTAGTAGGGGGTGGGGGTTCCTGATGGCTGTGGTGACATGAAAGCAGGCAACGACGGTTGCACGACATGAAAGCGCCACCCCGCGTGTATGAGTACATGCCACGCCTCACCACCACCCCTCGGCAGCACGCAATAGCGCGGGTAGCTCTATATCGGTGTGCATCTGCCGTACGCAGTGTTTGTGTCGTTGACCCTTGGACTTCTGGCGGCCATGGTCAACACAAAGAACAGGAGCAGCAGCAGCAGTACTCCTGGTGGTGGAAGAGGTGTACCCCAACGCCGGGCTCTAGCTCGTGAAGGCAGTGGTGCCCCCGGAGAGCGTGATTCCCAGCGCGAGCTGCTTCTTTCCGAACCCGGTGGTATCACACCAGCCGTGGCTCGTGTCGAGCGATCCTTTTTTGCACCTAGCGGTCTTCGCGAGTTAGATCCTCGCACACTCCCCGATCTTGTACCTCTTGTTCCCCAACCAGACTCAGCACGTTCAACGCGAACGACTGCGAACTCAACTACGGAGGGTGCTATGCCTTTGACCCGAGCAAGTTTGCGTGCGGAACGTATGGCAAAACATGCTGTCAACAGCAGGTGCGCAACTGTGTGTTTATCGTCGACTCGAGCGCACTCGGCGTGCCAGAGGCAGCCAGCGTGGCTTCGGACGCTTGGGTTCTACGCCCAGTACAGCGCACTTGGCACGTCTCTTCGCGGCGCAAAACCACAACAACAGCAGTTGGTCTCCCCGTTTGCTCAAATATCTGCTCGTACAACAAGTCGATCTGTCTTGGTATTTTGTATTTTGACACAACGAAGCACCCGAGCGTCGACTGACTGTACTGCTGCTGCTGCTGCTGCTGCTGCTGCTCCTGTAAAGTCTACGTGTACGGAAAGGGGCGCGCCGAGTGCGCTTCCCTTCGTCTCTAGGCCCGAGGCCGCGTCAGCCGGCTGTGTAGTTTGGCGACGGCGAGACGCACCGATCGCCGGCTGCGCGTCGGGTGCGAAGCAACGTCGCTGTGTCACCATCCAACTCATCGATCGTGCTGCTGCTGCTGCTGCTGCTGCTTGCTTGCTGCGTGGATAACATATTGAATTTAGAGACCATGCCATTTTTCAATTTGAAAATCTGATGATCCAAGTCGTCAGATTCCCAGGCCGTTTCCTATGCGGTTCAATTTTTAGTTTGTATTTTTCGATCTCAAAAACTAAAGCACCGTCCACCTACGAGTATAATGCAGTCCGATTGTGCAGTATACTCCGAGTATCGAGTATATTTTGTACTCCGAGTACTTAAGAGTATTGGAGTACTAGCGGCCTGAATACTCGGAGTACTTGGAGTATGTGAGCAGTACTGAAGTCCCAAATACTCGGAGTACAAGGAGTACCCGCAGTATCGGACCCCGAAATACTCCGAGTACAAGAAGTATCGAGAGTGTTCATACCCGAAATACTCCGAGTACGAGCAGTATCCCGGAGTATCGAACCCCGAATACTTCGAGTACACGAAGTACCTGAAGTATTTTATCTCCAATACTCCTTACTTTACTCCAAGGTACTCGGAGCATCTGTGCAACATTGAAGGCAACGAGGAACTACCCCGCCAGCGGAAAAAACGCCGGACAAAGACTTGCATTTTTTTTCAAGACTGGAGATTAGCAACTAGCAACACGAATGATACTCATTCGATTGCGATACTATTAATAACACACTTGACACCTGGACAAAACTTGCTCAATAGTAATGCCCTTTCTCAACACCTTATTTTTTTGTAAGACCGGAGACTAGCAACGCGAATGTTACTCATTCGATTGCGATACTAACACATTAAATATCACCCTATGGTACTGAGGTGGTATTATACGTACGTACGTACGGGTATATGCATGTACAGTAGTAGCTGCGTGTAAAAAAAAAAGAGCGTGTGTGTTTTGTATGTGCGCTCTCCACCACCATATTCTTGGTAAACGTTGCTGCAGCGCCCACCGCCCGCATGTCCACGCCCGCGAGCGCATGCGAGGCCCTGCCCGGTACTATATCCAGGCACACACCGACCACTATCATACTGCTGAATACCACGCACGCATGAATACTGTACAGATATCATCGCATATTAAAATTTACCTGGTATATGATACTCTGTTACTGCTTGCAGCGGTACTGGTACTCGTACACATAGTACGTAGTACGTGTATATCAGCAGTAATAGGAGCCGGTACGATAAAATTCCGAGTTGGTCGTCTACATAAAAAAAAGGGAATCTTGCATAGTGCGGTTTGCGTGTTGAACAAAAGAGTTAATTAATTATTTTCGGAGTTCGGGCAGACGATATGGATACGTTTTTTATTATTTATCCAAGCTGCAAGGGTTGGGTCGGCTGGAAATTTGGAGAAACTAGATTCGATTTAGGCCAAAAAAGAAGATCCGGATTTTTATGACAAACCAAAATACTCGAAATCAGACATCAAAACGGATCTCCCAACAATCCCAATGCGGGAAAACGAAATTGCTTTGTCAAAAACGAGCGGCGTGCCAGCGACAGAGAGACGAAACAGCAGTGTGCGCTCCGCTATCGCCTGATTGATGTTGGCAAGCAAGGGCGTCGTACGCGCAATCTGCACAGTAGTAGGCGCAGCAGCCAGCACCAGCACCAGCAGCAGCAGCAGCAGCACCAGCACCAACAGCGCCAGCAAACAACAAGAGCAGCAGCAGTATATTATAAGCAGCAACAACACTGACGCGAGAGGCTTTCTCCACGTCCAGAGCCCAACTTGGATGCTTGGCAAATACTACTGTAGACCGCGGCGACCTCGCACCGCCGTCCGTGCTGCTGCTACCGCTGCTGCTGCTGTTCCTTCCGCTGCCGCTAGCTGCAGCAGCCGCTACCGCTGGCTGCTGTTGATACTTGTGAGGTGTATGTGCGGGAAAGCGTGCCAAGAAATGGTGAAGTGGAGAGCTGCAGTTGTGGCAGAGTGAGGGGTTGGTACGAGTGGGGGGTGATGCAGTGCGATTTCTCTCTTTATTTCTGGCACGCGGGACTGTCCGGTTTGTACTCGCTCCAAGATTGCAGCATGCTATATCCTACCACCCTGTCCCGACATATAAGCGCTGTTTTTATTGAATATTTATATATGAAAGTTGCTTATATTTAGGTACAGAGTGGTATATGATACCCTCGGGGATTGTTTATGGTGTACGTACCCACATCATAATGTGCTTCTCATATTATCCTGGGGAAATCAACAACAGAATTTCTACCACCACTCTGTCCCGACATATAAGCCCTGTTTTTATTGAATATTTATGTATAAACGCTGCTTATATTTTGGCATATAGTGGTAAATCATTCTCTGGTATCTTTTATGGTGTCGTACCCATTAAAAATAGTGGTATCCAACAACGAAATGTAGCACTTCTCCCGGCTATTTACATGTGTGCCAGAGTACACGTTCTATTCGCGGAAATATCGTCGTTTTTGTTATTATTATTTCGTCTGTGTTTTAAGGGGCAACAAGTATTTTTCCTGCGTATGGTTTTCTCCTATTATCTTGGGCAAATCAACAACAATAATCCTACCACCCTGTCCCGACATATAAGCGATGTTTTTATTGAATATTTATGCATGAACGTTTCTTATATTTAGGGACATAGTGGTAATAAAAGTTGCTTATATTTCGCCTGATTGATGTTGGCAAGCAAGGGCGTCGTACGCGCAATCTGCACAGTAGTAGGCGCAGCAGCCAGCACCAGCAGCACCAGCAGCAGCACCAGCACCAACAGCGCCAGCAAACAAGAAGAGCAGCAGCAGTATATTGTAAGCAGCAACAACACTGACGCGAGAGGCTTTCTCCACGTCCAGAGCCCAAAACTTGGATGCTTGGCAAATACTACTGTAGACCGCGGCGACCTCGCACCGCCGTCCGTGCTGCTGCTACCGCTGCTGCTGCTGCTTGGGCACTTTTTTTACCAAGTGCATATTTGAAGCAAGTTTACGAGTATTTTCCAGCAAACAAACGGCAATCCAGGTGCCGATGCGGCACAGGTTCACACGAGGCAACTCCGAGGCAACCCTAGCACAGACACAGCAGCAACACAGCACAGCACATAAACCACGATTATTGTCACGCCGCAACCAACCGCCCGGAATATCATGGACCCGCAGCACCATACTTACAGCAGCAGCAATCCTGGCTGTCGCGAGAGCAATGCCGCATCTCAGGGGGGCATGAATAGATACAACGCACAGGGGCTGCAGGAAATCCGAGACTACGGAGTTGCGCGTCTGCCTGGGATCGGCAGGGGCGATGTTGTTGGAGAGCGCCGGCCGCTTAGCTCGCGCCCAGACCTTACATACAAGAACGTCTAGGTTACGGGTAACAAGCGCACCCATCGCGTGTTCAGTCCTGATGCGTTCTGTGGATCGGTCATCAACCGGGTCAGACACGTGCCCCTGGCTGGGCATCTTCGGGTGTTGGTTTTTAGGTACCGGTATATCCTGCTGCTGCTGCTGCTGCTGCTGCTGTGCTCCTGCTTGTGTTCCTACGCACGCTCTGGCATGAACGAGTACATACGACCATGGAAACCCCGCAAACCGTAAATTTCCTGTTTTTTCTGTTCGATTAGTCGAGCAAGATCTGGCTTTTCGACCAAAGATCCGGCGTTTCGGCCGAAATAGGCCTATACCGAGTTTTAGACGTGTCGGCGATTTGCGCCCAAAAGTTGAAAATATCGAATGGCCAAGCTCTCCCATTTGGGACTACATAAGACCTATCCTCGAGGATTAAATATGTCTAGTAGTAGCGAAGCTTCTGTAGGGGACTAGTCCACGTACTATGTATGTGCCAAACAAGTTTTCGCCGGCACTACGTATACGGCGCAGTCTGCAGCGGTCCTCATCCGGTGTTGTGTGTGGCACCTCCATCATACTACGATACGAGTTATTATGCCGTAAACGCGAGTCACTTATTTCGTAAACCCGCGTGTGTGTATGTCCCGGGCGGCATAATACCTCTTCCAAACTGTTTGTGTTTGAGTATATGTGCTTCTACGCGTCAAACCGCACATTTACCGCATGTTAGCTCTTCCAAACTATTTGTTTTTGAGTATGTATGTGCTTCTACGAGTCAAACCGCACAACAAAAACGTGCTCATGTTTATTTATTTATTTTCAGGTGCGGGGGTGTAATCTGGGCAAAACAATAAAATAATTAGATCGCAATTCCAATTTAATTATTTCGTACCAGAAATAGAGTTATTTTTTTATTTTCGGAGTTCGGGCACACGATATCATGTACTGGTTGGTATGGCATGTGCACGTGACAAAAAGGGCATGGAATCCGGGAAAAATCGCAGGCCCGTGCGACATGAGTTGGGCACGGCCGAGACCGCCCTTGGCAGAGTAGGCAGAGCAGGGGTCAGCGAGCACGATGAGGGAATCTTTGATTATGCATGTACAGCAGTAGCTGCGTGTAAAAAAAAAAGAGCGTGTGTGTTTTGTATGTGCGCTCTCCATATTTTTGATAAACGTTGCTGCAGCGCCCACCGCCCGCATGTCCACGCCCGCGAGCGCACGCGAGGCGCTGGCCGGTACTATATCAAGGCACACACCGACCACTGTTGTCATACTGCTGAATACCACGCACGTATGAATAATGTACAGATATCATCGCATATTAAAAATTACCTGGTATATGATACTCTGTTACTGCTTGCAGCGGTACTGGTACTCGTACATATAATACGTACCAGTCTGACAAAAAATATAAGGGCAATTTTTAAGACAAACAATATAAGGGTCGTTTAAAAATGGACTGCTACAGCACCGTTAAAGTAGAACTAAGAATCGTTTATAGTTGTATCATTATGCAGAGATGGTAGAGCCTTCAAAAAATATAAAATGGACCCGGGGATGTTTAGTTATCATCCCCCCTCGGCTTCTCGGGATTTCGCGCAATTTTTGCCAGTAAGGAATTTTTCTGAGGTTTACAGAGCTCTCCCAGGCCGAAAAATAAAGTATTTTTACATCAGGTTTTTTAATGGTGTTTTTGGTACTTTTAGCCACCTCAAGAACTGCTCGTTGCGATGCTATCTTATATTATTGCTGTTCAACCGGTGATTTTACATTATCTGGTCCGAGTGCTACTTGGTTGTGACGGCATTCACAAAGGAAAAAAATGGAAAATGAAAAAAAAAGTGTTGAAACAAAAGGGATGTCGTGGGGATGCTGAGAATCGAACTCCGACCTACCAGTTCGTAATGTGTCTTTCTATATATTCTGCTAGTTAATAATTGCCCTTATATTTTTTGTCAGACTGGTACGTGTATATCCGCAGTAAAAGGAGCCGGTACGATAAGATTCCGGGTTGGTCGTCTACATAAAAGAACGGAATCTTGAATAATGCGGTTTGCGTGTAGAACAAAAAAACATGTACTGGTTGGTATGGTATGTGCACGTGACAAAAAGGGCATGGAATCCTGGAAAACTCGCAGCCCCGTGAGACATGAGTTGGGCACGGCCGAGGCCGCCCTTGGCAGAGTAGGCAGAGCAGGGGTCAGCGAGCACGATGAGGGAGTTGCGTGCCGCCGGGTGGACCTCATCGCCAGTTATCGCGAAAAGGGCAAAAATCTACGTCTAAGAAAAGCTGTCGAGCTCTCTCCGAGCAGCAGCTGCAATTTAGTGCATGTATTTATATACGAGTACGTGTTTCACCAAAAACGAAGTACATTTCGACCCCCACACAAATACCAAGTCGACTTCAATCCCGACACTAAACCACCCCCACCCGTAAACGATAAGTTAATTTCGACCCCAACACTGAAATCAAGTAATATTCGATCCCGACTCTAACATTAAGGTTTTTTAGATGCCAACTCTAAAAATCAAGTTGATTTCGATGCCCGACACAAAAACAAAGTCAATTTCGACTGACCACCCGAACTCCAAGTCGATTACGATCCTCACACGAAAACTAAACAATTTGGATCCCGGCACTAAAACTAAGTCATTATCGGCCCACCAACGAAAACTATTAGTAGCTCACTTTCGATCGAGACAATAAATACAACAGCAATTACGTATGATATAGAAAGTAGTGAGACTTATACATCCATGTATGTTATACTGTTGTAGGTTTTCTTTTCGTTTTGGCTGTGGCCTTGATTTTCTTCTGTTCGAGGATGCTTACGAGTGATCAATATTGAAGCTCATGCTGCATATTGTCGGGGGGCAAGCGAAATAATTAAAGCCAAGTCGATTTCGATCCCTTCTGAAATCAAGTCCATTTCGATCCCCCACACTGAAGCAAGTTAATTTCGTTAATTTCCTGCCCGCACACAAAAAAAGGCAATGAATTTCGTTCATTTCCTGCCCGCACACAAAAAAAAGGCAATGCATACCACCCACAAAAAAACGAGTCAATTTGGAACCCACACTTGTTGAAAGACGCAGAGGTCAATTTCCGGGCCGGGTCTCACAAAACCAAGTTCCCCATATGTATATATGTATAGTTATGTTTGTGAATTTTTCGCACTTTTCGCAACTTTTCTCTTCGCGCGAGCGCTTTTCGGCAAAACGCGAAGTAACCCGACACGGGACGCCCGGCCGGACACATTGGTCGAGGTTTGGGCTCGATCCGAGCACTGTAGCTCGCGTGGCGGGCGCTCGAAGTTTTTTTTCCCGCGGGAGTGGATAAGACGATTTCCCGGGTTCTCTGCATGAGGCCGTATTTTTGTACGTACGTGCCAGTAAATAATAATGTTCTTTTTTATTTTTTAGATTTTGTATGTTTTTTGCTCTCTCACATGCACACAGGCCAGAAACATGTACTCGTACCAGATAGACAACAGACAACATACATGCACAGGGCGCGGCGATACAGCGTTGCCGCCCACACCAGTAGTAGGGGAACATCGTGCGTGAGTGGCACATCCATCTGCGCTGTATTGCTGTGGCTAGCTGTGTCCATCGGAGGAACCTGCGGTCTAGAAACCTCACCATCTGTCTACGTACCTTTTTCTGTTCTGCTGCTATGTGTGACAGGCCCACGCTTACTATGATCGGAAATGTAATGACCGCTTTGAATAAATAGGAGTACCTCAACTACTGCTGTCCTTATATTTTCCGTTTTTTTTGCTTGTTCCCCGAAGCTCACTCCAGAAATCCACGGGACATCAAACACCATGCAACGAATACGAACAACGCCACAGCCCCGGCTAGAAGCACAAGCAGCAGACGTGCCTGTGGCGGGTCCACCGTATACTGCTGTGGTTATCAAGTATAGTGGTTGCTTTATGCAGGCTTGCATCCGTCATCAGGCTTCTGCTGCTGCTGCTTGCTGCTGTTGTGCTTGCATTATGTATGTGCGGTGTGCGACCTGTCGTGCCTCTGGCGCGCAACGACAAATAATACTGCAGCTGTACCAGTACATACATGGAAAAAGTATCTTTAAAAACATAGTCAAACGGTCAATGTGTCCGATTTCAGATTTGAAGGATTGAGTTCGATCCTTGGCGATGCCTTCGTATACGCTTTTTTTTCTACTTTTGTTTTTCTACTTTTTTTGCATTGTACGTAACAAAACCAAGTGGGTTTCTTAGGCAGGGAGAGTTCCAGCCCTTTCTTCGGTGCATCCTTTTCTGCTTCTTCTGCAAATATTATCCCACCACTCCTGTACATGTGTCACGTGTGCGTGCGTTTACGGTGTGTGCCGTGTGTCATGCGTGCATGTATGTGCAGCGTATCACGCTTGGAGTATTTTCGAAACATTTTTTTGCCGGGAGTCCTCGGTTTTGTGCGGGATCGGCCTTCCTTCGCTTGAGCTCCACAACAATTAAATATTGGCAAATACGTTTGGCGGGATCTCTAAGAGTCAATAGTAAAGGTTCCACCATTTTTCTGAGTATGTTTTTCATCCCCAAAAATACAGGTGCAGCTCTAAAAAGGAAACGTTCGTAGTAGTACCATATATTTCATAGTGTCGTATTTATGTACTACGAATTGAATAAAATATGATATGCGTATGATGCAATATCGCATGCTGTTGTAGTTGGTTTTCGATTCGTCCTTGCGCCACTCCCCTAGGCACGTCCCGGAGGGGAACCTTGTATATATATATTAACTTCGTATGTTGTTTGCTTTTCATGTTCGTCCTTGCGCCACTCACCTAGGCACGTCCCGGAGGGGAACCTTGTATATACGAGTATAAAATATGTCATTTGGAGTATTTGTGTTTCGTGTGTGGTTCGAGATGTACATGATTTTTGTTTTTTCCGACCGTTTTTTTTCGTTTTTGTTTCTCGCTCCTGTCTCCTGTCGCTTTGTTCTTTGTTCGAGTACGAGTATGAGTACGATTACGAGTACGCGTATGAGTATGAGTACGAGTACGACGAGTACGAGTACGTATACCCGTACGTACATGTACGCGTTTCTATCAGTTTAATAATTTTTCGTACTTCACAACTTGACGACCGTGCTGTGATGTGCTTTCTCTTTCATATTACATGTATATACTAAGTAGGAAGTACTGCTGTTGTTGTTGTACTATTAATACCACAATACCACATACATGATTACGACAAAGGCATAAATCACACCCACACCCACAGCAGGCATACAGCGCAGCGCCGTGCTGTGACCGAGCCGTGTTGCTGTGCTTTGTCTTTCGAACATACAGCTTTGTTGTCCTGGAGCATGGAGCTTATAATGTGTGCATCCCGACCATGTTTTGCGTGCATGTCAAGTCCGCCGTTTCTTCGCTACACCATGAACCTCTTGGCATTTTCAAGCCGGTGCTTGCACTACATCATGAGCTTCTTCTGCCCATTTCTTTGCGCGAGAGTAGCGGGGGGGGTCAGCCGCCCGCGGAGCGGAGCCCTTGTAGAACCATACATATGATGTGGGTTAAGTACGTTGTATTGTATGAGACTGATGTTTATTGTTACTGTTTATATACATACTTCAAAGTATCATACGTACAAATACAGTACCGGTACTGTAGTGGTCTTCTATATACGAGCACGCTTATTTCAGCCCTATAAATACGTACCAGGTATGTGAATCTGCTGTTACGTGTTAACATATTATGTTGTTGCTGTTGCTGCTCCTCCCGTTCGTAAGTATACACCTGCGACCCAAGGTGTTCTTTTACAGCAGTACTTATCGTCAATATATATTTTTACTCAATAGAGTGTTTGCGATAGAAGTAAAAAAAATATATTCTTTCCTTCCGCTCAAAAAAGTGAATTCCCTTCCCCTCATGGTTTCGGTGTGTTTGCGATAGAAGTAAACAAAATCCTGCAGGCGACGCCTCCGAAAATAATAAGGGAAGTGGGGTGAGGCAATGCGGCAAACCAAACAAACAACGAAAACAAAAAGTAGCGTACGAGAGGAACGGCAGCCCAGCAACGGTGGCGGCGGCAGGGGTATGACCGCAGTGCCGCAGCTGCAATCCCACGACCGCAAGCAGCAGCACCGGTGGCTGCAGCTACGTGGCGGCAGCCCCAGCAGCAGCGGCAGCAGCAGCAGCAGCAGCAGCAGCAGCGGCAGCAGCAGCAGCAGCAACAGCAGCAGAGCAGCAGCAGAGCAGCAGAAGCAACAGCTTCCGTTTTTGCTTTTTTCGATTTTGCGTCCAACTATTCTTGTCGTCGTGTGCTGCTCCTGCTGCTGCTGCCCACGACCTACGCGCGACACCGCGCCGGCACGCTCCGCTCCAAGCCCGCCCGGCGCCCGACATATATAGACCGTGGCGGCGCGCCGCCGCTGCTGCTAGTGCTGCTAGTGCTGCTACCACAGTGTGGTGAAATTGAAATGATACACGGCGATCTGTCATCTTGTCGCGCTCTACAAGCAAGGCGGTACGAGTACGTCTCCATACGACTCGTACGAGTAACGCGTACGAGTAAACTCGTACGAGTAGTTCTTCTGAACAGCGCATCCTCCACGACACCAAGCCGGCGAGAGCGTACCGTAGCGGGCCGCCAGCAGTCCGCCGGCGCCCCGTTAGCAAAACCCAGCACCGCTTGTCCGTATCATACTGTAGCACACCTCCCGAGCCTCTGTGCTCCCACCGGTTGTTGTGTTGTGTAGAGCAAGCAGCAAGGTTGCGGCCTATGGGAGACATCTTGGAGACATCTCCCATAATTTGGGGCGTTCTGCGTCGGTAGAATGCTCGGTGCGTGTAGGCCAATCAAACTGAGAGACAAAAGTTACCGTAACTTTTGATCAAAAACATACTTCTCTAAAGTAAATTTTTGCCGTTTTTTCAAAAATTTACCTCAAATCCTTCCTTCGGCAGAATGTTTAGAGAAGTAAAAATAAAAAATAAAAAAACGCAAACACAATAGAGTGTTTGCGATAGAAGTAAAAAAAATATATACTTTCCTTCCGCTAAAAAAAGTGAATTTCCTTCCCCTCATGGTTTCGGTGTGTTTGCGATAGAAGTAAACAAAATCCTGCAGGCGACGCCTCCGAAAATAATAAGGGAAGTGGGGTGAGGCAATGCGGCAAACCAAAGAAACAAAAAAGTGGCGTCCGAGAGGAACGGCAGCCCAGCAACGGTGGCGGCGGCAGGGGTATGACCGCAGTGCCGCAGCTGCAATCCCACGACCGCAAGCAGCAGCACCGGTGGCTGCAGCTACGTGGCGGCAGCCCCAGCAGCAGCGGCAGCCCCAGCAGCAGCGGCAGCAGCAGCAGCAGCAACAGCAGCAGCAACAGCAGCAGAGCAGCAGAAGCAACAGCTTCCGTTTTCGCTTTTTTCGATTTTGGGTCCAACTATTCTTGTCGTCGTGTGCTGCTCCTGCTGCTGCCCACGACCTACGCGCGACACCGCGCCGGCACGCTCCGCTCCAAGCCCGCCCGGCGCCCGACATATATAGACCGTGGCGGCGCGCCGCCGCTGCTGCTAGTGCTGCTAGTGCTGCTACCGCAGTGTGGTGAAATTGAAATGATACACGGCGATCTGTCATCCTGTCGCGCTCTACAAGCAAGGCGGTACGAGTACGTCTCCATACGACTCGTACGAGTAACTCGTACGAGTAGTTCTTCTGAACAGCGCATCCTCCACGACACCAAGCCGGCGAGAGCGTACCGTAGCGGGCCGCCAGCAGTCCGCCGGCGCCCCATTAGCAAAATCCAGCACCGCTTGTCCGTATCATACTGCTGTAGCACACCTCCCGAGCCTCTGTGCTCCCACCGGTTGTTGTGTTGTGTAGAGCAAGCAGCAAGGTTGGGGCCTATGGGAGACATGGAGACATCTCCCATAATTTGGGGCGTTCTGCGTCGGTAGAATGCTCGGTGCGTGTAGGCCAATCAAACTGAGAGACAAAAGTTACCGTAACTTTTGATCAAAAACATACTTCTCTAAAGTAAATTTTTGCCGTTTTTTCAAAAATTTACCTCAAATCCTCCCTTCGGCAGAATTTTTAGAGAAGTAAAAGTTAAAAAAATAAAAACGCAAACACTCTAATACGAATTAATGTACTTTACTCTTGAAGTACATGACATGGCAGTACACTCCTTATTCTGCGGCCTGGGCTTGCCTATTGTCTTCTATAATATTTTCGTTGCAATAGGCACGCACGAGGACGCACGCAGGCGTCAGCCCGCCGCGGCGAAGCTCCACTTGCATGTAGCACCAATGCCACAAGCCATGTACAGAAAGCTTGAGCGCCAACCGGAAGCCTCCTCCTTGTACTGGAGTTTGAGCCCCCAGACACAAATATGTTAGCATCGGTGTCCAGCAGTACTTCATCATATGCAGTACCAGGTAGCAGGATATATACTATGATTTGACTACGTGTGTCACCTGGTATGCTGCAGTACTCTACAGTAGATAAACAAGTATCTCAATATCCTACTCCACATTTACCATCTGATATCACGTATATATGATACCAAGTACCTACTTATAGTACAGTTTAATAGGTGTACGATACCGTTCCAACAACAACGGCCGCAACGGCCACACTGTCCGAAGGGGGCACAACAGACGTTCTGTGTAAAATATGGTAAACTATATAGATAGAAATTTAGAGTCGTCTGGAGTGGACAGTGGCTGGCTGGGCTTTCGGTTGCTCTGTTCGGGCTGCTCTCTACAAAAGGAGTACCTTTCAAAGCAGCACATTTCATTAGGGTGGATTATGAACCAAGCTCATTTATGAGATTCTTGTGCCTTTTTGCTCGCAGTTTGTCACACGGGAAAAGCCTCGGCGATCGCGTACACCGTTGCCGTCGTGCGATAGCTGCTCTCACCCTGATGTTGCTAGGGTCTGGTTCTCTGTCGCTGGAAGATTACGTTCTCCTTGTTCTAAGAAAGCAGCAACAGACAACTTCGGAGCTAGACCCTCAACTGCTGTTGTTGTGTTGTAGTTTTCGTAACGGGAAGACTACTGTAGTTTTGCTGACGTGTTGTTTTTGGTTTATACAAAAACCAGCCAGGCATGTTATTTATTAGCGGCTGCAGGTATTGTTGACTCTACAAAAACTAGAAATGGGATTGTATGGGCCCAAGGGTGTATGCTCCTACAACAGCAGTATTCGTTATAACCCGATACACAGAGCACAGAAGCTTGCAGTGCACCATCACCCCAACACAACTACAGCAGTAATAGCAATCTGCTCGGTGTTGCATGATGAGTTAGACTCCGGCATTAGCTACGCTATAAAAAAATGTCGGCGACCGTCAAGAACAAGCAAACACAGCACAATCGCAGAAACAACACCATCTACAACCCGTGTAAAGCACAACTAAATCGGGACCAAAGGTTATGGTACCACTTTGTGGCTCGTTCATAATCTTATGCGCAACATAGTGCCAAAGAAAATGGGTGTACCTCTCGTATGGAGCATAAAGTTGGCCACTATGTTCACCAAGATTGAAAAATCCAACAAAAAGGGGTGTCTCGCCATCATCTGACCCCTGTGAGATAATGCCAGGCACAATACGCCATTATCTTGGTTGGCTCTTTTATTGTTCCGCAAATATATACGATAGTACATGCCTTGCACTATATACGAGAACGATACGTATAATATGTACGTATGACGTACACCGGGTACGTATACGAAATCGCTACGTATCATATTTTGAATACATACGAGTACTATGTTGTTTTGGCCATAGGCACTGCTGCTGCACAGCCTTTATCTTTGGTTGGCGAAATAAAAGTCGGGAAGAAAAAAGAGCCATATAACCCACCAGGTTTACTGCTGCAGGCTGTGTGTCGTCGTTCTGCTGTACTTTCCGCCCTCTACGGTAGGAACTTTCTCGCGCTAATTTCGAGATAAAAGTACCCACACTAATTTCAAAGGTATTTTCATACCCAAATAAACATTGGGTTTTCCGGATAAAAAAAAAGGGTTCCCTAAAATCACAGTCAGAGTCGAAAAAATGTCGAAGCTGAGCAAGACAGCCGCTCCTACACTACTGTAAATACAAGAGTATAACTCCGGAAAAACTAAAACAACCGAGAATACGAACTGAAAAAAAACGGGATTCCCAGTGCTATGTAGTTCATGCCGGTTGCAGTGTGCCCCGCGGAACGCTGCGGGGGCTCTACCTGTCGCCACTCCGCCCCGACAACCGCACCGCGTAGCACGAGTATGAACCAACGCATCATTCCGCTGCTTGACGTACTGCTGTACTGCCGTAGCACATGATAGACGGGTTGGTTGGCGGTTGGATGGGATGATCGATGGTTGGGTGGGTTGGTGTATTTTGAGGTATTAGAGTCGGTGGGGGCTTTTGTGCCTGCGGGTGGCAGATTTGAACGAATGAGAGGTGTTGCCCGATGTAGACCCAGTTTGGCCGTCCAAGAGTAATTCCGGCGTGTTTTGTGATTTCCAATGCGCCGTAGTGCCGCCCGAAACGATGCTTCGGATGCTCCGCTTTCTGAAAAATTTACCAACGTTGGTGAACTCAAGCGTTCCGCAACCAAAGTTGTCGTTATTTAGCCCGTCAACAAGCAAATAAAAAGAAAATAGTAAATGAAAATGACGAACAGCCTTTTGTTTTTGATAATAAGGGTGGGTCTTAACGAGCAAATAAAAAATGAAAATAAAAAATGAAAATGACGAACAGCCTTTTGTTTTTTGTTAAAAAAACGCAGTTGAGTCCAAACGACAGCCAACTTTATCTGAAAAAAAAAACGAAAATGCTCGCAAAAACTCGCGGTGCAACTTCTTTTTTGAATCACGGAATAGTTCAACCGCCACCGCATATGGACTCGCGGCGAATGCGCCCAACGACGCAGCTGCACAAACCCAACTCGCACGCGCGAGGCACCCCTGAGAGCATGTCCAGACAGAATCGAAAATCGAAATCGAAAATCAAAATGATAATAAACGAGGCGCTGATTGGTCCTTGGCCCACACATGTTCCCCTTCGTTTTTTAGGTTCCGAGAAAATGAACGATTTACAACCCATTGCCAAAATCAAAAAGTTGACAGCTGAAAATCGAAAAGCAAACCGAAAGCACGAGCAGCAAAAAAAAAAAAGAGGGGCTGATTGGTCCTTGGCCCACACATGTTCCCCTTCGTTTTTTAGGGTCCGAGAAAATGAACGATTTACAACCCATTGCCAAAATCAAAAAGTTGACAGCTGAAAATCGAAAAGCAAACCGAACGCACGAGCAGCAACAAATCAGCGGGTTCTACTGGTCAGCGCAGCCACGTCAAAATATCATATCAGGACTGCCGCACGCAGCACGCAACCCACAGCTAGCACGCCAACACAGCCGCACAGATCCCCCGTAAATAGCCAGCAGGCCATACGCGTGAAAAATAAAAGCGAAAAACAAAAGCGAAGACGAGTCAACGGTCAAGGTGGAAAACCAGCAGTAATGCACCACCCAGCTGCGGTAGAGGCGACGCCCAGCCCTGAAAAAAGAGGAGAGTGTGCCCACATGGCTAGCCGACCATACTCTGCTGCTGCAATGGCACCCGTAGCCTGGAGCGCGAGATCTGCGCTGGATAAAGTACGGGTGCTGTATAAAAAGTTTCACCGCTTGCTACAACAGATGATTTTTGAATGTACAGCAGCACGCAATTCGACTTGGACCGCCCCATGAGCCACGGTTTTGGCTACGGCGTTGACCACTGCATTGCCTGGCACCAGCCGCATGTTGTTCGCGCCTTGTCTGCTCTCTGTCTTCTGGCTGTCCAGTGTATGGGGCGTTCGTAGCTGCGGTTGTCGCCATGATCTCCGTTCTCGCTGGGCTGTTCGTTCTTCGTGTTTTGGTTTTAGGGTCATTTTAATCGATTTTCGATTAAACAAAACCGAAGAGCAAAAATATCCCATCGCGGTCTCCTGGGTCTCTTTTTTTCTGTTTCGCCAATCAGAGGGAGTGAATCTTCATAACTCATTTTAGGTTTTGTTTTTAGGTTTTGTTTTTAGGGTCAAAACGCTCCGTTTGTACGGGCCTACCATGTACGTGAGCTTTCGATTTTTCCCGGTGTGTTTTGCTTTTTTACGCTGTGTACACCCGAAGAGTTTAACTTGGTTTGGTGCACTTTTGTACTTTCCCTTGGAAGTCGCCTGGCGTTTCAATGGAAGCTCCTACGGCTTTCATGGAATTTTCCATCACTTCCACCGAAAGATCCATGGAAGCTATGGAAGTATCTGCGGAAGTGGTAGAAGCTTCCATGAAAGATACTATGGAAACTTCCAGCTTCCATTACGGTGGAAAATTCCGTGGATATTTCTGTTTCAAGGGGGACTTCGGTCACTAGACAGGTAAATAAGGCCGGATATTATGCAGGATTCTTTTGCTGATTATATTAATCTTTACGGAGGTTTCGGGGTATCTAATCCCAAATATTATCAGATTTGATCCAAATCGCGTCGGGCCTGTTTGGTGGAAAAAATGTTCCTCCGAGATATTATCATCGATTAAATCTGACCAAATGGTTTTTTTTGGCGGCCTTTTTCAACCACTTGGTGATATTTTAGAAAGTGATTGAAAACGCTTTTGCACGAGACCTCGGAGGCATTCTATACTTTTGTATGGGTTATAGACTGTGGGTTCACGACGGATCACGGCGCTACGTGCTTGGCTACTGTTGTACACAGCTGGGACACAGCACTCGTGCATCGACCACCAGGGAGAGGGAAAGCATCAGCACCTTGGCCACCATCGCATGTGTTGTGGCCGCACAGCAGCAGCTAGCTGCGCCATGGCCAAAACAAACCATCAAAACAATCTAACGGCTTTTTTCTGACTACGATCGCTAAAGCAGCTCATGCTCCGTGAGAGCGAGAGGTCCTTGCTGGCCCACAGCGACTAGACAAGCCCCTACGCAGCTCCGCAGGAGGTTCCCAGTCCGTTCCCTGTCTTCGAAGACCTGGTGGTGAAGGTTGATCGCCCAACCTGGCGTAGATCACTCGTTCGTGTCGTGGAGTTCAAAATCTCATCTTGTTCTGATTTTCTTGGTTCCCCCAAGTTCCCCCATTAAATAAAACCAAAATCACGATAAGATGGAACACCGAAGAACGATGTGGTGGGATTTGTTGCCGGTCAAAAATCCGACTTCCTTCCGTTTTCAATCACAAAAACAATACTGCATAATATCCGGCGTGGTTCCGCGCTGAAGGCTACACGTTTTTTTTTGTCGTCCCATTTGAATTGTTCCACGCTTTAGGAACCGGGATGGGCCCACTGTGGGTGGGACGGTGTACCAAGTGAAATAGGGGTGTGAAACTATATGGAATATTCCATGGCTGTGGTGGAAACTTCCATCACTTCCACGGAGGCTTCCAAGGGAGCTACGAAAGCTTCCACGGAAGCGATAGAAGTCTCCATGCAAACCAGCATGAACTTGGACGAAAAAAACAATAGTGCAGGAGACCGTGCTAACTTCATCGATTGTTCAACGATTTTAGGTCAATCAATTGTTTTTGGGGCGATTGTCACAAACCGTATCCCAAACAGAGAGAGTAATAACACATGTGCAGTATTTATGAGGGATCTGACTACCCTTTTAATAGCGTGATACGGCGACAGCGTGCATTTCATCCCGTATCGAGGTCGAACCGATTGCTGGCGGCTGCCCTATGTGCGATGAAAATGCAGCCACGTTTCGGGAGAAGAGTTGTCACTACTGTACTGTAACTGTCGCAGTGATTCTGACGTTCCACAAGCCACGTGAAGGTAAAGCGCTCCTTCATTGCTATGGATTGACCTACTAATTATTATTGACGCTGAGAAAAACTCCCCTTCAAAGCGGTCAACCATGGTGGAAGATGCGAGGTATACGCACTGGTTACTGATTGTTGTTGCAAAAAGATGCGATGGTATAACAACTTGGTACTATGTACCAGGTACGGTGGTAGGGTGGCATTAATTTACATGCGTTCTCATAACCTTTATTCGTGACAAGTAATCATCAACTCCCTCCCGGCATCGTGCGAAACGCTTGTGACGACATGAACGACTATGATTTGAACTAGGGTGTCAATCAGTGCTCCGGCGCAACAAACGTCGGCAGGTGTGATGCACACAGCACCCGCCCCAGATGTTTTATTTCGCTCCTCGCAACCCTTCAGGGTCGCCCTGGGCAAATACATACAATAAACGCCTGGGTATATGCCCGAAGCCCACTTGACAGGGTGCGTTTGGACGCCTAAAAGCGTCTACTACGCCGAACGAAAAAAGGTGCATCAAAAATATTTGTCGACTCCGGCAAAAAAATACACGCGCATCATGTTTTGCGTCTGCGAAAAAACCTGTTGCGCTGCCAATCTCGTGTTGCGCTGCACGCAACACCCCTCTCGGCGCGTGTTTCCGCAATTACTACCCCAGTATTGCGCCAGTGCAACAGCGTCACAGCAAATTTACATGCTGGTTCGAACTCCTACCGAAGTTGTCATCCTGGGCTGATTGGGTGTGGTTCTTCTCACTCCCGTAATTAGACCTGTTCACATGAGGCGGAGGGGCAGTCTTTGTAGAGTACAGTGTGCGCCAAGATCATCACCATAGCATCGCAGCAGTTTCGTGAAGATACGGAAAATCATGCAGGGGTTGGGTTGACGTGTCCCCAAGTCGGGGGTAGTTTTACTTCAGAAATCTATTCCACAAGTGGAACTTGTGGTCTCTGGAACGGATTCAATATATCTGTCTGTCTGTCTGTCTGTCTGTCTGTCTGTCTGTCCGATGAGTCTCAGTCTGGGGTACCCCACGGCCAAATTTATTTCAAAACTGCTACACCCGTGCCGCAGGCAACAGGTCGGTAGCCCTCGCGGAGGCGATCGTCATGGTCCAAAGCATATCTAATGGGGTGCCCTGTGTGTGAAGTAGTCAGGATTGGCTGCCAGCATCCCAAACGGTGTGGCGGGCGAGCGATTGCCAAGCAGCACCGAGGCCAGTGCCTAATTTCAAGTGAATCGGATTTCATTCGCGAACGAGCAGTCTTTCCAAGCCGCGCCTCCCTCCCTCCCTCCCTCCCTCCCTCCCTCCTTATAATTTCGGACATACATACTGGGTCCATTGCAGCAGCAGCAACAGCGAGGACCTTCATGCTCCCCTCGTGTCTCGATGGACACGCCACGCCTAGCCACCAAAAAAACGACCGCGCTCCTTCTGACCCCCCCCTCTACTGGCCAGCGCCCTCCCATATACCCGCGGTGGTGCCGGGCTCGCACGGGCTGTCGTGCTCACTGGGTACACGCACGAACCCAAAACCGGAAATGTTTATAAAAAATCAAGTACGTCGTATCAAAAAATGTTTTGTAAAAAAGTTGAAATTGCAATTTTAGAACTAAAACCACAGAAACATAGGAAACCCAAGAACCTCCGGGAAGCAAGTAACTTCTGCTTCGGCAATTAGAGGCTGAGAGTGGCTGTGAGGTACCAAGATATGCCGAGGAAAGCTTCCGAACCAAAGAAGATAAAGTTATGTATTGATATACGTATATATATATATATATATTTTGGGGGGGGGGGTTACTCATTTGTTGCTTGCCTTAGTCGTTTGACCATTGACCACGCATCCCTTCCGAGACGGAGCACCGTTCCTACTCCCAATAGAGACACCTCCAACATTTGGGCGCTCATTACGTACGTCTTTTCCATATTTTACAAATAAAATGTTTGCTAATCCTATCCCCTTCCTGTTTCGCCGCCTGTGGCCACCATCTATCTCTTAAAATAGCGATCGTTTTTTCGCTCGTATCTAGTGTACCAAACTTCTCCATGGTACGAGCTGGGCCAGCCAAGAAACGTACAAAGCTTCCTAAAGTCGAATCTCGTGAACCACTGCGAATTAGGCTACACAAATTTGAAGCGACAACCCTGACATACCAGTGCGTGTGCAAAAAAAAACGGTATCTGAAAAATTATATACTCGTACATATTTTTTTCTCGACTCGATCTCGCCGACATATCCGCGAAAACTGGAAAACAACATTTTTTTCATTCTAATTTCGTATAAAAAATGTCATTTTCGATCAATATGAAATTTGGTGGAGACAAAGCTGAAGACCCAAGGAGAAGATCGATGTAAGTCTCGTTGCCCAATTCTCCAGCCATCAAGAGATATTACCAAAACTCGATTCCATACATAAGTCAAGTAATTACGGGAAAATGGTATTTCCGCCATGCCCCGACCAATTTTGAGAGTTTTACTCTGACGTTTTAACCACGTCTTTGAATCGTACGTGCAAAAATACCTGCCGCCTGCCCTCCTTGATTTTTTTTTTTTCAAGTAGTTTTGATCGCTTTTGCATTTTTTTCGATTTTTGGATCGTCGTATCTCTCTCGAGGAAAAAAAAAAAGGGGCAGGCGGCAAGTGTGTTCGTTAGCACATGATCTACACTGTGTCCAAATTCCAGGTCGAAATTCGTTAAATTGGTCGGGGCATGGCCAATCTGCTTTAAAAACATTATTTTGGCTGGCCCAGCTCGTACCTTCGTTTATTTTCCTCATGTCCTCTTCTAACACATCCCGTTCCGCCTTGTACATTTCACATTCTCCCACTATGTGAATTCTACTCTCTTTCGATTTGCCACATGGACACATCTGTGCATCTACTTCTTCCTCCCGGCTACTGGTACCTCCTTCTTTCTGGCAGGTCCAGGTCCCCTACACGAAATCGCAGTGTCCGTTTTCGCGAAATCCATTGGGTACTGCAAATACGTTTTCATTCCCACCCCTCCTCTTAACACCCCGTATATTTGTATTAGTAAGTGTTGCCCCCCTTCCACATTATTTCTTAACGGTACGGTAGCCTTTCCCTTTTTTCTATCGTTTATTTTAGTTCTGTCTTGTACCCCCAAACTTATCGATGGCCAGCATCTCTTTCTGGTTTCCTATATCCTTCCATCTACTTTTTCGACTACGCTATCCAACCTTATTCCAGCTCGCCCTTTGGTTACTTTCTCCCATGCAGCTTCATCAACTATGGCTGGCAACCTCTTATTTGGCATGTTCTTTACTTTATATTGCCATTTCAACTTGCGCACGTCTCTATTTGTCTTGAGTGGGCACATTTCCAGTTCTGCTATCAATACTGTACTACTCGTCGTACTTGACATCCTAGTACTTTTTTAGCTGCTGTCATCTGTACTGTTTGCAGCTGTTTTACGAACTTCGCGTTCCCTTCAACATATCTCCTGCATATTCTAGCTTTGGTACAATCATATTCATCAGGATAAATCTTGAATTCTAGTGTCAAGGTGCGAGTCTGTTAGGGTCGCTTCCATCTTGCCTTCGTGTGCTTTATTACCCTTGCCTAATACGTTTGTTATGTGTGCATCCCAAGAGCCACATTTTGAGATATTTACGCCAATGTGCGTATACTGGTCTACGATCGGTAATTCATCTTCTCCCCACTTCCACTTAAAAGTTACCGGACTCTATATCTTCGATACATACAACTACTGCGCACTTTGTACGTTCGCCGTTACTCTCCAACGCCTGGTGTACGCTGGTGCCTCCTGTATTTGTTTCTGCATTCCTTCATGTGTTTCTGATATATTCACGAAATTGTCCGCAGACATCAATCCCGACACCGTATCTTCCCCCACCGTGACTCCCTGCGATGCTGCTTCTACTGCTACTATAATGCCATTCATATATACTGTGAATACGTTAGGTGATTGTAGCGCGGGGGGGGTGTACTTCATTGTCATGCATGAGTACAGGGGGGGTTTCTAAAATCAAACATATAACACTGGAAAAATAATAACAAAAACTTGTTTCCATCTAAATCGTCCTGTGATCACAGCGGTTTGTTTTCCATTCTGGCCATTATGAATGTGAGGTGTCGAAAAAAAGACTGTTCCGGTCGCCCTCGGTATTTTCGTATTTTTCGTGTTTTCTTCAAAAACAAATCTCAGTATTTCGCAAAAACTAAACGAGCTGGTTTGTAAAAAATATTATTTCATTTGTCCTTTGTCCGAACAAATACCTAAACCAAGCCTCTCGCCCCCCCGAAGGATAACTACGTATATATGGCCCGTGACAGCAATACAATATCTCCAAACGTGACTGACTGACTTGGGAATATTAGGAAGGAAAACATGGATTAAGACCGACTATCATGGAGAAAAATGGACTCCTTATTTGTACTTCTGTAGTTTTCGGCGATCTCCGAAGCCCAGAGATCAGAACCATCTACTGTGGGCCAGGAGACCATCGTCATTTTTTATCTCGGTTCCTAGAGAGGCCAGAAATCAGCGAAACCTCTCGGAACTGTGAGTTACTTGAATTTTGAGTGCAGTCGCTCCGCCCAGTATCCTATATCAGTCATCCACACCAAAGCGTCACACCCACGGCCAGCTGCAACTATCTACGGCCTACATTGAGCTGTACCTACGGCCCTCATGTAAGAGATGGCTTCTCCCTCACATGGAAGTGACAGCAGCAGCAACAGCAACATCAGTAGTAGCAGCGGCAGCAGCAGCAGCAGCAGCAGCGATAGCGATTCTAGGTCGCTGGCGACAATCCCCCCGTACTTGGATGCCGAAACCACGTTCTCTCTCGGCGGCGCGGACGTTGGCTTTGCTTCACTTGGCGCGAACAAAACCAATCATTACAGTGTAATCAGCTAAAAAATACAGAAGCCATAATAGACATCCCTTATTTCTAATGTACATACTTCTGGAGCCTCAGAACTAAAAAATGATTGCCAGAAATAAGGGCTATTTTTTCCCTCCATAATAGTTGTGCTAAGGGCCCGTATTAACGAAGACAGCAAAAATTCAATTTGGAAAAAATGAAATTCAAATACGCTTTTCATTGGTCAACAAACGCACCAGCATCAAAGATTAGGATCTTGGGGTCTAATCAATTTGAATCGGACGAAAAAACCAAGAAGGTCCCAGGACCTTCTTTTCCAAAGAATTCAAATCAAACTGAGGAGTTGGCCCGACTTGGACCGGCATGTCCACGGTGGGCAAACGCCCCCGGTACAATCTGGTCATTTCTTGGTGGCATCGATGACCACGACCGAGGCGACAACACGTGAACCACAACCCGAGGCCACCGGGACAACAGCCGCGCCCACGCCTATAGACCATAGCACAGCGTACCCCGGCGGTGGCGCCTCAAAACCAATCATGGCGGTCGCAATCCCAACTTTTCAACCAGCTCGATGCTCCAACCCGATCAAAAACCGAGCGATCGACCCAAAAACAGCATGATACGCTCAAGACTTCGATAACAACATCGCCGCCCCTGTCTCGCCCGTGGCGTTCCAGGGATCCCTACGCCCACCCAGGAGACCCTGAGAGCGATAGCTTCCTAGCCTGGGCGGTCAAAAGCAAAAGTATGCTGGCGGCGGCGCGCACGCGTCGACGCATGCTTTCCCTCTCGTCTCCTCTCGTCGATTTTTTTCACCTGGGCGCTGTGACGCATGCTGCGTTTTTTCGATTTCATAAATATTTGAACGAGCAATTCACTATTCCCCATAGGACGCAAACCAGTTTTTTTTTGCGAAATCACATTCAAATAGGATTTTATTTTCCAAATTGAAATTTTGCTGTCTTCGTTAAGATGGGCCCTAAGTCCGGAGAAACAAAATCGAGCCGGAATCGATCACCACTCCAGGAACAGAATGGTCAGCATGCCTTTTCGAGCCCATACCGACCTCGCGGTGGTTGATCAAGCGTGCTCCACATCACATATCTTGGAATCGTGAGCAATATTCATGGATCACAGTTAACTCACGCACGCGTGAAGCATCATCTGCCGAGTGCGGTGGCCTCTATAGTCGAAAATAAAGGAGAAAAAAAAACCCCGCTACTGACGCCCCCGAGGGCACTTAAGCTACAACATTTACGGCGGTGGATGAAGCAGTCCCGCCAGTCATCGCCCCTCGTCCGATATGCAGACGTGTTCGGGTTCTTATTAATCGTGATAATTGGGAGCTTTCCTGGGAGGTGCATTAAGCTCAAGCCCCCCCCAAAAGAAAAAACATTAAGCACGCTACCAGGGGCGACGATGAAGACAGCAGGGTGCTATTAACCCATTCAGAACTGAAAAACTTACCCCCCACTAATTCCAAGTAGTTCTGTCCCCAAATCGTGGGACCAGTTCTTAAGGGCCATGCTGAGGGCTGTCTACGCCATCATAACTGTCACGGTGGGTGCAGCGGTTTCGCCGGTTATCGTCTCTCGCCCGATATACAGACGTGCTCGTGTTCTCAGTAATCATTATATCTTCCGAACTTATAAGCTGAAGGTTGCGAGCGATTCGACATTCAGATCCTTCATGTACGATAGAAAGTCTACAGGGCCGCAAGGTACTACAACCACTGGCCTGGGTTGCGCGACGTTCATGATGTGGGCGATAAGCCCAGTGCGTGCACTGGTTGCCAGATCGGCCACGCACGCCTATCGGTGGCCATGAGCTCGCAGAACATTCAGGCTTCTACACGATGGTTAAATTATAGTGCCTAGAAAGACTACTGGTATAGACTTTCTTACATTTGTCCTCGTTTTTTTTTAACTGGATCGTAAGCACCTGCTGCACTCTCAGGGAGTCTACGACAAATAATTCATGCTTCTACGATCCTTGCTTTCCCGAAGTTCTTGGCTTTCTTTGATTTCTTCTATCCACACTAATTTCAAGATATGCCCTTCCACACTAAAATCAAGTTATTTTTTTCAAAGAGTAAAAAAAAAGTGAAAAAATGGATCTCCAGAACCTCGGTCAGAATCGAAAAATCCCTTAAACTCGGCAAGTTAGCCGTTCTTACACTAAGTTCAAGATAAAAGCTCCGAAAAACAAAAATCGGGTTTTTTTAGTTGTCGGATACAAGGGTTTCGCGTGGGTGCCGGCATAATGCTACCAGGGCTCCGCATCGATGCGCTATACCGGCCCCGCTCTGGCATATCGTTCGGCGTACTACTGCTGTGCTGCTGTAGCACATGTTGGGTGTGTGGGTGGGTGAATGGGTGGGTGGGTGTGTGGATGTTTTTCGTTGTTGCTGTATGATAGTTAGTTGTCGATCTGTTGTTTGTCACACCATACTACTACTGTTGTTGTACTACCACACACAGTCACGGATAGCTAGTCACGGGAAAGGCATAAATCGCACCCACAGCAGGCAGCGCAGCGCCGTGCTGTGAGCCGTGTTGCTGTGCTCTCTCTTCCTTTTGAATATAGAGTTTTGTTGTCCTGGAGCATGGAGCTCTATATATCTACTATGCATTTGCAAGTCGCCTGTACTTTTTTTTATACTCTTTGTGGTGTACGACTGCTGCCGTCGTGTCGTAGGTGCTTTGCCACATGCCACATACCAGTACTCCTGCAGTACGATGCAGAGCGGTAGGCGGGTACTGCACGTTCAGGTGTACGTACGTACAGCAGTACGCATTTCGCTACATTGCACCATGAATCTCTTGGCATTTCCAAGTCGGTCCTTGCACCACATCGTGGACCTCTTCTGCCCCTTTCCTTGCACGAGCGTAGCGGACGGCGTCAGCCGCCCTCGGAGTGGAGCTTTGCTTTCTTTGCGATCTTTTTTCGTGTTGGAAGATAGATATTCACTGTATGTCCTGTATTTGCCAACATACAGATGGAGCTCTTGATATTATCAAGTCGCCAATTGCAGCTAGTTGTCGTTGCTGTTGCTGTAGTTAGTAGTCGATATAATCTGTTGTTTGACACAATACCATACTACTACTGTTGTTGTACTAGCAAACATAGTCACGGAAACTGCACAAATGCACAAATCACACCCACAGCAAGCAGGGCAGCGCCGTGCTGTGAGCCGTGTTGCTGTGCTTTCTCTTCCTTTCGAATAGAGTTTTTTGTTGTCCTGGAGCATGGAGCTCTATCTATCTACTATGCATTTGCAAGTCGTCTGTACTTTTTTTTACTCTTTGTGGTGTACGACTGCTGCTGTCGTGCGGTATTAATAGGTGCTTTGCCACATACCACATACTAGTACTCCTGCAGCACGATACAGAGCGGTAGGCGGGTACTACACGTTCAGTTGTACGTACGTACAGCAATACGTATTTCGCTGCATTGCACCATGAATCTCTTGGCATTTTCAAGTCGGTCCTTGCACCACATCGTGGACCTATTCTGTCCCTTTCTTTGCATGAGCGTAGCGAACGGTGTCAGCCGCCCTCGGAGTGGAGCTTTGCTTTCTTTGCGATCTTTTTTCGTGTGGGAAGATAGAGATTCACCGTATGTCCTGTATTTGCCAACATACAGATGGAGCTCTTGATATTATCAAGTCGCCAATTGCAGCTAGTTTATGTTCCTCTTTGACTCTTTCCACATTAATTGGTTCTATTCTTCCTTCCGCGAGCGCGCAGCGGAGCCCTTGTATTGTATACAATGTACCAGGTATGTGTACCGAAATGGCTTGTTTTGCACATCGGCCACGGCCGCGGGTCTGGTATCGTGCTCTCGGCCACAGGGCACGCAGGGGGGTCGCGCGTTCGCCACGCTGCAAGCGTGATTCGCGGACGGGCTCCGTGGCGCATGGCCTGGGCGTTCAAAGACGCGAAATTGGGGAAGGAATCGCGAGGAGGTGTTGCACCGAGCTACTAGAGCCAAGCAGGACGATGGAAAGTCCACCATTCAAGATGTTTGCTCTGCTGCTGCTGCTGCCGTAGCATGTATCTATTACACCGTCCCTCAAGCTCTCAATCTCTACGGTACTTTGTGGCAGCCACGTACATTAGTCCTATATCAAGCTCTTCCATTTGTCGCGGCCACCGACGGTGCATCTGTGCATGTGCATGTGTGCTATGTTTTCCTGTCGATCTAGGATATAGAAACGAACACAGAGTCTCAAGAGAGGTGCAATTAATAGGATGCTGCGCACGGGGCAGGACGATACAGGCTATCAACAACAGCGGTACGGCGGCAGTACAGCAGCATCAGCGCTTCAAAATGTGGCTTTGCGACAGCCACGGTGCTTTTGTGTTCGTCTGTCACCAGATACATGCAAAATAATAAACATTTTTTCTCTCCCATTCATTATCTTCACCCTTCTATTATCTCTCCCTCTTTAGTCGTAACTCAGATCCGGGGTCACTGAGTAGGCTCTTCTCCTCCCTCCCCACTACGGTAGTTGCCTTGCATATTTATCGCGAGAAAATTTCAGCACTTCCTTCCCTCGTCGACTCTTGTCGAATTGTGCCTATCCACGCTATAATAGGCGCTCTCGACAGTTGGTGTCATTTGATTTGAGAATAAAAATCACCATACGGGGACTCGAACCCTCGACATCAACGCTAGCAAGCTTCGTGATTATCTGCTAGACCACCGGGGCGACCGGCATGTACTATTAATATTGTAACATAAAACGTACGTAGTCGAACCTCATCCTGTGATACCGCCTGATGATGATGCATTGCCTTTTCAACTTGCGACACCCCAGGGATTTCAAGTCAACGATATTCCGAAGGGGAAGTTTTTACCAGTGTACAATTAAGGTCATATTTATACTACAGTATTTCGTACTTGGCTCTTCGCGTTGTGGGCCCATCTTAAGGAAGAACACTTTTGTAACTAATCAATTCATACTTTATGAATCAAATTTAATTCAATTGTATTTGGTGTAAAAAATACGACGTTGGCTTCTATCGGGACATCACGTATTGTTCTCGATTTATTTATGAGATCGGAATAACGTAGCATCTCACACAATACCGGCTGACAAGTACCGAGGAGAGCAGATGGAAGCAACAGCGTGCATCGTCGCGTGCGCGCCGCCGACAGCTTCTGCTTCTTTTTGGCGGCGCAGGCTAGGAAGATATCACTCTCAGCTTCTCTTGAGTGGGAGCAGGAAGCCCTTAACCGCGATGCACGGGACAGTGATGGCGATGCAGCTATCGAATTCTTTAGTTTTTCCTCCGTGTTTTGCGTCGATCGCTTGGTTCTTGTCGCGCTTGGTCGATCGAGCTGGTGAAAAAAACTGGGATTACGATCGCCATGATTGTTTTGAGGAGCCATAGCCGGGGTACCCTGTGCTATGGTCCGCAGCTGTGGGCGCGGCTGTTGCCCCGGTCACCACCAGTTGAGGTTCACGATTTATCGCCGGGTTGGTGGTCGTCGAAAAATCCCAAACAACGATGGATTGCCTCGGGGACGTTGGCCCAGTGGAAACATGCCATGCACAAGTTGGATAAACCCCTCCACTTCAAATCGATTATATCTGATTAAATTGGAAAAAAGCGTTTTGGGACTTATTTTTCAATTCGATCGGATCGACTTTCCCTTGCCCCAAATTACAAATGCCTTCTTGGTGATTCATGTTTTGACCAATCAGAAGAAACTTCAAGTCGATTAATACAAAAAAGTCGATTTTGATCAGTTCGATTTGAACCCTTTCTTCGTTAATACGGGACCTAACCTCCCCATAAACGATGAAGGAGAACGTCTCCGTCTAAACATAACCCGGTACCTGGGCATATATCACTGCAGAATATAGAACAACAGTCGTAGTAGTTAAACATATACACTCGTATACGTTCATGTGTACTCGCATCGGTGCTTGAATGATAACTTGATGTTACATTATGCAACCGTGTTTCCCTGCTGACATATAACACACCGGTACCTGGGCTGCGGAACTACGCCGTATCCATTCGCCGTGTTTGCGCGACGGTCAAGTTGTTCCTCAATGGAATGCAAATATGCACCGGTTTCCGCAGGCATGACGCACGGGCGTTCCTCAAGCCGTAGGCAGTGTACTTACAGGTCGTATGCTCTATTATCGGAGACCATTCAGGCATACGTGCCTCCAAAAAAGCTCTTGATACACCAGGACCATGTCTGTATATCGGGCAAGGGGCGATCACCGGCTACACTACTGCACCCACCCAGGCAGTAGATGTCGTAGGCAACCCTTAGACAGGTCTAGTACCTTACGGTCGCAATCATTGCGGGTGGTAGCGCGCTTCATATTTTACATTATTGGCGGCACTTTGGCCTAATGTGACTCCAAATTATGCTCTTGAGATGTGGTTTTTTAGAACAGAAAACGCGCCTTGTGTATCGGGCGAGGATCGATGACCGGCAAACTTATTGCACGCACCGCGGCAGTAGACGCCGTATACAACCCTTAGGCAGGTCTAGTACCCTACAGTCACCCTTATCGTGCGCGGTATCATGCTTCCACAACTTTACTCCCACCAGGTACAGTTAAGTATTTTCGAGAGAAAATGAAAATACAACAGGTACTTCGTGTACTCGCAGTATTCAGGCTCTATGAACTGTGGGATAATACGAGTATTCGCAGTATTCGGGATTCTGTACTGCGGATGCTGCCATGCTCACAATATGTTTGGGTTCTATACTGTGGAACACTGCTGTACTTGGAAGTATTATGGGGTTTGACACTCTGGAATACTGTCTGTAATGAAGTATTTAGATCCTATACTGCCCACACTTCGGGTGCTCGCGGCATTTCGGCTGTTAGTACTGGTTATACTTTCAGTACTCGCAGTGGTCAGGATTGACACTGCGAGGTGTAGTAGTACCCGCAGTATTTCAGGGTTTCATACTGCGAGGTACTGGGGGTAAGAATATTACTCGGAGTATTTAATCGAATGCTGAAGTATTTCCGGGATCAATTCATCACGTATGTATAGCTTGCTTTCATGCCCACCTAACCATATAATTAGGTTTTGATGCCCACTTTTTCAGTTTGTTTTCCAGTTATTTTCTACGTCCCTTTCGTGATCAAGGCCTCGCTCTCACTTTATAGAGCTGATGAGACGAGTCCCCCATCGTAGTGCGTGTTTGTGCTGTCTGCTATGTACGACGAGACCGTACTCGTACTGCCAGGTAAGTGCAGGTACGAGTATACGATGAGAACGTACCTGCCCGCAGCAACACAACCCCCCACACGACAGAATCTCCGAGTTCATGGCCATCGATACCGGTACCTNCGTACAGTACGAGTCGTATTCGTTTTTCTCGTTTCTATATATACGTACCAGTACATCAATAAACTTTTTCTATACGAGTACGAGTCGTATGATGTGAATGTACGTATCTGCTGCGTACAGTACGAGTCGTATTCGTTTTTTGTTGGACCCGCGGCCAATTGTTTGTTTATCAGAAAAGGAAAGAGGAGGAGGAGGAGGAGGAGGAGGAGGGGGGATGGGAGAGAGAGAGGGAGGGAGGGAGGGAGGGAGGGAGGGAGGGAGGGATTTTCGTCTGTAATAAAAGAACATTCAAGCCAAGTTCAAGCGGTGCGTTATTTGTCGAAAAACTATTATTTACAGAGGCATGCTCATCCTCGAGCGGGTGAACGAGGGCCACGGGTGAGCACCGGGCTTCACGCGAGGTGGGCCCCGCGGGGCTCACTGGGGCAGAGAGGCAGTAGGGCTCGACCCGGACCGAATCGATGGCGAGGTGATCGCGGGTGGGCGGGGAGTGTTTCGTTCGAGTACGAGTACGAGTAGCATACGTATGTACGTCTTTTTCAGTTTTGTTGGATTTTTTGTACCATTCGATCGACGACCGTACTACTACTACTGCTGTGCTGTGCTTTCTCTTTCATACTCGTTCTATACATACAAAGATCGAAGGTACTACAATAGTACTGCTGCTGCTGCTGCTGCTGTTGTTGTACTACCACACTTAGTAGTCACGAAAAAGGCACACATCACACCCCCAGCAGGCCGCGCAGCGCCGTGCTGCGAGCCAGGTTGCTGTGCTTTTTCTTTCTTCCGAACATACAGCTCTGTTGTCCCGGAGCATGGAGCTCTGTATCTATCTACTACGAGTACTGCTGTATGCATTTGCAAGTCGCCTGTACGTTTGTTTGTTCTTTGGTGTGTGTGTTTTTTTTTGTGTCGTACTGCTGTCGTCGTACACAGGTATGATAGTTGATTTGCCACATAATATATGCCGCATACCAGTACTCCTGTATCACAATACAGCGGTAGACGGGTACTGTACGTTCAGTTGGGTACGGCAGTAAGTATTTCGCTGCATTGCACCATGAATCTATTTGGCCTTTTCAAATCGGTCTTTACACATGGTGGACCTCTTCTGTCCCTTTTCTTGAGTTGCGCGAGCGTAGAGGCGGCTGTCCTTCGGAGCGAAGCTTTGCTTTCTTCGCGATGTTTTTTCGTGTCGGAAGATAAAAAAATCACCAGTATTGTTTCTGTCCTGTATTTGCCGTCTTACATATGGAGCTCTTGGCATTATCAAGTCGCCAGGTGCGAAAACATTACATGTTCCTCTTTTACGCTTTTCACATTTGGTTCTATTCTTCCTTCCGCGAGCGTAGCGGGCGGCGTTAGCCGCCCGCGCAGCGGAGCCCTTGTATTGATGTACGTTTATCTGGAAACGAGAAAAAACGAGTACGACTCGTACTGTATACGTAAGTAGATACGTACATTCACATCATACGACTACTCATATAAAAAAATTTTATTGATGTACGTATATATGGAAACGAGTCAACTTTTTCCTCTCCTCGGTTGTGTATCGAGTCATTCACTGTTGGGTTCTCTCCGACGGCCGAATGCCCACCCTCACCCCTCGAGAGTGACAAAGCACAAGCCGAATGACTCGCTGTTAAACAAGCACAGACAGGCGCTGAGCCCTGGGCTTTTGGCTATCTCGTACATTGTGACCATGTGATGCAATGGAGTATGTACACCTGGTACCTGCATAACATTATACGTATACGGTTCAATTCACCAACACGTATATTTTGTAAAACAAAAAACAAAAACAAAATATTGCAGCAGTGTACGAGTAGTGGAGTCACTACTTCGAGCTGGTGCCTGTGCGAGTAAAACCCTCATAGCACTGCTGCTGGATGTATACAGCGCCCTGAGAGCAAGCAGCGTGGCCTGCGGTGCCATCTATCTCAAGCCTTATTTACTGGATGTTGCAGAGTGCCCCTCGTACATCGTTCGAGCAGCATGCTTGGTCAGCGCACTCTGGTTTGTGTGCTCCCCTCTTGCCAGGCACGGCGGCGGGACCACTTGGCAAATAAAATACAACGCATATACCTTGCTGGCTGACTGAACTACTGTTTGGCGACAGACCACCTGAATCACATCACGGATACGAAAAAGTATCCGAAAAACCAATCACTTGATTTTATCGTGCTTTCCTCGATCCCTACAACTAGCTTTGTTGTGACAGCCTTCCCCCTTGTATCATAGATTAGCCGGGGGAGGGTAGAAGGTAATCATTAGGAATGTGCATCAGCTCTTTTTCGGGGTTGATTTGATTGTTGATTAATTTGTCCAAATCGTGTTGATTTAATCATGATTAGTTGATTAATACCAACACAATCAACTACACGATGATGTGATTAATAATCATGATTATCGGTTGATTCTTGATGTTTTTCACCGTTACATAACAAAACGCCTCTTTTTGATTAAAACATAATCAACTAATCATGATTAATTTGAATAATCAACTATAATAATCATTGATTAGTTAATTTGTGGCAATGTGCGCCGGAGGATTTGTTTTTTACGGTTACACATCACAAAACGCCCCTTTTGATTCAAAACTAATCAACCAATCATGATTATGTACTATAATCATCTAATGATGACTACTTGATATATAATCAACAATTAACAAGACTTAATCACATCACATGATTTAAATTAATCACCAAAAATAATCATAATCAACACGTACGTGATTATGAGTTGATGTACATCCCTAGTAATCGTACATGTTTTTCCTTTTTTCCCACAGCGTTGCGATTACTGATAAACGAATTACATTTCGAGAACATAAGGCCGTCATCTACACTCGTTGGCCTTACCCGACACGAAGCGGGTTGGCCGTGGGCTGAGTGTATGTCGAGGTCGAAGGTCTATCGTCGCACGAGCTGATTTTTATCAGGGTGTTGACGATTTGCAACGAGAAAAAGCAAATTGCACCGCCTGCAGCCGTTTGAAAAACAATATGAAAAAATCATATTTTTTTCTCTTTTTTCGCACAGCGGCAGTACGAGCATATCTTCAGCCTGAAAATTCCAGGGAAATATTTCAAACATCGCTTTCAAACATCGCTTTCCCATTGGCAATTGGCATAGGTCTAATGTTTTTTCACCAGTTCGATTGATCGGTCCGCAGTACACACACTTGTGGAATCAAGCACGCCAACCAGTTCCTTGGCCGTGCAATAACAATGAAGGTAATCTCCTGCTTTCTCTTGCTTGCAACGAGGCAGTGCCCCTTACCGGTATTGCTCGCCTCTCCAACCCTTCTCTTTGCCGTGGTACCTCAATGCTCTGTCTTGGCTCCGCTTGACGCGTACAACCTAAAACAACCCCTAGTACGCGCGGCACATATGTACCCTTTAGATGCTCTACAAAGCTGTACCCTCTACTAGGCGGTACTTATATGTGTACCCGTTGGTGCGAGCTACAAAGGTGTACCGCTTAGTGGGTGCCACAAACATGTACCCTTTAGTGTGCGCTACAAAGATGTACCCTTTAGTGTGCCCTACAAAGGTATGGACAAGGGCGAGTTTACCAAAACAGTACACTGGCCGGACCTCATATGGACGACCGTCTTGCAGTGGTATTGAACCGATGGCGAATAGTTGGTCTAAGAACTGCATATTCACAGTATTCGCGATAGACGAAACGTACACCAATCCCAGCACCTACCTGGCGGATGAGAGTCTCCATTTTGACTGCTGTTAATGAGCTGAGCCTTGACGCTGGAGCCACCGCTTTTAGGGAAATGCATAAACGCTGTGTAGCAAACGGGCGCATTGCGCACGCACACAATGGGGAAGACCGGTCAGTACATCATGATGAATATATAAACCTCTGCTTATGGATACCGGTAGTACTTTGACACAACAGCGAAGGCGCCCCGAGGACAACAACGCAAATTCTTTGTGGGGTGTCCACCTCGAATGCCGCAAAACGTCTGCATTTCAGTCACTCTCGGCCAGGCGAGGCGCATACGTTGAAATACAGGCTTGACCAAGGTTACTCATCGTGCGCTAAGGATATGCACATGACGAGCTCTATACCTTGACCATCCTCATCCGAAACTTTTCTCGACAACAACTCTACACGCAGTCCGACGAAGATGACTATCGGCTAAGCTCTTCACAAAAACAAACGTGTATAGCTGGTACGTACTACTGTAGATTTGCGACAGAAGCGATATGGACCAATAAATTAACTGAAGAGCCCCGTCAGTCGTATTAATGCCCTTTAGGACACCCTCTACCACACTGTGCCGCACTACGGAGGCGCGCTCAAAATTCGTTTCCGAGTCTCACCCGTGCAGTACTTCGGCGGTTCCGCCCTTGGGCTCTCCACATATATCTGCAACAATTTCACCAAGAGAAGGGTTATGGGTTTTGTGCTCTGTCCTATTCCTTCGGTTCTGTAACATATGACAGTGTTTGGTGACTCATTTGGCGAGAAGGCAATTTTCGGGAGCGTCTTGTAGTTGGGAGCTACAAAAGATAGCCACTGCAGTACTTTTGTTGCTTGCAGCTTTCGGGCTTTCGAGTGTTCGTGGTAGCTAAACCATACACTAAGTAGGAGTGCTGCATCCTCTGCGCGAAAACAGTCCAGGCATGTTCGAGGGGGAGATACGGATTGACCCCTGTTGTCAAGACTTTCCCCCAGAATGTCGGCGGAAAAACAAACAAATCCCACTAGTTGAGCTGAAACAAAACGTAAGTATACCCACTAGCAACAGTTTAAGGCGACGTACAGCAGAACATGACGTAAGTCCGATCCAGACCACGGTTCCAAGCGTCATTAAGCGGGGCACCCGCTGCATCGGAGGCGAAGGCGGCGTCATCTCGGGATTCAAGGGGCGGTTCGCAAGCGCACGATGGATAGAGTAGTACGTGGGGCTGGTGCAGGGCTTGTGCGCCATCAAAGCGAGTATATACGGGTAGGGTATAACCAATCTGTGCCTACGAAAAAAAAAATCAGAGGGTCAGGAGGTGGCTGTGGCGATATATTTTGCCATGGGAGTGCCAGACAGCAGCCTAATGTCTGCCGACAAACGGCGAGGGTCTAAACACAACTTCCAGGGCCTTTCCGGGGGAGCGGGTTGGACCACGAGCACCGCCTGCTCTCAGGGGTGCCTCGCGCGTGCGTGTTGGGTTTGTCCAGCTGCGTCGTAAGGTACATTCGCCGCGAGTCCATATGCGGTGGCGGTTGAACTATTCCGTGATTCAAAAAAGAAGTTGCACCGCGAGTTGTTGCGAGCATTTTCAAATTATTTTTTAGATAAAGTTGGCTGTCGTTTGGACTCAACTGCGTTCTTAGGGTGTGTCCAAACAGAAACGAAAATCGAAATCGAAAATCGAAATCGTTTCGTTTTCGGTATCATTTTAGCCGACGTGTCCAAACAGAAACGAATTGGGAAACAGCAAGATCCAGGCGAAAAACAACTGAGAGCACAAGCCATGGGCTGTTCACAACTATGTACACATGCCGACAATCTAGCGCTCGGCACCACAGGCCCACCAGAGGAGCAGGCAGAAGCGACGACAATTCGATACCGGGAGGTCGTTGGGCCTCCCATGGAGGTGGTCGCGTGTCCAACTTTGACGCCCCGGGATCAAAATTCAAATTATACTGAGAACGAACATTCAACCTCATTCTCGAGGGCATGATGCTGAACTCTACTCAAATTCTCTTCGCTTTGGCTCGAACGCCGGCAAACAAAGGCCCTAGAGCGTCTGGGAGACTTGAAATAATTCACACCTCTTCTGTCATCATGGGATACGTCGAAATGCTCAGGTGGCGATTCCTCCGCGACGCGACAAGCCTAGTTGTAGTTGTATGCGGTTTTCCCGGCGACGTGATAGCGAGGTTGTTGAACCCTGTACTGCAAGCGCTAATATGGTGATGTCGTTTAGTTTCAACTACACCAATCTACTGTAGAACGATCAAATATATGCCCAAGTGCCTTGATTACGTGGAGCCCCATGACCGGCCTAGGCATTGACGTTACGTTCAATATTGTTTGACGTACTGACTAGGCTCCCTCTGGAGGACTTCGGTAGGAGTTGCGACTACTTCACGATGATGAGGGATCCCATCGACAGGCTGGTTTCCGCCTTCTACTTTTGCCCCACGGACAAGGTCATCAAAGACAACAGACCGCAGAAGGTACGAAACGGTTTTACCGCTGTGCCGTCGTGGATGCAAATACCGTGACGCTCTCGATAACACTGCTGGAACCGAGCTCGAGCGACATAGGGACTCCAAATACTAGAAATGCGGTATTAACACCCATCAAAGTAGGGCCTGGAAATATCAAGTGTCATCGTGACCCGTGAGTGCTGAAGGCCTGCCTAAGTTTCCCCTCGGCGCATCCTCGAGTGTCGGCGCGCGGGCCGCGTCACCTGGTGGATGCTGAAATATGTCATACACGTTTGTAAACTTTACATCTCGTGGGATTTTAAGGTGTTTTGGAAAAATAGCGTATGCTGTTGTTCTCTTACAAGGCTTAATGAGCGTTTAGCGCATACATTTTTCCTTTCATCAATATCCGATTCACCCGTGTTGCGGCCGCTAATAGTCCAATGCACAGATGCTAGAAGTACCCTGGAGTAAAGTTAGAAGTATTTGAGCTCAAATACTTCAGGTACTTCGTGTACTCTGAGTATTTCGGGGTTCGATATCCCGAGACACTGCTTGGAGTATTTCGGATATAAACACTCTCGACACTGCTTGTACGTGGAGTATTTCGGGGTCCGATACTGCGAGTACTCTTTGTACTCGCAGTATTTGGGGCTTCAGTACTGCTCATACTCCAATTAGTTCGAGTATTCAAGCCGCCAGTACCCTATTGCTGTAGGTACTCGGAGTACGAAATGTACTCGATACTCGGAGTTTACTCGAAGTGTGAAGTATACTAGGAGCATATTTGAATTATTAAAATCTCGGCCGTCAATCCTCCCAGGTTCTGGGAGCATGTGACTGGCGTTTATACCGTTTCAAAATTCACAGATGCTCCCATTACCTGGAAGTATAATAAGAGTACAAGGTTCCCCTCCGGGACGTGCCTAGGGGAGTGGCGCAAGGACGAATCGAAAACCTACTACAACAGCATGCGATATTGCATCATACGCATATCATATTGTATTCAATTCGTAGTACATAAATACGACGCTATGAAATATCTGGTACTACTACTACTACTCTTCATAATTAAATGTAGACCTTTTTAGAGCTGCACCTGCATTTTTGGGGATGAAAAACATACTCGGAAATATGTTGGAACCGTTACTATTGACTCTTAGAAATCCCGCCAAACGTATTTGCCAATATTTAATTGTTGTGGAGCTCAAGCCAAGGAAGGCCCATCCCGCACAATACTGCTGTACATCTTATATATCATACCTTCAGAGGGGAAATGTTTGAAAATACTCAAAGCGTGATACGCTGCACATACATGCACGCATGACACACGGCGCACACCATACACGCACGCATACGTGACACATGTACAGTAGTGATGGGATAATATTTGCAGAAGACGTAGAAAAGGATGCACCAAAGAAAGGGCTGGAACTTTCGACAACACCTGCCTAAGAAACCCACTTGGTTTTGTTACGTACAATGCAATAAAAAGTGGGGAAAAAAAAGAAAAAAAAGCGTATTTGAAGGCATCGCCAAGGATCGAACTCAAAGCATTGAAGTCTGAAATCGTACACAGTGACCGTTTGACTATGTTTTTAAAGATACATTTTCCATGTACTGGTACATCAGTATTATTCGTCGTTGCGCGCCAGAGGCACGACAGGTCGTACACCGCACACATACATAATGCAAGCACAGCAGCAAGCAGCAGCAGCAGAAGAGAGAGAGGTGGTGGTGTGCCTGATGACGGATGCAAGCCTGCATAAAGCAACCACTACACTTAATAGATGTCCCCGGACGACCACAAGCAGTATATGGTGGACCTGCCACAGGCACGTCTGCTGCTTGTGCTTCTAGCCGGGGCTGTGGCGTTGTTCGTATTCGTTGCATGGTGTTTGATGTCTCATGGTCTCGTGGATTTCTGGAGTGAGCTTCGGGGAACAAACAAAAAAACGAAAAATATAAGGACAGCAGTAAGTTGGGGTACTCCTATTTATTCAAAGCGGTCATTACATTTCCGGTCCTAGTAAGCGTGGGTCTGTCACACAAAGCAGCAGAACAGAAAAAGGTACGGAGATAGATGGTGGGGAGTTTAGACCGCAGGTTCCTCCGATAGACACAGCTAGCCACAGAAATACAGCGCAAATGGGCGTGCCACACACGCACGGTGATACATGCTGGTGTTTATGGAGAGTTGTAACGTTGTGCTCTTCGCATGTTTTGTTGTCAACCTATGGTATACTGATATGTATGTCGGCGGGCTCTCCTGTGTGCTCATGGATGATGAGCTCGTGGAAATAAAAGGGGCAAAAAATAGGGCAAGAAACAAAAAAACAAAATATTATTATTTACTGGCACGTACGTACAAAATACGGCCTCATGCAGAGAACCCGGGAAATCGGCTTATGCACTCCCGCGGGAAAAAAAACTTTGAGCGCCCGCCACGCGAGCCACAGAGCTCGGATCGAGCCCAAACCTCGACCAACGTGTCCGGCCGTGCCTCCCGTGTCGGGGTACTTAGCGTTTTGCCGAAAAGTGCTCGTACGAAGAGAAAAGTTGCGAAAAGTGCGAAAATTTCACAAACATAACTATACATATATACATATATTAGAGAAAAAATGCTCCAGGTACTTTGTGTACTCGCAGTATTTCGGCGTTCAATACTCTCGATACTCGGAGTACTCCGAGCAATTTAGATGTTTGTACTCCGGGTACTGCTTGTATCCGAAGATAACTACTGCTCATACTCCCGATACTCGGAGTCTTTGGGCCTTCAGTACTGCTCATACTCCAAGTACTCCGAGTATTTAGACCCCCAGTAATCTAATACTCTCAATACTCGGAGAACGAAAATATCGAGTATATTCGGAGCATCTGTGAAATATCATCAAACTTAATGATAGTCAACAAGGTTGTGCTGTGCTAAAAAATAGAAATCACATATTTATATTCTCTTTATCACTTTGGCTTTCCAGCCTAATTCGTACATCGTTTCCCCCCCCAGCGGCCTTCTGGGCAGGCCACGTGCACAAGTTTATTCGGTTCGTCCCCTCGATATTTGCATTGTTGTATTGCGCAGAGAGTTTTTTATTCCCACTGCTCGAAGATGTTCATTGGATTTTGCTCATATACCACTTTTTCCGAGACTTCAAGGGCTGTTTATTTTTCCGCATTTAACGCGAAGCGGTTCTTATATTCGCCTCAAGCCCCTTGAATATAGATATGAGGCACATATCGCTAAGTCGCTTCGATTCAGAACTCAGCATTGTCTTTGATAAACCAACACCGGCACGATGGTTGCTATTTAAATCGTGTTCTGCTTGACAGTGGTGCGGTGATGCGCAAGGCCAAATGGCCCCCCTGGAAGATCGATTATTGGAATTCGCAAAGGAACAATGGGGTAACTCAGCGTACCACCTGCTCTTGCAATCCACTCTATGTGACTCCCGCTTCGAGCTGTGCAGGCCTGAGCTCAAGGTGAGTACCTCAGAGAACAATGCAGCGAAGCCTCTTCGTCTGCGGTAGGGTAGCTAGTTTTCCGCATGGTCAATGTGGTCACGACTTTTTCGTCTACCTTTGGATAGGTATCTGTACCGATGGTCTATGCCGTGACGATATTTTTGTCTACGGTAGGGTAGCTCGGTTTCCCCATGGTAATCAAGGTATCTCGTTTTTGATCGCACGCGGATTTCGTCTCGTGTAGGGAAGCGTCGTAGTTTTACAGATGTGCTTCGAGGTACCGCGTTGTTGTCTATATCGTACCCTGTGTGGGTTAGGTAGTTTACTTGTGGTCAATACCGTAACGCCCTCGTATGGTAAGGTAGATAGTTTACTGATCGTCAATTAAGGTACGTACTTTAAAGAGTGCTTGGATAACTCCTCGGTTGACGACCTCCGTCAGCGACAAGCAGTTGGGCTCAAATGCGCAACCCCAATACCTGCCGTATCGAGAGTATATATGAATCGGCCCGTGTAACCCCAAAACACTATCGTGGTCGCCTGTAACCTACCAAAATGGCAGCGCGACACCAAGTCCTGGCCGCGAAACATCGATACCCTTGAGGGCTGGCAACTGATGGGTAAAGTCAAGGTGCGTGCTTTTAATTTGTGAGGTATTCGGTGCAAGTGTGACCACGCTAGATCTAGCCGATTGCATCTACGCTGCAGTACATCGGCAGGTTCCAACGACGTTTTGCCGTACTCCTGAACGTCAGTGACAGTTTTTTTTACGTTTTTGTGTCTGTTAAAAATTGCATGTTATATGTATTTTACTTTTTATTACACAAGACTAGCTTTCCTTCAGAAGTGTCACAGTATATCGAGGGGGACCCGTAACATATGGGTTACCTCGGAAGCAGTAAAACACCAATAAACACCAACAACTGCAAAGCAGCAGATGAGAGCATTAGCATACGGTATAAGCAGCAGCTGCAGAGCATCAGTATACTGCAATGCGGCAGCAGCAGCAACTACAGCAAGCATGAGACTACAATATATGCTCACCCAAAACAGAGGAAGAGTGCGCGCAAAAAGCGCCTAGACTCCAGACAAATACAATACCTAAAGTAAGTAAGCGTGCACACTTACTTCTCGGGTACTGGCAAGACGAAACACTGTTACCACAAAGTTGAATATACCCCAAAATCTAAGGTTGTGAGTTGGCTGGAGTTCCCGGCTAGTTGTTAGTAGGCTGGCTACGCCAGCCAACTAACTGACTTTAGTTGACTAGTTGGCTGGCGCCAACTAGTCGACTAATGTCAGGCGAGCGAAGCGAGCCAAAAAAGCCCCCCCCCATGCCGAGGGGGCCTCGCTGGAGGCGCCCCCGGAGGGCCTGCCGAAGGCGCCTCCAGACGATCACGGTGAAGGCGCCGCCGGAGGCCAAAATTAAGCTATTTGGCCTCATTTTACACACAAAAAGCATGATAAATGCGCCAAGTTCATCTCTAGTTTTGATCACAAAACAGGTAAATTTCTAAACATCGTCTCAGTTATTCGGATATTAAAGAGATGCACCAGAAATATATGGTATACCCTCGTGAGGCAGGCAGTAGCACATCACCAGAACACACTAATAATAGGACACTAAATAGACTGGGATCGACCAAAATAGACTGGGATCGACACACAGCTCAGGGCGAGCATCACTCAAACACCCGAGCCAGAGGTGCTCATCATCCAGTTGACACACTTAGGACAGAAAAATACATGTATTATTACAGTAATAGCACGTTGGGACAAAGTCCCGCCATCACAGTTGACCGCATGAACCATAATACCAGAGTTCTACATTTTACTGTATACTCGTATGGTCCGTCCGGCATAAAATATTTCCAGTGACGTTTATAGTCATAACTAGAGTGTTTGCGTTTTGTTTTCTTATTTTCACTTCTCTAAACATTCTCCGGAAGGGAGGATTTGAGGTAAGTTTTTGTAAACTCGGCAAATAAGTACTTTAGCGAAGTATGGATTTGATTACAGTAACTTTCGGCTCTCAGTTTCATCGGCCTACACACACCGAGCATTCTACCGATGCAGAACGTCCCTACACAACAAAACAACCGATGGGAGCACAAAGGCTTGAGAGGTGTACGTAGCTAGAGCATGATACAACCATATTCGTGACCGCAAAGACAAGGAGAATCGATGTTGAGAACGAGAAAGAAAAAAAAACACACAAAATTCAAGTAGTTACGCAACAATGCATAAAACAACAAAACTCCAAAAGGCCAAAATCGAACCAAATCAGCCATTTTGGGCAAAATTACTAATATCTCAGGCAATTTAATATTGCTGCAAACGAAAAAAAAACGGTCTGGAGGTGTGGACGAGAGCAATCGTTTGCCGTTTTCTATTTGTATATCGCACGATTTGTCAAACAATAGTAACCAGGGGACAACGGTCTTCTCTATACATTGCTTCCCTCATATCTCCCTCAAAAGCTGTCTTCACATTGCGAAAAAAACGGCCGGCGGCCTATGGCCATAGCTCCCTAAATCAGTGCTCAGAATTCGGGTGTAAAAATTATTACACCCAGGGAAACAAGGAGCTTCCTTATATGTTTTTTGGTACAATGTTTACTAAACAAGATCGTGAGAAGCTGCGCGCAGTGTTGAGCTTCCTGACGGTGCCTCCAGATTTCCAAACACAGCTCAACACATCCTGAGACAAACGCAGCTTGGTGCGCGGAATATATTGGAAATATTGTCCCAGATGGACTACAAACATGCAGAACCCAACAAATCATCTCGCATCAAAGTATGAATCCCTGTCCCCGTTTGGGGGCCTTTTAAAGCCGGCGCTCCTTCTGTACGCGGTAGCAAACCGCTACCTTTTCGCGTGCACTCTCTTTCGGAGGAGCGCTCGGTACACTGACTTCTTCGTCGGACGCTCCATCACCGCCATGGTCCGTCGACAGGCCAAGCTCAGCGGTGCCGGCACCCTCGGCCCTGTCATCGGCACCGTCGATGGCGATGGGTTGATGCGCCACGAGTTGTGGAAGGCCTCTCTCTGTGCGTGGTGGTACACCTTGGGGATGCCGAGAAATACACACCCCGTACCAAACAAGCCTTCCTACAAGCAAGAAAACCCAAAAACAAAAATAGTTGGATAGTTGGCACCACCGCAACTAACCCAAAAAACTAGCCAGATAATAACTAGCTGGCAACTATTAGTCAGCCAACTCACAGCCCTACCAAAATCCTAATCTTTGGTGGTGGTCCGTGTTTAGACTAATTAACATCGAATTTGATTTCAATTGTTTCCAAATTGAGTTTTTCAAGGGTGTGTTAGGTAAGGCATACATATACCCGGGTAAGTCGTTGAGGTCGTACCTAACGTACCTAAACCTTAGGTAAGGTATTGACTGCCGTACGTAACGCACACTACACTCTGGTAATGTATTGAGATCCGTACCTAACGTACCTAAAACTTAGGTAAGGTGTTGAGGTCGTTCAAAGGTCCGTAACTAAACTCGGGTATTGCGTCGACGTGCATACCCGAAATCCGGGTATGGCATCGAGGTCGGTACCTAACATACCTAAACATTAGGTAAGGTATCGGGGTCCGTACCTAACGTACCTAGAACTTACGTAAGGTATTGAGGGCGTCCCTGAGCTCGTACATAAACCCAGGTATTTCGTCGCCGTGTATACCCCGTACCCGGGTAAGGTATCGATCGGCCTACCTATCGTACCTAAAACATAGGTAAGGTATCGAGGTCCGTACCCAACGTACCTAAAACGTAGGTAAGGTTTTTGAGGCCCTACCTAAGTGCGGGTACGGGTTTGTACCCGGGTACGGAAAAACTGTAAAATTAAGAGGGCTGGGCACTGCAAACAGTATGCACTGGCAGTAGAAATCTACTCGCAGCAGCTACGTGTATCTACTAGCTGGGCCTGCAAGAAGAGGCTGTTAGCATACCAGGTATTTGATATTGCGTACAACCAACAGCCAAGTGTTTGACGAAAACAACTGCTCACTCGCTCGGTGAAGCTTGGCCCTCCTGGTCTCCACTAGGGATTTCGATCATTGTTCACGATGCTACTCTACCTCTGGTTTGGGCACGTCTCGGTGACAGGTGTCACAGGTGGCGAGTGCCCTGGTGTTTGGTGTGTGGCGGGAAGATCGCATGCTGTTTGTTTATGATGCTCAAGCGGATGCTGCCGTTGGCTGCCGGCAGCTGTTCTGCGGCTTGCAGTCGTGGGAAAGCAGCGGCGGCACTCCTGTTCTCCATGCCGCCGCCACGGTTGCTGGGCTACCGTTGCTGCTCGTACGCTGGTTTTTTTGTTTTCGGTGATTTTTTTGTATGCCGCATTGCCTCACCTCCCCACTTCCCTTGCTATTTTCAGGAGGTGTCGCCTGCAGGGTTTGGTTTACTTCTATCACAAACACACCGAAATCATGAACGGGAGGGAATTCACTTTTTATAGCCGAAGGAATGTTTCTTTTTTCACACTTCTATTCTCCGGTTCTTGGACCGGAGACTGAAAAAGCCGAAAGTGATGCCAGATTTTCAAGATAATAGACGTGACAAAAGTGGCCCCAGTTAACAAGTTAATCAGCGTGACATAATGCTGTCCCCTGAAATCACACCACGGGTACCCCTTTGTCCCCTCGTCCCTCCAAGCCCGTTCTTGGCGTACAACAGCGGCGTCGCCCTAGTTTTGCACGCCTCGTCAGCCTAGCACACACCATGCGTTTCGGCGGAGTATCAGCAACAGAGTTGGGGTGTGAGCGACACGCCCAGGACAGCAGCACGCACCGAGCAGATCAGCTCACAAACTCGCCGAGCACTGAATGACCTTTGGGCGGTCCACATCTATGATGAATATTGCTTGAACAGGGGGGGGGGGGGGGTTGTGATGTGCTGCAAGGTCGCCAACACATGGCATGCCAAGGGCATGCGGGTATGAGTACATGCCACGCCTCGCGACGAGTATGAGTACATGCCATGCCTCGCCACGAGAATGAGTCCATGCCACGCCTCACCACCACGCCTCGTCAGCTCGCAACAGTGTGGAATCATGTTTCCAGTTCTGAACAAAACGAGTATGATACGTACGTACAGCAGTCAAAGAAGCCAGGAGATGCTGACGGCAAGTTCCTATTTTCATGTTTTGTTCCGTGGCGGACGCTAAGCTTCATCCTTGACCGAGGCGCTCGCAAGCGTGTGTCGAGGAGTACAGGATTTACCGCACTTCTGCTTGTTATTGGTGCTTGTCGCTTTGCTGATTCCGCAGCTTGCTGCTTCTACGCGGCGTCGAGTGTCGGCCGGCGATTGCTGGCGTATAGCACACCGACACAGGCAGAGCACACCAGCACAGAAACCCGAGGCAGTTCAAAAACTGCTTATTTTATTCGAACAATAATTATTAGTAGAGGGCAGGTATCTAGACCGCTCGCTGTGATAGCTGCTGCATGGCACATACCGCCCTGTCCCGAAATATAATAACTTTTAATGTAGATACGTATTAATTTTAATGTATTTATTATATTTCTGGAGGGAGTGGTACCAAGAAGAGCGTGGAAAGAAGCAATGCCCTTGCCTTGCATTCTTGAAGGATCTTGGGTGTCGTTAGGCATTACTTGTGCACGGGACAACATACATATGGGTCTGACGAACACTACAGCAGTACCTAGCGAAAAAACAATTGTGCACGCTTGGTGACAATTATTGTACACCCAGATTGTTATTATATAGGTTTTACTGTGTACTCGTACGAGTGCACCAAGAACTTTACTGCTACTGTGTGCTCGTAGTGCACCGAGAACCAAACAATTTGCGTGCACCCAACTGGGTGGAAGCACCAAGAACCCGGATCCCACGACCGACACTCGGGATGACGGTTCGACGGTTCGCGCTTCGCGCTCTCGATTCACAGTTTGCGCTTCGCGCCCACGGCCTCCGGCGGCTCCTTCGGTGGGCTGATTATATTTCTGCACCTTTGTGGGTGGGAGCAGGGTGCCAAATGGGATCAGGTCCGGGTGGGATCAGCTTCGGGTGGAAGCAGGGTGCGAAGGGGGAACAGGGTGTTACTGTGCTCTCACCCGGACCTCATCCCACCCGGATCTGATCCCATTTGGCACCCTTCTCCCAGCCAAAAGGTGCAGAAATATAATCGGCCCTCCGCAGGAGCCGCCGGAGACCGTGAGCGCGAAGCGCAAACGGTAAATCGAGAGCGCGAAGCGTGAACCGTCCTCCCACGTATCGGTCGTGGATCAGGGTTATTGGTGCACAACGATTACACAGTAAAACCTATATAACAAAAACTGGGTGTGCAACAAATTTCCACCCAGCTGGGTGCACGAAAATGTTTCGCTGAGAACCCGGATTCTACGACCGATACGTGGGAGGACGGTTCGCGCTTCACACTCAAGATTTACGGTTCGCGCTTCGCGCTCTCGGCGGCTTCTGCGAAGAGCTAATTATATTTCTGCATCTTATGGGTGGGAGCACGGTGCTGAATGGGATCAGATCCGGGTACGAAAACTTTCACCCAGCTGGGCTATTATACTGAAGTTAGTCTGGGACACACCCATTTCTCAAATCAAAATGTCAGCCTAATAAGCCTAAGCCCGAGTTCTGGGTTAGGGTGAGCGGGCCGGTACTAAACTAGAAGAGAGGAAAAGAGAAAAATCGTTCTCAAGGCGATGATAATAACAACTTCCCGTCTCTGCTACAAAACCGATACGAGGACCATGTCACACCTTGTGCCATCCCCTTCATACTCTAATCCCCCCTGAGCGGTGTCAAGAGCCGGTGCTACCTCTGTCACGCCCCCCCCAGTGAACAAACAAACAAGAAACAAACAATTTGAATCGAATAATATAGTTCAGGGCTAGTCGAACCGATGCCTTGCCGCACCATCTACCATTTCGGTTCTGCATTCATTCGTCGACAGCAGTATCTGTACAGCCGCCCCTGCCCCCGCCCGCCCTCTCCTTGTGTCGTCTCTCCAGGCGTCCTCAGATGCATGCCGTAACCGGCTCCTCTCCGCTTCGGCCTTGTGCCACCTCGCCATCAAATGGCCCACCGCCTCAACGACCCCCCGGTACCTCACCCCACTCTTCTTAGCCGCCCTCTGCCATAGTAACGTCTCTGCTCCGAACAGTCAAAGAGAGCTTTTTGTGGAACCCTCTGTTGCTCGAAAAACCGTGCGGTCATCTGCTAGACATTTGGCCCTGGGTTAGTTTCTAGTCGGCCAGGTCCCGGGTTCGTCCCCCCAACGATCATCCCAGACATCACCCGCCGGATCAGCCGCTCATTGGTCGTGCGCTGTACAGCCTCTGCAAACAGGAGGCGTCGTTTGCGGATGGTCGTCTCAACGCTCGCGCATTGTGCCTTTTTGAGGCCCATGGCGGACGACGTGATGAGATGGTCGATGCGTTGTCGGTGCTGGAAACCAATGATCCGTAGGAGGAAGTTGAGGTGTGCCGTTCGGAGCTCAACGAAGTGCTCCTGGCCAAGGGTCCACGTCAAACACACGTACTGCAGTGTCTCCATCACCTCGGCCTTCAGCATGCGCACCTTAGAGTGAACGGGGCATCCGTCATATCTTACAGCTCCCGCTTGAACCGATCAGCACCTCCAACACTCTGATTAACAGCAATCTTCTCTTACGATGGATTGAGACTGGAGACAAGCAAAGCGGATGACACATCGGACAAAACAAGCTCGATAATATTGCTACTCATTCGATTGCGATACAACTGTAGCACAATCGCTAACACTCTGTAGAAAACAATCGAAAATACGCCAGCTGTGAGTTCTTTGCAATTTGCGATTTCTATTAAAGATTTTGAGATTGTTTCTGTCTCTCGCAGATGATGTCATGCACTGTACTTTTTGTTACGTGCACATTTCAGGTATGGTATATGAGCTCCTAAATATACCCGGGTATTTTGTCGATGAGTATAGATACTCGGGTAAGTATTGATATCCGTATCCAACATACGTAAAACTTAGGTAACGTATTGAGGTCCGTATCTAACGTACCTAAAACTTAGGTAAGGTGTTGAGGTCGTCCTTGAGCTCGTACCTATACCCGGGTATTTCATCGACGCGTATACCCGATACCCGGGTAAGGTATCGAGCAACGCACCTATCGTACCTGAAAATTAGGTGAGGTATAGAGGTCCGTACCTAACGTACCTAAAAATTAGGTAAGGTATCGGGGTCCGTACTTGGCGTACCTAAGTGGTTATATAAGGTACATACCCAGGTGTTTTACCCTATCATACCTAAGTACGTACCTTCCCTAACATATCCTTGGAAGTATTTCTAACTTCATTAATATGGGCCCTTACGGTCGAAAATATGTACCAGGTATATAATATGAAGAAAGCCAGCATGTCGTTTTTCCATGGATGTCGAGTACGGTAATACGCGTATTGATGCGTATCACGAGTCTTCCGTGCGTATCACATTAAATTTGACGTACATTTGTTCATCCCCTATTTCCGGTACAGAGCGCTTCCGTGCATCAGAGTAGAAACCCCATCGCCAGTAAACTGCAGCTTGCAGCAGGTCACAGCAGTTGCGCACAGTAGCAGCGGTAGTAGCAAACAGCTCACACTGCAGCTGGCAGCCTATTGCTATATAGTTGTAAAATATATGCTGGAGTTGTTTATTTATTATTATTTGCGTATCGTGGAACCTGCGCTTCAAGTGGAGCCTTACTGTGCATATCGCGCTGTCCACCATACTGACGTGCTCACTCTGCGCTGAACACGTACGCACCTACTACGTTTATAACAGATACTACCTCGTGGGAAACATTAATAAATGTTTTGGGCTCTGTCCGATATTGATTGGTTGGAAACCTTAACCTTGGGATGCTCATGTATCAACCCCGGCGACGTTTTCCTATTCTTCCCCCATGTTTTGCCGTACCTTAGGTCCGTATCACCCAAAAGCTTCTTTCGCGATTTACACGTATTTTTGGTGTCTGATGCGCCGTATTCGACATTCCTGGTTTCCTAATATGGTCATGAAGGACACCCCTCCAAGGCAAAATTCCTTTTGCTACTCGTTTTCTGTCAGGGTGCAAAAGTGATTTCCTTGAAAGTGAATACAGTAGTTCCAGTAGGGATAAACGCAGTCTTTCTAATACTTTGGCAAGCGTTTCTTAATGCAGACTTTTACAGCCAGAAGAGCGAAATAAAAGTTTCGGACGTCTTCCCCTTGTTGCCACCATGATATTAATACACAGCTAATTTTCTTTTGAGACCTGCCTTTCCGATGAGAATGAAAATTGATTTTATTAATAGTAGGACTTTATTAGTTTTTTAAGAGTTGTATTTCGCTCACGATCAAAGTTATTACCAATAATATATGTTCGTCGATGGTAGGTGTAGGTATCGATCCACGCGATAAAAAGGAAATCAACGTTGACAGGCTCGTAAAACAGATAATTTAAGGGAACTTACATTTATGAGCTAGGTACCTCGCCCATCAACCCTGATTTTCTTGGATCTTGGATTTCTTGAAACTGCCGATGGCATTTTGTTTTGTTTTATCATCGACGGCTGTCACAGCTGACACTAGTTTACAGTATACCTGGTAAGCTTTGACTGTGAGGGAAGTACATCTCTTACAAATCAAAACCCAATATTTTCGATTTTGATTCTCATCGGAAAGGCAATTAATTCGCAATTAAGAAAATCGGCTGTTAATACGTCTATTAATAGCGTCGAAGTATCGAATTGATCTATTTATGGACCAAAGAAGAATGCTATGGTTTTACTATTGAGCACCTGAATAGCTGTGCTACAACGTCTCCTCAAGCAAGCCAAACAAAATTCCATCTCACGAACTACAGCTCGCACGCCATAACCAGCTTCAAAGATGCGTTCCCCTTTTTTGTCCGGTCACGTGGATGTGCTTGTCGTTGTCAGTCTTAGTGCACTCATTGTTTGTTTTCCCGAAGGTGGAGTGTTAAGTTGAACTCTGGAACCTGCATTCATCAATGAAACGGTATTTCCATAGTAGCGATCCAGAAGCCGAAACGACCGTTCCGCGAAGCTTCTATTTATAGTGAGAGGCTGTGACATTAAATAAAGCAGTGGTACGTGGCGGGAAGTAAAACATTACAGAGCGATCGCGATTCAGGAACTGAAAAAAAAGTTCCGATCAATTTCTAGTGGGAGGCCGCGATATCAAAGCGGTTATATACGTGGCGCAATATTTTAAATGTCCAGTGCTTTCTTCGGTCAATTGCCACAGGTTCACAGATGCTCCGAGTATACTCGATACTCCGAGTATACCCGGAGTATCGAGTATTTTTCGTACTCTGAGTACTGAGAGTATTAGAGTACTGGTGGCCTAAATACTCGGAGTACTTGGAGTATGAGCAGCACTGATGGCCCAAATACTCCGAGTACTGGGGGAATGAGCAGTACTTATCCTCGAGTACAAGAGTACTCGGAGTACAAACATCTAAATTACTCGGAGTACGCCGAGTATTGAGAGTATTGAACACCGGTATACTGCAAGTACACAAAGTACCTGAACTATTTTTTCTCGAAAATACTCTAATTATTATCCGAGGTAATGGGAGCATCTGTGAATTTTTAAAAGCTATAAACACCAGTCACATGCTCGCAGTACCAGGGAGGAATAACGGCCGACTCTTGAAAATGATGCAAATATGCTCCAAATATACTTCACACTCCGAGTATACTGCTAGCATCGAGTACATTTCGTAGTGCGAGTACTTAGAGTGTTAGAGTACTGGCGGCCGGAATCATCGGAGTACTTGGAGTATGAGCAGTACTGAAGCTCCAAATACTGCGAGGACAAGTAGTACCCGCAGAATCGAACGCCGAAATACTCGAGTACAAGCAGTATCGAGAGTGTTTATAGCCGAAATACTCCGAGTACGAGCAGTATCCCGGAATATCGAACCCCAAAATACTCAGTACACGGAGTACCTGAAGTATTTTATCTCCAGTACAGTACTCCTTACTTTTCTCCATGGTACTCGGAGCATATGTGCAAAGGTTTCTGGAATCGTGGTGAATCAACAAATCGACGTTGCCAATGAGGAAGACCTAATGCTAAAGGCACCATAAGAACGACTCAACCACGGCAAATCTAATGACGGTGTTTTTGTTTTTGTTAATAAGGTTGGAACCGCGGTACTCCGTGGTTAACTTCTCGTTGCCATACCGCGATTCCTACTTCGTAAACAAGCAAAAACACACCAACATTCGGCCCGCGGTGACTGGGTCTTTCTTATTGTTCAGTTATCAGTGTTTGTATGGTTGATTCACTGCGATTTCCGAAATCGTCTGGAATTGGCCCGAATAAGGCCCTGAATTGTTCTGGTTACGTACTGCACCACAGGGAACGATAGATGGCAGAACGGAACGGCGAACATTTGTTTTCTGCTGCAGTTTTTCAATGCGTTATAGTCTTGCAGTACCACTGCTTGCACTGTGAGCACGTTTGTACCTACTGTTCCCGCGGAAGCCGTCCATTTTTGCGGCGAAGCCTCCTTTTACATCCTAGTCGTTCTGGGGAACTAGCCACAATATGCGGCGAGCGGTACCCCTCGATATACTCCGTTCCCAATGTATGGTGGTAGACAATGTGTATTTTTTGGCGATGATCGCAGTCTTTTATAACCACACTAGACTAAATATTGCAGCCAAGGTTCCAGTTATATTGCTTCGACACCAAATGTCGATAGACATGCTCCACAGCATACTGTAACCAAAAGCAGATACCGATAAATGTATTACCTTATCTATTGTCGAAACATAAACATTATACTATTTTTAGGTCTGTTGTCCAGCATTCTATTTATAACACAATATTGAAGAATTGACATATAGAGTTATCGCCCGTCGCGTCTTCCATTGGAGGTTTCGCTTTGTGCACGGACGAAGTGGTTGAACGAGGTTCGTTCCTTGAATTTGAATGGTTGACCGTGTTGTGATAAGATGTATGCAATATCAAGAAGACTATGAAACAATGAACAAGGATGCCACCAATTCGCTCCGCATGAACGAGCGTACGAAATACCGAATCGTTTCGTTCTTCCCTCGGTTCTTGCATTGTGGCGCTTTCTCAAGCAGCACCTTCTGTCGACTTACACGGCGGTTGGCATCTTGGAAGGTAGGTTATGTATCCGGTTAGCTGCGCTCTGCCTGCCGTAGTATTGTTTAACATTGGAGTGGTTATCACATATTTGAAGCTTGGGCAGAAAAACGTCGAGCTGTGGTATAGCTACTGCAACAGTTTCAATGCAGTGATGCGCTATCTAGTGTACTGTAGTCGATTACAAGCATGCGATGAGTATGTACTTATGCAGAACTGTAGATGCCGCGTGATAGGATGCCTCATGTCGCTTCGTCTTCATTGGCAGACGCCGTGCAAGCGCGGATGCATTGGGATCGCTCGAACAACATTCTGCTTGCAAAAATCGTTTTCTTTTTTCAGCCCGAGTAAACATGGTCCGTTTGATGATCGTGCATCCCTGGCGCACGGGCAGCGACAGCTCACCCCTCTTTGACCCAATCGTGGAGCCCCTATTTCAAGTCACAGCCTCTTCGACGCACACTGGTTGACAGTCATATTTTTGGAGACGACAATGAAGAGAGATCACCCATCAATAACAGCCACGCCCGTCTGTGCGCGCTTCGTTTCCTGCTTGCATTCACTCCTCTGAAGAGTGGGATTTGTCGATGCAGTTATTTGATGCCAAAGTCACAACCCCAGTGCGTCATTGGAACGCTTCAATCGCCTCCAACAAGGCATCCGGTTCGGACGAGCGCCAGGTGCTGCTCGATTGGGCCCGTTCGAGCCTGCAGCTGAATACTGCTCTGGCGGCAGACATATTGCTTTATGAGCAAGCTGTGGCCGTGTTCAGGCAGCAGACGAGTGAAACCCTGCACATACACTGGGATTGAGCCGTCATTCTATTTGCTGAATAAACGCGCAAGTGGACACTTCTCTGGAAGAAGATATTATGCCCCCATGTATCAATAGGTGGTATTGTGGCAGCAGATGAGTAAGGCCGGAACACACCGTGGTGTTCGCAAGGCTGCCCCACGGTTGCACCACCGCGGGATGTCGAGTGGGATTCAAGAGCACCCGGTGCTTGCTTGCTCTACTGAAATGTAATTTAGTGAAGAACCAGAATGATTTCTGCATCACACCAGGACGTAAGTAAGCGTAGTATATAATCCGGGTGGTTGTACCTCTTGGGCATCTCTGTTGTCTCCGATTTGACTTTAGCCGGATGTTTAACTGAGGACTGTGCTGTTGAGAACATGTCCATCGTTTGACGAGCGACTCGTTGTGTAACGGTACCCAAAGGGCCCGGTTAAGTGTAGCGGCAATGCAGCTTCGTTGTCGCGGCCCGTAAGCGTGTGGCCTAATTTAGCATTTGTTTGACGTGCAAGCCCAAGCGTGTGGCCTAATTTAGCGTTTGTGTGAATTGCAATTAAAATTTACACATTGCCCGGTGTTCTGCATTTTCACGATTTTCACTATGAACAGGTCAACGTTTCACTGGTTTTTCTTCCAAAAAGAGTTCTTGAAAACACTGTTGGGCCTACTCTACCAAGCACGTACGCTAAAATGAGGTTCCGTAAACGCCGATTTGATCGGAATTCTCCCCCATCGGCTGGAAGTTGACTTCATTTTCCTCTCTCTTTCCTCCGTGTAGGGTACTAGGAGGTGGATATTGTTTGTTTGGCACTATATATCAATCGTTGGCGATAGTAAATCATCTTGTACACCGCCGGTGTGTCGCTCGCATCTCCGGGTTGTTGAATGACTGCTTTGCGATTGGGAGTAACCAGTGCTGAGAATGCAGTGGCGAACGTGCAAGATCACTGTAGAGTGGGTACGACGAGGTCTAATTTTCTGGCGAAAGGAAATCCTCATTTAATTATCTACCCAATACATCAGCCTATATGTTCGCCTTTTACAGAGTGTGAAAATGGTGGCATACGCCAAGTAAGTGTCCAGACTCCACGTCATATTGTGTACCTCACTAGGTTCACCTCTGAAATCACACCAGGCTCCAGGTAGTCTTTTACTGCTCTCGGCCACAACTTAATCACTTTCGACGTGTTCTATGTTTCAAGCGCATTTTATGCACTGTACCGCGAGAACGGTATATCACGTGGGTCGCGGGTTTCGGGTACTCCCAAAGGGAAACCAGTATCGTTGCGCCGCGCTAGCCCACGCATGTCGCGGCGACAAGATGCGAATCGCAGGGTCGAAACTATAGGAATTTTTACGTAACTTATTTAAACAGAGGGCTTGGCGTACACCCCTTCACCGGTAAGGGCGCGTCTTGGCGTCATCAGTACGGACGTGCACGTTGCCGGTGTGGGGTTTAATGGATGGAGCCAGCACAAGGAGTGGACTGAAAGAAGAGGCGCGAAGTCTTGCGTCTCAGTGTAACGTGGTTATCGACCCAGATCGGTTGTAGAAACGGGTCTCGAAAATAGCATTCCGATTGTTTTTAATCTTGAAAGCTCGTGTTTCGGCAACACTTGTTACTTTGTATGTCGTACTGTGTTGGTATTGCAATCGAATGATTATCATTCGCGTTGCTTGCCTCCATCCTCAACCAATATAAGGGTATTAGTTCTCAAGAATTTAGACTGAAGTCTCATGGTTGGAAAATATGAATTATGTACCGACAAAATATCGAGTCAAATAGTGACCGCAGGACACTCACCCCGGGGTGCACCCTTGTCCACTCGACTCTCCGAGTCCATTCTGCGCGTACAGCAGCAGCGTCGCGACCGTTTTAGCATGCCTCGACAACCTAGCACACACCGTCGGCCTCGGCCGAATATGGGCCTCACCAGTAGAGCGTGTGCAATAGACCCAGCACATCAGCATGAAGATTCGCCGTGTGCACCCCTTCAGTTATTTCTCGAGGTAGCGTGTACTTAATTACACATGATTAGGAAATCAGTGTCGACTTGTTCAAGCCCATCAACCGTGCGAGAGGATACATCGGCATCATCCTTGGTTCAGCAGCCCTCTCAACCCCACCCACCAGAGCAGTAGGCTCGATCTGCTAAGATAGGTCGTAAGTTGGTAAGACGTGCAAATGCCAAGCGTATCGATCAGCTTTTTTCACGTCTTAGAGCATATTACGTTCATCTTAGCGCGACTTAGATCCGTCTTGGCACATCTTACATTTGTCTTGGCCGGTCTTAGATTGTTCTTTGCACATCTTGGATTCGTCTTGGCACGTCTTGTATTTGTCTTGGCACGTCTTAGAAGTATTGGGATGAGACGTTCGTCGTAAAACAACAGCAGTAGTAGCAGTTTTTCGTGACTAAGTATTTTTATCAGGTAGCGCATGCAAGAACCACAGTTACCTGGCATTGCCGTACTTGCGTTCACAAGGAATACAACCAAGTATATACCTGGCACAAAAGAGCAAAATGATACTCGTATCGTACGTACGAACATGGAGTGCCAGTATTCCCTAGGTTTACTAGGGTTGTCCAGTATACTGGTAGGAACTTTCAAACTTGTCCGAATTGGCAACACCACAATCACGTGAAAAATGTCTTGAGTTGCAATCCTGCAATACAAACAAGAAATGCCTGGCCGTTGCAACACTGCAATCAAGTGAAACGTTTTTTTCGAATTGCGCAAACAGGAGTGAAAGCCAGCAGCAGTGAATGCGGCGAACAACGCGAGTTTACTTTTCTAAACAGCAGCGATACAAATAGCACCGTACATAGTCACAGGGCAAGCCGCAACGTACCAAGGCCGAAACCCGACACCGCTGCTGTGGGGGTGACAAGGTCAGCACCAAAGCAAACCACGACAGGTGTTTATAATCGCTTTTGGGTTTACTTTCTGTTTCGGCTCAAAAACACCTCTCTCTACCTTTCATTGACCTTGGGTTTTCACCGAGTTTTTTCACCTGTTTTTCGCCGCCGGGCGAACATTCGGCCTCGAGTAAGGGCCGTTCTTAACGAACGAAGAAAATCACGATTCGTGAGGTTTTTGTCGTGAATCGTGAGTTTGTTTGTCATGATTCACGACGAAAACTTCACGATTCACGACGCCAATTTGGTTTGAATTTTGTGGGGCGGAGCCCCTGGCAGGTTCTCTCTTATGTGGTTGTGGTATAGACGACACACCGAGGTGGGTTGGTGTCTCGGGTCTTCACGGAACGGAGTGGGCAACCTCTGGTTGACCTTGAACTTGTGTGTAATGAGGCGGTACTATCTAGGGGAAGGGGACCTGGTATCCACATCACCGCCTCTTTTGTTTTGAGACGTGCAACTGCGCGTCTTAAGAAAAAAAGGTGTCGACTTGGGGTAACAGGACGACTTTTAGGTTAACTTCCTAGACGTGCAACATTAACATTAACACCACACATAATTACCATTTATCGACTAACAGCCTCGTCAACAGCGCAAGCTCGTGTTGAAGAACGCGTGTGAATACATGCTGATTAACACTGATGATAATAGGTGTAGAATGTGTTATACATGTACTGCGGTATGAACAATACAATTTGGGGCCAGGGCAAGGGCGGGTGAAAAAAAGGACCCGAGACCCCCCCCCCCCCCCCAACACACCCTTTTTTCATTTATTTTTCGCTCAAACTAAACATCCTATTTGTCAGCCTTTGGGCGTCAGCTGCTCAGCAAGACGTTGTCGAAACAATGCGCACGAGCCCTACGTGTGTTGTTTGTGTGTTTCATGAATAATTTGGATGGTGAGCAGTGTTGAAAGTGGTGTTTGGTTTAATGTATCTGCAATAATAGTCGGAGGGGGGGCGAACAAACGAAGTGTGAAAAATCGGATGAGTTGGATGAGTCAAGACATTGGAACACTTTGTCCGTTGCAGCCCGCGAGGTGCATAATGAACTCGGCGCAAATTTGCGCGTGCCAACTTGAGCGAACT
>MEHQ01003213.1:0-13826 GCA_008828725.1 Saccharina japonica
TAAGTTCATGTTCCCGGCAAACCCTGTCTCGACGTAGCCAATGCGGTTTAAGTGGTTTCGAGGTATGCTGCAGCTCGAAATGGGGTCCGAGGACGTCAGCACGGCACATCATGCTGCGCATTCAGTCTGCCAGCAGTTACGGTATATCGTATAGAGGGATGTGGCAGTTGAAGTCAGTAGTAGTTATACGCATACTCGGACTATAGAAGCAGTGCTACTGCCCATAAAAATTCATCTGGTGGAGTTGGAGTGTACACTGAAAATGTTTATTACTAGTCGAATATCTGTAGGACGCTGGAATCCGTGACGCTTTCGTGTACAGAGGTGGACGATTTGGCGACGGCGACGAATTTTCGCGTACAACTGGCCACGTGGTGCTTCTGGAGGTCTAGTTTCCGGTTTCCGATGCTGGGTATACCACAATACGGGGTGTATCAAAGGAGCGACAGGTTTAGGGGACGATCATGTGAATGCTCCCAACATTATGGTTGGTCTATCGTCTCCCTCTTAGGGAAGACGATAGTAAAAACAAAGTTTAGATTGCCCATTTATCGTTGGAAGAGCAAGATGCTGGTCTTCTCGTCAAGCCGGTTCGTAATCAAGGTGACTTCGGGAGTAGTAAGGCGAAATTAATGTTTCGTTGTTTTCCGCAGGTGATTGCAGTGGGTGGAGGTAAGATGTTTGTAAGGGACTCGCAGACGATGTTGACATATACCGTATCCGTGCGTCGAACAAATATTTTGCTTAGTATTTGAAAAGGGTGTTCCGATGCAGTTCATGAGGGGTGTCATACTATTCCATTTTATATATTTTTGTTCATCATGAACATGCTGTTATTAATCTCTTATAGGATACGGGTAGTGAACAACAAGGGGGGGGGGGGCGCGATGTTGTTGGCCAGCGCATTCTATATGCGACGACGGTATTGCAGTTTATATTTGAAGGTTTTGCCATTGTAGTCTACTTCGTTGGTTTTTCCCCTTCACGTATGTTTGTGTTTCCATTTATTTGAGAGACGTATTCGGTAAAGAGATTGCCGTTTTACCTGGGCCATAAATTCAAGATCGGAGTGATGCCTTGCCGTTTTAACTGTCGATGTATCATACGGCAAGGTATCTCCACCCGAGTAGGGGGGACTATGTGTGATACGGGGTGGTGGATACTGTTCTCTGGATATTCGCGGTTTATGTTGCATGACACGGTTTGATTGTTATCGGAGACGTGTCCCCGGATGCCGATTTAGTGAATGATGTGGGTGGTTCGCCGGAGACGTCCGTGATACCTCGTTCGATACTAGAGCTGATGTTTGCCTGAAGCTCGCGAGTGAAGGACGCGGCTGAATAATATAGTATCCTCTTCAACAGAACGGTGGCAGGTGACGTAGTCACTCGGGGCACGTGGCCACGGCGATACATCCTCGATGCTTAACAGAGTAGCCTCGGGGCTAGCACACCTCCACGAGAAACGACAAAACAACCAGAAGAGATATCGGGGAATCCTTCTCCCGCCCTCGGCCCCCCAGCGCCGAGCCCTTGCAGTTCCAAGTTGCTCCGCGCCTGTGGCGATGGTATTCCGCTAATATCAACCATTGAGATTGCGTTGACCGGGATCTTCAGCCGCTCCAGGAAATATTTAGACAAATATGAAGCTGGACGGAAATGCAAAGAGGTTGTTCGCGCAGACAAGAACAGCCGCTTGCTGCGCCGTTGTGTGCGGACCATTGCGGAGAGAGTGACGAGTACAAAGATGGGCGGAGGTTTTAGCAACTGCGATTGTACCGAAACCAAAACGACGATATCGTTGACCACCCGACCTTTTATTTCAGTGTGCGCATTACACTCGGTGTACCGGTTTAGAAGTCCTCCCTTTGCAGAGGTTGCGACTTGCTCTAGGCACTGGTCGTTGCGCGATTCTGCCGTCGCAAATTCTTCCTGCGTACCACGTCGCAGACTACCTCTAGCACTTCATTTAGCCTCTTTCTCATGNAAAAATCAGAAGAGATATCGGGGAATCGTTCTCCCGCCCTCGGCCCCCCAGCGCCGAGCCCTTGCAGTTCCAAGTTGCTCCGCGCCTGTGGCGATGGGACTCCGCTAATATCAACCATTGAGATTGCGTTGACCGGGATCTTCAGCCGCTCCAGGAAATATTTGGACAAATATGAAGCTGCACGGAAATGCAAAGAGGTTTTTCGCGCAGACAAGAACAGCCGCTTGCTGCGCCGTTTTGTGCGGACCATCGCGGAGAAAGTGACGAGTACAAAGATGGGCGGAGGTTTTAGCAACTGCGATCGTACCGGAACCAAAACAACGATGTCGTTGACCACCCGGCCTTGTCTTTCCGTGTGCGCATTACACTCGGTGTACCGGTTTAGAAGTCCTCCCTTTGCAGAGGTTGCGACTTGCTCTAGGCACTGGTCGTTGCGCGATTCTGCCGTCGCAGCTTCTTCCTGCGTACCACGTGGCAGACTTCCTCTAGCACTTCATTTAGCCTCTTTCTCATGTGCCGGTAGGTGACTTGTTGTGGATTACGATTTGTGCTGGAAAGGCACTTTTGTACTAAAGGCGCTAGTGCCTGGTTTTGGTGCCGCTGGTATTGGCGCAGAGCAAATGTACTCCTACAGTACCGTAGTATACATACGTGGTTTCGAAGGCGAAGGACTACATTATCAGTGTCATCCCACTGAACGACAGGTACGAGACATATCACACAGCAGTGGGAGTCTCCAGTTATAAAATATCCTTCCAGGTGCGAATAAAACGCCACAACTGTCGAAACAGGTACATAGACAATTGGTTGTACGAAACACAGATGAGAAATAGAAGTGAACAGCCACATAAGGAAGCACACTGATCCCCACCTACCCAACATCTGGAAGCGAGGCCACCCTGAAGCTTGGCAGTCCACAAGAAACGCCCAACTCCACAAAATTTCAGCGACGTTGTCGTCGTGAAGATGAGTGCCGTGAAGAGGCTGTAGGCAAAACACCTCGACGGCTTAACATCGCGGTGGATTGAAGTTTAATGGTGAGTGTTGTCGACATTTCATCCCCTAAAACACCTGACAACTGGGACCCGCCACGGCTCGGCGAATTCGGCGCGGGGGCGGTCGTTCGTCACATGTTTGGGAGGGTTAGGGTTGTCGATTCCTCGACGTTTCCGCCCGCGACTTTTTGTTTTTCCGAGGAGGAACCCTGAGGGCGTGGCAGCTCTGTCAGGCATCAGACAATAACCAAAATGTGTTAACATCGCCTACCGGCGTGTTGTTGAATAATAGAACACACCGTAAAGTCGTACGCATGAGTCACACGAGCTTCAGCCACACATGGAGATAATCGTCGCACGGCAGACTGCACCCGGGGATATGTCGCTGAACAGATGTACACCGTTTCACACAACGTAAACCCGAAATCCCCGGAGACCTACCACCGAGTATATCACACACAGCCTCCCTACCCGGTACGGCATACGACTTGGTCCCGAACATATTGTCGTGTATTGCCAGGTAATGGACAATCCCGCTTTGCATCGTATATGGCTGCCAGGCCAAAACGGCAATCGTCATACCCGTTGTTTCAATCTCAATCTCGTCATGTATCTCCCAACAAAACGGAGACATAAAACGAGAAGGGAAGCATCAAACAAAGTCTACTGTGGCTGGGGAACGTTCCAAATAAACCCGACTATGCCGTCTTCGACTACGAGCGCACTATCAACCAGTACTCTGTAGCAGAATAGTGACGGCACGTTTCTGATAGAAATTCAAAGAAATTGAATCGTTTGAAGCCCGCCCGCTTGATGTTCCCCACCGCGCTGTGCACAAAACTAAAAACAAGTTATCAATGAATGCTAATTTGAAAGTACCCCGTATAGCTACGAGTAGTGGTATATCGTTGTGACGACGCATACCACGGTAAAGATGCCCCCAAAATCTACTGAGAGTGGTCACTTAAGGCGCTCAATACTTCGCCCGAAACGATGTTGTGGAAGAAAATAAACGTGCTACGTACGTACCCGATTGATTTACAATCCAAGGCCCTCAGTACAAATTGAGAAATATTTCGACAAAAGAGTGAAATCCCGACAATGTTAGGCGCTGTGTGTCTGTGCTCTCCCTTGGGTGTGAACGGGCTGGTGCGTTTGTGTTATCTGCTACCCCGCTAAGCACCAAACACCAAGCACCCAGCAACCCACGACCTATGCATGTCCTCTGAATATCCCATTATAGCGCCTTCAAGAAGATACGCTACAATTATTTCGTCGACCTGGTGTAAGTATTTGCTTCAAGATTGTCCCCGTGATTTCTTCGGAGACCAGATGTCGCGACTACTCTCAACTTTTAAGTGTTCCGCCCGAGTTTTATTCCAGCTGGTAATCCGAAATGGTGGTCAATTAGGGTGAAAACCATTAGCAGACGGCACTGACGGTGTCATACCCCCCAACTCGAATTCGAAACTGGCGATACTTCTGCCTACTCCTGCGCCGCGGGTCTCGTCGCACCATCACTCGCACTCGGCATTTATCGTGGCATGGGGTGAAGAAGCGTGTGAGTACTGGTATCGATCGTGCCTCAGCTGCCACCAATGTACGGTAGGCTAGACCGATAACCTCTCAAAAATTCGGATGTATTAGGGCTCTCACCAGAAACGAAGATACGAGGAGCTCTCCTATAAGCAGCAAGTATCTCGCCAGCTGGGGAGAGGGCACCAGACGAGAGGAATACTCTAACGGTTCATATACTATAACACGTGCACCTACTGTAATATAGTCACGACAACGACCATGTCATACCCCGGATACCAAAAAGGGCCGCGCTCAGCAACTGGGTAGCTTTATCCATATCAGTGCAACAGCATTCATCGCCGGTGCTGGAATCTGTGTTGCACTAACTTCAATAACGCTGTGACCCTGGTTGCAGGATTTAACTGCACGAGGAATTGATGTTCACTTCTTTTTTCGACACAGCGTGGTAGGCTGCTTGTGAATAACCTAGCCGGTGACGTATAAAAAAATCAAAATGATAGGCATAGCTCATACATGAGATATTCTTCGCCTTCTTGGAAGACGTGATATGCGAATACAGAGCGCATCCACGTGCGTTTATATATCCTGCGAACAATTTCAGATGATTTTCTAGCCACGCAAAGAGCGAAAAGAAGAAATCAGTAACCCAAGCAATTTCGCAGGTAATCTAATGAGGTAATTGCCACGTTTGCGACTATCTGCAAAAACTATGGTACGAAGAAACCCAAAACTATCCCAGGCATATCCGAGTACGCTACCTATGATGCCGAACACAAAGGAGGCAACTCTTCAAGGACGAAACTTGCAAGGAAGCTTAATAAGAACAGAGGATATACCTTCTTTGGCCGACAACGGATGGCTCCACAAGAGGCGCTTAAACCAGTCGCGGTATTCCCACACACTTAAGGTACGAACGAGCGCTTGAGATTTGAGAGTACGTCGTGCGAACATCTCGTACGCCGCGTAACGGTAGGGGTTACTACTACAGTAGTAATGTTTAGGCTCTGCAATGGAGGAGATCTACATCCCAGCAATCCTGACAAAGACTACCTCGATATGAGAACAGCTACATACAACTATTTGTACAACGAAACATATCCCGACGTAAAATATTAATGACGCTCGAGCGATATTGGGTTGCTCCTTAGACAAGGAGTCCCGCCAGCCAGAACTAATTTATTCAAAACGTGCTGTTTCAATCTCAGCACGAGCAATCTTAAGAAACTATACTTGTATATGCGCACACCTTATTGAAATATTGCACCCATTGATTGGACATTTTCAACCGAGCGATGGAAAGTCTGGTCCCACCCCAATGTAACCAATGAAATATGACAACCAACAATTTGAAGCAATTTTTTCCCCACCAGCAGTGACCCCCCCCCCCATTTCTTGGCCCTGAGCTTGAAAGATACACTGCGGCTTAGGCTTAGGTACATTGCAATGATTATGCAAAACCATCGCGCCGTCAGACATGTTACCTATTAATCAAACAATTCAGAAAACATTTTGACTTCGATCCTAAAATGCATTTCAATCCCCTCTCTTGACAAGTTTACTCAGGTGACCATATGATACCCTTGCTAAACGCTACGTGATGCTCTCGCCTTGAAATGTCAATACGCACGTCATCAATATTGTGTACATGCCCGATCCCCATGTCGAAGCACCGTCGCATGTCCGCATACCACAGTCGCAAATAGGCAGGCCGTCCATATACAATTGAAATACGGTTTATATAGCGACCTGGACTCGACGGCGCTTCGGCTGGTCATTCACTAGACTCTTGCCGCGAATAAGAGCCCTCTCGACTTCGTGACACCTGCGAGTCTCCTGCACCAACTTCACGTACGTGGCTGCATCAACGTGAGGCGCACCTTCTGTTTTAGCCAAAGCGGCGGCGATCTCAGCATTTGTAGCTGGGTAGATTCTACCCATGAAAAAGACGGCCACCCGCTTGTACAGATCGCAGTTCCTCTGCTGAGTCGTCAAATAGCGTTTGGACGTCTTGTCCCTCCACGGATTTCCGTCCATGTAGACTAGCATCGGCGTTGGCGTAGTGGTAGTGAAATCTTTGAATGTAGACGGGCGAAAAATCTTGATGTGGTGTGCGTCCAGCCAGTATCCCTCCCCGGGGAAGATCAACGACGCAGAGTCAGATGGACACTCTGTTCTTCGCGCAGAAGCCACGCTCGTGTGTTTCGAAAAGGTTGCTCACCTCTGCATCGACGTCGGGGACCTATTGAACCGTCAACGACGCACATGACACACGCAAGCATTGAGGATAGAGTCGGAGGACAGGTGTCATATAAAATGGTTATACAACCCGCCCTCCTACGTCTGTATTGCGGTCCTGTCAATATTATTCTTTAATGGGATTGATTCCTGTGGAACCTTCTTGACGCGTTTTCCCTCAAGCGCTAGTTGACGTGCTAAATCGCCAACAAAGTATGTTGTTCTTTACGTGTCATCATCTTGTTTACGCTCCAGTTCAATTCACGCGAGTACGTTTTGCCCGACCGACTTCTGCGCACGCCGGTGGATACAGGGTCCATGCCTCAGTGCCTACCCCGAGCGTTTTCATATTGGTATCGCGCATTGTATACAGTATTCGTACTGATAGTCGATGCTCATCGAACCATGCCAACTGGCGCTCTTGCACTTGCTGCGAATGAAGAACTCTCACGAAAGTGTGGGGGTTTGTATACCAAATGCAAGAATTGCACCAGTCGGCTGTCAAACCCAGCCACAACCCCAACCATAATTATCAGCCTACACGTTTCCTTTCTGCTAACTACTTATCCTGCTTATTCACGATGTTGAGAAGTAGACAAGGTACAACGCATCTAGCGAGTTGATGAAGTGGCTCTAAAATTGATTTCGCTAGAGAACCTACCGACTACTGTAGACGATCCAGTTTGCGATATTCAGGTAAAATATTATCTGTCTGATAAAGTACACGGCTGGTCCGAGTGTATTAACGTCATGTAGCTAGCTAGAACAGTGCACACCACGAGTATCGACCACAACAAAATCGTTTCACGAATTAGTTTTGCCGAATGGAGCAGGGCATAACAGACCGTGTATATAGACACCAAGGGGCGTCGACGAGTCACCGGATACGGTGCACAGACGGTAACTTAAGGGTCACCATTTTCGTTATACGCATGCGAGCGGATATCTCACTGAAGGCGGGGATGTTAGCAGAGCTGATGGAGAATGGGGTTACACTGGCCGATGAGAGGTGGAGATCACGAGGTCCCAAAACAACGATATGTAGGAGCGAGGTATCAAGTTCAAATAACTGCGCGATGCCGCAAAACGCGGCCGGGAGGTGGCGCCTTGGAACGGACCAGAGGTATCTACATCGAAGCATCACGATGTGTGCTGGGGCGTGCTGTCAGCGGTAGTGCGACACGCGCTAGTAGTATCCTCATTTGGTTCCTGTCGAAACCACTCTTCCTGCTCGAGGAGTTTGAAACAAATCTGGGCCAAGAGCGGAAGAACTCGCAATGGATATCGGAGGCGTATCGCCTTGCAATGGACGGGTAGCAGTTGGGCAGGTGTGCATAAAAACATGCGTATACATAAACACTCTCAGCAACAGTACTCAAACCACGCCAGCGGGAACTGGCAAGCGGGAAGAAAGCGCACACAAGGAACCGACCACGATCAGGACAACATAATAGTGTATACGCGAGGACGGGGTGTACAGTAGTGCAGAGAGAAAGGCACAATCCGCCGTGCCAACAAAACCGTAGTGGCCGTGTGGCCCTGGTTGGGACTGCGCGGTAGGGCGGGAAGCGGGTGGTAACTGGGGAGCAGGAGAAATACATATGTTGTCGTCGAGGTTGTCGGAATGATCATTGGAGAGGAAATGTTGAAATAAATGCAGCCGGTGGCTGTTTTCTGCCGTATCCAGAGGAACAACCGAGGACATGGATCGCCACATAGGAACCAAGCGAGCCCTACCACCACCACAATACGTAGCAGCATGAAAATGCGTCCGAGAAGGAACAGCACGACTGCAAAACTAGGCAGAGGCGAGGCGATGCGCAGTGGTGGAGAATGACGGAGGGCACATATATCATACAGGTTGAGCGACGGGGGGCGGAGGACGCTGATGTCAAATGCATTCCTTTGCACATTCTGTCACGAGACCATCAACCACTCTCTGTAGGTACCGAAATTGCAAGTATGAGCGAGTCCGAAGGGGGGTCAGAAGACAACCTCCCGCGGGAAAATACGTAGGCATGGCGGGGTTGCGGGGCGAAGCCAGAGGACGAGAAACGCCTGCTGCCACCGTCCTCCCCAATGTTTGGAGTAACGGTCGTGTGATTTATCAAGCAAAGAAAGGAAGTACTGCTGCGACTTCTTACAGTGCCAGGAAACAATTTGTCGCTAGTTACCGGTGCAGTGAGAAGCCCAATGTGGTGTGTTTGTCGCGGTGAAGTATATCATCGGTACACGCACGATACGCGCTACCGCCTGCACTATCGATCTCGTCGCCACAGCTACGAACGGGTGATCGATGTCTGCGGGCAGAAACCCTCAAGGGTCTTGCGTATTGCTCATAGCATGCATCCATCCGCAGCTGGGCGAACCATTACGACATGATACGATCAATCGATACCTCCTGGACCACCGCACACGACTGACTGCTGCTGACCCGAATTGTAGCTTCGTTTACCAACTCCAACTACCGTAGGGACAACCCGTCGTGAGTGCCACCCGCTGCCGCTCGAAACAAAAATATGCCAGCACCAACCAAATACATACGAATGGCAGTTGCAATTATACGAAGATACGGATATTCGTTTGTGGAAAACATAGATACCACGGCAACGTGAAGTACTTACCGGTACCCGACACTTCGGTAAGTTCGGTATTTTTTCAATATCGGTACCCAGTACTTCGGTAAGTTCGGTACTACTTCAATACCGGTACCCGGCACTTCGGTGAGTTCGGTATAATTCCAATACCGGTACCTGACACTTTGGTAAGTTCGGTACGCTCACCTACATATACCCCGGGTAACGGTATACCCTCGTCAACAATACCGGGGGTACCGGTATTTTCTCGGTAGGGTGCTCAATACCCTACTGAACACCTAGGTAAGTTCGGTACTTTTTTAATACCGGTACCGGACATTTCGGTAAGTTCGATATTTTCGCAATACCGGTACCCGACACTTCGGTAAGTTCGATATTTTCGCAATACCGGTACCCGACACTTCGGTAAGTTCGGTACTCGCAACAAATATACCCCCGGTACGGGTATACCCTACCGAACTTGCCTTTGAAATAATATACCTGAATCAGAACTAAATCATGATAGCCACGACCGGCCATTATTATTTTATTTTCCTTTGCACTGGTGATCAACCGCCGATACTCTTTAATTGTGCGTTCCCACCCGGTTCAACCAGGAGGGGGCGCACCGCCGCCCCCTTCAGGCAGGGGTGTCCACAGTCCTCAAAGCGAACACGGCCCTCGCTCTCTCCCCTCGAACCTAAGTGCGCACTGTCTAAAAAACAAACATACAATATATCAGAGGTAGACCCCCACTAGCGATCCCTTATTTTCCATTTTTTGCATTAATATTTTGTTCTCTTGTGCGGAGGTGATCGAGCCTATATGTTTGAATGGTATGCTTCCACTGTGCTTCTGCCACAGCGGCGGGGATAGACGTACTGGAACGAGTGAAATATAGATACGGGGGGTAGTGGTCCGACGCATACAAGGCGCTCCCGCGAAAAACAAATAATATATGATGCATAGGTACTGGTATCACGTAAGCTTGCTGTGGCTAACGTGGCGAAGGAGAGACAGCCTGAGGAAGGAATATTTTGGGGGTAAACACTGTATAAGTGTGCAGCGAACATCAGTCTCACATCAGGGCGGTGTTGGAGGGGTCGAATGATTCTGTACCATCCCGGCGCTTGGTCACCCGAAACACCTGTAGGCCGTACTACCGTAGTTTGTAACGTGGCTGATATCATAGTGGTGAGGGAGTGACGGTACCATATTGTGGTCGGGATACTCAGGAGATTACAGGAAGCTGCGATTCAGGTGCATCTGGCCTATGTGAGGAATATCTCCCTCCAACAACTCAGAAAAATGTATTGAAAACGTAATTCGAACAAAATCTGCATAATTACGGTACGCGGGAATATGTGTTGTACCGACAATAATTGTTTTACAGACGCCGGCCGACGCCAACCATGACTGGCCGCAAAGAAGGGTAGGGAGGATGGAAGCCGGCGCGTCTCTGCGAGGTATAATCGCAACAAACTCGAGGGATTCGGGGACCTCAATCGACACAGAACATGAAGGGCATATATTATTGCAGATTGATCAGTGGGGCATCGAGATCGAGGGAAGCGGCATTTTGGCGGCTGTGATTTAGCTCGAGAGCATTTTCACCAATCTAATATAATCGGGTCAACTCGGATCGGAGGAGGGAAGACATCTATACACATGCCGGTGGCGTTCATTGCAATGGGGGGAAAGGGGTAATTTTTGTTCCTGTCGAGACCAAGCATCGCGCTCGGGGAGTGTGAAACAATCTTCGACGACAGCGGAGGAACTCGCGAAGATTATCGTAGGGCTATACCCGTTGCATGAACAAACAACATATGCGCAGGCGTGCATACGATATGCGTATACACAAAAACCAAAATCTCATGGACAGTTCTCAAACCACGCCAGCTGGGACTAGCAGAAGGGGGAGAAGCGAAGACTAAGAAACATCCATGATCAGAATAATCCAAGGCTGTATAGGTCAGGAAGGGGTGTACAGTGGTCCACAGGAAGGAATGCAAACCGCCGTGCCAACAAAGCCATAGAAGCCGTGTGGCGCTGGTGGGGACTGCGGGGTAGGGTGGGAAGCGGGTGGCAGCTGGGGAGCAGGAGGAGTGAATGTTGTCGAGATTGTCGAAGTGGTTGTTGGAGGGAAAATCTTGAAGGAAAAGCAGCCAGTGGATGTTATTTTGCGGGCTCCAAAAAAAAACAAAGGGAAGGGATCATGAGGTAGGGAGCAAGCGAGCCCTACCACTACCAAAGTACGTAGCAACCTACAACTGCGACCGAGGAGGACTAGTACGATGGCCAAACTAGGCAGAGGCGAGGCGCTGTGCAGTTGTGGAGAATGGCGGGATAGACATATCATACAGGTTGAGCGACGGGGGGCGTATAACGCTGACGTCGAATGCGTTCGTTTGCACGTTCTGTGACGAGAACATTAACCACCATTCATAGGTCTCGAAATTCCAATTATGAGCGAGTCGGAAGCGGGGTACGAAGACAACCTGGACAAATACCTAAGTGTGACGGGGTGACGGCAGAGGACAAGGAAAGTCTGCTGCCAACGTCCTCCCCAATGTTTGCAGTTACGGTCGTGTGATGTATTAACAAAAGCACGGAAGCACTGCTGCGGCATATCACAGTGCCCGGTCATACGTCAGGGAAGCTCGAAAATACTTATCGCTAGTTAGCGGTTCAGTGAGAAGCCCACTGTTGTATTTTGGTCGCGGTGAAACATATTATCGGGGCACAAACAATACGCGCGAACGCCTACAATATCGATCTCGTCCCCACAGCTCCAAAAAGGTGATGGATTTCGACGGGCGAAAACCTTAGACGGTCTGACGCGTGCTACGATAGAGGTGCACCCTAAATTTTCTGAGAGTGATCTCTTGATTATTGTACAGGAGCCCCATACCTCACGAAAAAATTGTTTTCGGAGGAAAGTTAAAGTGGTACCCGACGAACAATGCCACGTAAACAGAAAAATCGTAGCAGCTAAAATTCCGGCGATCTCGATTAAGGAAGTCTGTGATATCAGAAAATTATTTCAGACCAAAAGTGCTAACCTCTATCGTAGACACTAACGTGTTTCCGTATTGCTCATAGCATGAATCCATCCGCACCTGGGCGAACCATTCTGACGTGATTCGATACATCGATACCTCCTGGACCGCCGCACACGACTGACTGCTGCTGACCCTAACTGTAGAGTCGTATACAAGCTCAAACTACTGCAGGGACAACAAACTGTCGTGAAGGCAAGCCACACTGCCGCTTGATACAACATCCACACCAGCACCAATCCAAAAATACGAATGACAGTTGAGATTATACGAAGATACGGATATTCGTTCGTGGAAAACATATATATCACGGCAACCTGAAGTATTCAGGACAAAGAAATTCGCTCGCCGCTGCCCATCAAACTACGCCATAGTTTCCAGTATAAGCAGCAACCTTCAAATGTTTCGGCGGCTAGGCGACAGCGGATGGTCGGCAGCAGATAAATACTGCCGGACTACCCGCTACTACACGTCCTCCAAACGGGTAGCCGCCCGCGCTCATTTTACAATGCCCGGATTGCCTACCTCAGAACACATTGCCGATGGTTCGGCATTCTCGCGGGCAACCGTTCTCGTTCGCACATTTGAGGAAAACGCGGTGCCCTCCGGCAATACATAGACGGCATGTCCTCTCGGCCCAAGGACAACCGTTCGAACGTAGCAACCGAAGCATACCCATAGATGCCGTCCGCAAGCAGCCATACTGCGTGTTTCTTGGTTCAAAGGACAACGGTTCAATCGTGCACACCTGATGAAGTTAATATGCCTGCCAAAAGCAGCTTGGCTGCATGTTTCCTGATTCCAAGTGTAAGCATTTGCACGTGCTCACTGCAAAATGTCCAGAGATGCCCCCCTATAGCGGCCGTACCACACATATGTTCATCTCAGGGGGCACAATTTTCCAGTGCCCACTGAAGAACGCGCAAATGCCCTCCCATACCAGCCATTTGACACGATTGCACGTCTCAAGGACAACCGTTCTCGCGCGCCCACTGAAGAACGTGCAAATGCCCTCTCACAGCAGCCCTCACGCGTGTCCTCGTGTCCCAGGGACAGTCGTTTGCCCGTGCCCACTGAAGAACGTGCAAATGCCCTTCCTCAGCAGCCATTTCGCATGTTTGCACGTCCCAAGGACAACTGTTCTCGCGCGCCCACTGAAGAACAGCCAGATGCCCTCGACTAGCAGCACTACAGCATGTCCTCGTGTCCCAAGGACAGCCGTTTGCCCGTGCCCACTGGAGAACACCTAAATGCCCTGCATAGGCTGCCACAGAGCACGTTGACCCGTCCCAGGGGCAGTCGTTTGCCCGCGCCCACTGAAGAACATGCAAATGCCCTGCGTCAGCAGCTATTTTGCACATTCTCACATCCCAAGGACAACCGTTTTCGCGCGCCCACTGAAGAACGTGCAAATGCCCTCCCACAGCAGCCATTTG